>VZTD01000172.1:316502-640227 GCA_013397725.1 Rhagologus leucostigma
CCGCAGCGCCCCCTGCCGGCGCGGAGGGGCGCCCGCAGGCTCTGTGAGGGAGCCCAGGCGGGCGCGCCGGGCGCAGGGACGGGCCGGGCCCGCAGGAGCTCCCAGCCAAACAGCGCGGCAGTGGCCTCGGGGCCGGAGTGATGCGTGCGGAAGGAGTTCTGGGCCGCTCGCACCAGAAGTGCACTCGACATCTGTGGAGTGCTGTCTCCAGTTCTGGGCTCCTCAGTACCAGAGAGACGTGGAGCTCCTGGAGTGGGTCCAGCAGAGGGCAACGAGGGTGATTAAGGGACTCTTAGGAAGAAAGGCTGAGGGAGCTGGGCCTGTTCAGCCTTGAGAAGAGACGGCCCTCATCAGTGTCTGCAAGTTCCAAGAAGGGTTCTAAGAAGATGGATCCAGGCTGTTCTCGGTGGTGCCAAGCAATGGGACAAGAAGCAACGGGCAGAAACTGGTGCACAGAAGTTCCACCTGAATATGGGGAAGAACTTCTTTACTGTGCAGTGACTGAGCACTGAACAGGTTGCCCAGAGAGGCTGTGAAGTCTCCCTCACTGGAGGTATTCCAGACCCATCTAGACACGGTCCTGTGCCATGTGCTCTGGGATGACCCTGCTTGAGCAGGGGAGTTGGACCACATGATCCACTGTGGGCCCTTCCAGCCTTACCCAGTCTGTGATTCTGTAATTCTGTGAAGTTTCAGCTAACATGCATGATTCAAACTTTCTAGTACTTTGTACTGAAGAGTTTAGAGCAATCCTTGTTATAAATGAAATCCTTCTATTTTCTTCCCAGTTATTAATTGAATCTGTCATAAAAATTACCTAAGATGCAATACTGGAATTTCGTTCATGTGTATGTCTATGCCTAGTTAAAATCCTTACCTGTAGGCAGAGGAGGCTTATGTTTCTGTCTCCACTTATTTCCCTGGAGCACTCAGCTGAAGATGAAGAGGAGTCACCTTTGACATGTTTTTACAATCAGATAGCTCCAGTCGTCTCATGGCTGGAAATTTCATTGTAGGTGGGAGGGAAATGTGACAAGACACATATTGCACAGAAGAAAAAAGGACGGCAAATAAAAACAATAAGATTGCAAAGCAAACCTCTCAGGATCCCAACTAAAATTTGCTCTGCTGCGCTCTGAGTCAGTATATCTGCATGTCTGGTAGTAAACAACTTGAGAAATGTCCTTTAATTTATGGATTATTACTATTTATGTAAACATATTTTGACAAAGCTATATTTTAGCATCTTTTGACAATCCCTCTCCCAGTACTCCCTGTCACCTGTCTCAGCAGGGCAGAAGCATTTTGTATTCCACACAGCAACCTGTCGTTCTGTCTTGCACATCAGTAAAGAAGAAACCTGAACCACGCAGTAGAAAATATGTATCCAACAGGTAGATAACTTCCTGCCGGGACAGCCTCAATTCCTTCACATGGTGTTTCCTGTAGGCCTTCAGATGTGCCTTGCCTGTACAGACGGGTGGCCTCCAGGATGTAAATCAAATTCAAGCTATTTGAGTATGGCCAGGAACATCCTTCCCCACCTAGACAATCAGCCTACACATCCTTTTGATTGTTTAAGGCGTCTTTTTACTGTACTGTTTTGCAGGTATTCCTCTTGCTCCTATCCAGGCTGCTGCAGGCTTGGTTGTGTCTCCAAGCTCTCACACAGAACATCTGAGGCGATGCCTTCTGCACTCCCATGTACTCAGGTCCCTCTGCTAATCACACTCTTGCTTGCCCTGGACAAGGTAAAATTGGGCACACAGCCATGCCTGACCAATCATCCCCTTCACCCATGTTGTTCAGAATGAACAGTCCTACATGGTACTTACGCCTCACACCTCCACCCACATGGATGAAACGGGAGTTTTGTAGCTACATCTGTAGTTCTAAATAGGTTGGGCAAAAGGCAAAGTTTAATGCTGGACCACTGATTTTCTGTAATGCTAAATTACCAGCAAGTTTTTTGGCATGTTTCTTGCCAAGACCAACCAGCATCTCCACAGCAATGCCTGGGCACCAGGAGAACACCTAGCACACACCAAGGACTGCTTCCAGTAAGAAGATAGATTTGGGTTCTGCCTCCCATGCAGTCTTCCAACAACATCCCAACAGACTCTGTAGCCTTAGAGCCCTCCTTGTCCTCCTGCCAGGTCCCAAAGCATGTAACACATCTTCCAGCTTCAATCCATTCAAACAACAGTTTCATGGGCCACACCAGTTTTTGTGCTATATCAGAGATTTTGAAATAAAGGAGACACAAAAATGACAACAAAGTATTACAGCCACAGTGCAGTACATAGAGCCTTGAGGAGACCCACAGCACAGACACCACATAGGATGCATGTGGTCAGTTCAGACACTTGGTCTGAGGGCCAGAAGTCCTGTTCTGTGGTGTAGGCAGGGCCTGTATGGCTTACAAACAGAGCTGGGGAGGAGGAACAAGCACATTTTTACCCTGAGTGCATTCAAGTGAGGCAGGGCCTCCCATAACCCTGATATGGCCGATGAAATTACTCAGGTGAAAAGCAGCAGCTGCAAGCTTGCACTGTCATAACCCAAAATGAACCAGCAGTTGCTTCAGGGAGGGCTTCTACCTAGACAGACCACATTTCCTAAATACTGAAGGAAGAGCAGAGGCAACAGAGAAGTCAGGAGAGAGAGAGCAACAGGGGAAGAGTGGGCCATTTGTGCTCCCTCCCACAGAGCCAGCTAGGTCTCTGCAAGCAGCTGTGCCAGTTTCTGACCAACATCAATATGTCAATTCTGCTTCTCGAAAATCACAAGCCTACTTTGAGCCTGTGTACGCCCCCCGCAGGCATGTAACTGTGGGCAATTCTGCATTGGTATTGACAGCTGGGGCACTCAGCAGCAACACAGGGAGCAGCCACAGCCCCGCCACCCGCCCCCTGCGGCAGTGTCATATTGGACATTGCTGCAATGGAAAAGTTAAAGGAAACCTTGTTGAAAAGAGATGAGAAAGGGTGGACTTTATGTTTAGACGGTGCCCAGAGCTGCAGTGGGACAGGTTTTGGGGAGGGAGTGCAGAAAGAGTGATTGAAACTGTGTCTCTGCTTCCTCTTGTTGGCAGAACAGTGTGAAGCTGCTGGTCTGGTGGTGGAATTTGACCTTGCTTTGCCTTGTCTGGTTGGGAGACCCCCCCCAAGTTTGGAGCATCTGTACATGGAATATGATGAGGATGATGATATTTTCTTTGCAAAATGGATGAGCAGCTTCTGGGGCCACAGCTTGATCGATGAGGAGAAAGAAGGCAGAGGCCACAAGAAACGTCAGACACGACTCTGTAGTGAAAGGAGAGCATCCCTACCGGTAAGAGCTGTGTGCAGCTTTCTCTGTGTGTGCACGTGGTTTATGTACAAATATAAGTTCCATCCCCAGAGGCACAGCCCTAGGGATGTATGAGGAGGAGTGTAGGACACCTTGCCAAGTAAGTTCAGTTCCTGCTGGCAGCTGCTAGTTGCTTTTTGAACTTAGCTGTCTGCCGGGGTCAGGCCTCTGGGGCCTTCGAATACAGGAAGACTGGCAAACTCCAAGGTAAGAGATGATAGGACCAGAAATGTAAGGAGAATTGTGTAATAGCTGCCTAACTATGCATTACAGTGTTGTTCTGGCTGCTCAGCACAACCTGGCAGAGATCAAAACATTTTGCACCTTCATACATAAAGATTGTCTGTAATGAGTCTGTTCTTATGTGAAAAACTTAACACTCTATATGTATTAAAAGGACCTAATTCTGCAACTATACTGCCTCCAGGAAATTTTACCCTTTACCCCTTGGGACTTACCTGTTTTCAGGTGTAACTTCTATTTTAAGCTAGAGGATGCAGTCCCTCCTGGTTTAAAACATCTGACTCTAAAAACAATGATACAACACATAACAAAGCTTACTAAACTGTGAAGTAAGATTTCAAGGTAGAAGTACATTCTTTATTCTTAAACTAACAAAACAGTTGAGAAAGGGGCAGGTTCATGTGCAGAAGGCAGCTCACAGCTGTCTAAGTGATTATCAAAATCAGGTTAAACTGAAAACAGCTGTTCACAGTCTTTATTCAAAGATGGTTGCTTTTATTTCAGCTTTTAAAAGAACATTTAGGTGGTACAAATCTGTCTCATTTTTTTTCCAACTACATCAGTTGTCTTAACAAACATACTATTTTTCCTTACAAACCATTATTTACTTATATCCTTAGATCATTATGGCTGCAACAAAGCAAATGCTAGTATACTGGGGAGAAACAGCTTATCTTCTCCAAACTTTTTTTTGTGCCATTCTATGTTTCCACCTTGCAAGTTCTTCTCCACTGCAGCTGTCATGTTCTAAGCTGTGGGATTTTTCCTTTCCAAAAAAATCGGCTGAGAAAAAACCACTTCCTCTGTCTTTGAATTCTTGGGGAGGCTGGAGAGGTAACCTTCATTCATAACTTCTGGTCTGATCAGCCACATTTGTTATTTACTCTTGTATTTCACCTCAGCCACAGATTGCAAGACAGACTCTGAGCTAGAGCTTTGCTGCTGTATTCCATCAGAATGCCGAATATATAATGTTTATTAATGGAGAGGGAGGAGGTTAATTATTTTTACTGTATTTTATTTTTTTCATTCAGAGATCCATGCATATGTGATTTCTTTAGGCCTCAATAGAAACTGGAGTGTAAGAATGTACTTTAAATCACTTTCCATTCAGCAAGGTGCTGAACACATCTTTTTGTATATTTGTGTCTGTATTCGTGTGTGCACAGACATTTCATTTGAAGCATGTCCTTATATTCTGTTTGTTCAAAAGCTATTCAAATATTTAGCCAATAGCTATTCAAATACTTTGCTATACTTGCATTCCTGAATCCATACCTAGAATTTAGATTAAGTTAGCTGACAGAAGGACTGTGATTTTTTGATGTTACTGCTCAACATGCTAAAGATATTGTGTACACTTAATTATGTCTGGCCTTTACATTAATGCTTCACACAAATTTGTCTTGCTCCACTAGTTTCATATAGAAGATGTAAATTTTAACTGTTTCATTTCTCAGTGCCCAAAGTTGACTGAAGAAATGTGACAGGAAGGTTTGTTGTGGGGATTTTATGATTTTGGGATACATTTTGAAATGAACTCTTGGTTTGGAATTTGAGTAATTGGTAGTAAAGAGCACTAGTAAGTGTTGTCTTTAACCAAAGCCAGAAGTTAAACAGATGGGCGCTACTGATGCCTTAGAAATACCTCCAGAAAGAGCATCTCCTTGTTGAGAGCAGTAACTTGCTACTGCACCTGGATGTGTGTTTTTTACATAATTACTACAAATTATAACTACTGTAAGATTCATTATTACAAATTATAACTATTTATAAGATAAGATTCAAAACACTGGTACTGTTATTTAAATATTGTCTTCATTTTATCGGAACAGTGCTAACTATCAGGAGGAATAATAACTGAGATTAGACTGCATCTCTTCTGAAAGTTAATACCTCCACAGCAGATCATAGTGTACCCTTTATTCTGTCTCAACACTGAAAGTTGAGATAACTCCACTGTCTAGATGAAAATCAAGTTCTGACACAGCTGTTGGCAAAAGCTCCTTGTGCAGGTACAGTGGAACTGCCGGAAGAGCACTGCCAGCTCACTTGGTCTCATATCCAAGGCTGCTATTCAGGGCATCAGCAGCAGAGCAGTCCTGCCCACGTGAACTGCTTCTGCACCACGAGCCTTTTGGTGCTACATAGCAGAGTGCTCTCAGGGTAGCACAAAAGGTGGTTCTGCTGCAAAATCACTTTCAGCTCCAAACTGGCGTATTGGTCTTTGTAGTTTTTCCTGTGCTGTAGTAAGACATTCAAGTCACTGCTCCCACCTCAAAGACAAAAATAAACTCCTGTGGTATCCTATTGTGGTACAGCCTCCATCCTCCAAATATGGATAAAGCTTTGTAGAATAATTCCCAAACTAACAACAGCTTTCATTATTTTTCCCCCCATATCTTGGTATACCTCACAAATACTACTGAGATGAGCTTTGCAAAATGCTTTTGCAGTTGTCATTCACATTTTGCAGAGAGGAACACAAAATTATATTCATCCTTCACTGGGTCACTGGCAAGTCAGGCTGAAACATGTAACTCCACTCTCTCAGGCTGAAACAACACGTAGCTCCACTCTCCTGGAAAGCTCAGAGCTGTGTATGTTGCTGTGGGCCAGCACTGAATGTGAAAACTGCCTGGGGACATTAAGTCATCTGTTTCCTTCTTTATTTAACTTGTTCCCCTGGCAAACTTCAGACAAATTAACTGTGATACTCTTTTTGAAGCCTCCAGCTATGACTTTCCTTGACACATTCTAGTTATCCTACACTGTTTTGGTTCAGAACAGTTCTTACCTTCTAGACATTTTGTTGTAAGGAAAAGATTGGGGGCAAAGGAGAGCTGATAAGACTTTTACAACCGCATACATGTATCCACCTTCAAATAGACATTGTTGCTCACAGGAGAAAATTGCTAAGAGCAGCTGAGAGTGGGATCAGAACAACTGACTGCTGTTGAAGTTACTGACATTTAATTTAAACAACTTCGACTGAACATCTACCACAGTATTGTTACTATAGACCAATTGGAGCCCAGACGAAAACATTTTTAAGAAATATATGCTTGTCTATAAGCTTCTCCGAAGGAAATGAAGCCACGAGAGAGCATCTGAATGTCAGATGTTCCAAAATATCCGTAAAATACTCAGGTCATTGTGTAAACTCCAGCAAACAATGAACACTTGTGCTGACATACTGAAGATTAATTTTCTTACTGACAGCTGTGCAAGCTCTCAGATCAAGCCCAAAAGATGTAAGCAATTAACTTGTCTACAACAGAAACTGAGAAAGAGATAAGGCAAATTATACTGACAACAGTTTTTGTTGTGTGAAGTGTTTTTGTTTGTGTACCTTTTATGTGTTTGAGATGGGCAATTAGCAGAAGATTAGCTGTTTTGTGAATAGATACACTGAGCATGAGTGGCCTTTACCCAACTCAGAAAAAGGGAGTACTAATGGGAATTAGAAACAATCCCTGAGATCTCTTGGTGCTTCTAGCTTTCCCAGCACTGGCAAAACATCCCCATTTTGATGGTGGAGAATTTAATGTATCATGCAAAGCACTGTGAGAGAAGGCGCAGTCACAGTAATATGAGTGCATAGACCTGTCTGTGTAGCTTCACCCTTAGCCCACTGAGGCAGATGGGCCTTTCAGAGGAACGCCTGTCCCTTTTCTGGACCATTGCTGCCATATCAGTAGGTAAACTGCAGTCTTTTTGTTAAGGGCTTAACTGTAATTCTGTCTGTGAAGGGAAATTAAAAAGCAATGTCTTAGTGAAAGAAAACATTAACAGACATTACAAAACAGGACTGATAGAATACAATCCCCCATTTCAGCTGTCCTGTTTGTGGTTTGTTTTTTATCCCAAACCCTCTAGGAACAGATACCAGTGATTTTTACCATGAGACAATTTTTATTTCCAGGAAAGAATATACGTTGATGCCATTAAAATGACAGAGAAGACATTTAGCTTGTTGAGCCTGGCACGGCATGTGTGCTCCTGTCCCTCGAGCACAATGCGATTGCTTTGATGCTTTCTAAAGTAACAATACAATATGACCTTACAGAACTTGCAGCTGTATTGACCACTTGGAAACCAAAGTAAAAATAATATAGCAGAAATCATTAACACTGCTCTCAGAGGCAGTCCATAATACTGGACATAGTAAGCTTATGCCTGGAAAAAGAAAATGGAACCAGTACCATCTTTTTTTGTAAACTCTTCTTATTAGGTACTTCTGTTGGGTGTGAGATTTATTATTTTTAGCATCTCTTATCAAGCCTGTCTAATGTGATGTAGCCACAGCCATATGAATGCACAGCCTCACTATTCAGAGAAAGGCTACATAGGTTCCTGTTGTGCCAATACATTTATAGTAACATCTAGGCCAGAGTGCATGAAATTGTGTGCAGGACATGTTTCAGGTCCCTTGCAGTCCAAGGTTTGGGGAGTCACGTGAACACTATACCAAGTCGGTTTAGTTTTCCCCTGTTTGTTAAAATAATAAAACAACCAAGACACACACCACAAACCCTACTCTGAGTGTAAGGTTTTCTACTGGATTTTCTTAGAAAGCATTGCAGAACCTGTAGGATAAGCCTTCATTTGTTATAAACAATCACAGCTCCCTTAAACCCAGAACTTCTCAGGGTTGCTTAGTAGCTGAAGGCTTAGCACCAGGCTTATACAAAACACAGAATCAACTGGGTTGGAAAAGACCCCTGAGATCATCGAGTCCAACCTTTGACCAAACCACCAGCATGTCAACTAGACCACAGCACTGAGTACTATGTCCAGTCTTTCCTTAAACACCTCCAGGGACAGTGATTCCACCACCTCTCTGGGCAGCCCATTCCTATGCCTAACCATCCTTTCTGTGAAGAAATTAGTCATAATGTCCAAAACATATATGCACTCAAAAATGTATGCAGCAGCTGGGTGCCTGGAATGCTTTAATCTGACACCTGCAAGGGTGTAATTTTCAGTACCTCCCATCTCTCAATATTTTCATCATCTGCATCTTACCAGTGTTCAGCTACTCATCCTGAAAAAGCATCAACAGCTGGCAGGGTTTGGGGTATCCCCAGCTCTGTGTGGTGTCCTTCTCACTCATCTCTTCTACAGGTCTGTCCATCTCTAAAACCACTGATACATGACTCCACAGGACACAGCAGTTCTGTATCAGTTTAATCTCCTTTAACAACATTCAATTAAACACAGCTGATGCAGATCAATAGCTTTTATCTGCATGCCAGGCCTGGGAAAATTGAATCACACAGAAACTAAACAACTATCTACTCCCTCCCCATTTCAGCCCTGCAAATGTAATTGTAGAAGTCTGTTTCCTACTACTTCTTTTGCTGGGATGTGTCCCTCAGTGCCCTGAAAGTGCTCCTTCATTAGTTCAGGACAAATGTGCCCAAGAAACCAGCTGAAAATTCAAAGATGGACAATAAATCATGCTGTCTGCATGTAGGCCATGCTGGAAATTTGACCCGGGGATCAAACCTCTTACCTGACTCATCCGGCCTCAAAAGGCTGGGTAATGCTTTTTGAGAGTCCTGCCTAGAAACTGCAGCTGGGTGCAAGGCCTGAGTTTTTGAGGTCATGAAGAATCCCAGCTCCTTGTAATGTCAGTGAACACTAAGAGGACCGAGCCCACTTCACGTTTGAAATGTTCATTTGTTTGCCAAAACTTAGATCCTCAAACCCAGGAATAACAGGAAGTTCTGCCTCTGCTGCCTTCAGAAAGCAAGTTCTTGGCAGTGTGATTCTCCTGCACATAAAAAGAAAGATACAGAATTCTGGGCAAGGTCCTTCACTTTGCACCACTGTTCGGAGAGTCTCTGTGGCAGAAAAAAGTCTGCCTTGTGTGCTCTGCTTTAATATTCAGTACTCAACAAAGACTTTTTGTTTTTCAGGCCAAGCTTTCCTCCCTCCATACAACACGACTTCATGCTTCTGCCAAAGGCTCATCTTCAGGCCACCTCAGGGGCTCCAAAGAATTTCAAGAAGACCAAGATGCCAAATGCCACTACCACAGGAAGGCAAGCAGAACACCTTCAGCAGACAGCTCATGCCCAGAGACAAGGTCAAACTCCATTCAGGAATTTGCAGAGTCCTTTGAAAAGCAATTGCATCTCAAAAGCAAACGCTCAGTTTCTTTGGTAGGTAACAACCAACTTAAGATCACTACAGAAGAAAAGAGCCCAAGCAACCAAGTCAGCTTTATCCTTTGTGTAATTGCTGTGACATTGCTGGGGGAAGTGCAGACATAAACTCCAATTGGAATTTCTCATATTATGTGGTCTCAAATTACTACAGTAGCACAAACAAGGTTAAAGTAGTATCATTAGTGTGAGGATTCTTGTTGGGGTGTTACTGTCTGGGCTTATTCAAGGAAGTTTATCCTCGAAGTGAGGCACCACACTGGTTCATGTGGCAATGTTTTCAGAGGTTTCTATGGCTGTGACAACAAAACATGGCAATATAAACCCAGGTTTGCTTCGCTTTTGCTGCAAGACCCAGCTCACTTTTTCACTGCTGCTGACCTGACTTAACCTATATGGTGTTATCTGTAATACTGCCAGACACTGCAGTGTTTGAGAGGCCTCTCTTTTACCCCTCAGGACTCCATCCATCTGCTTTCTGCAGCGTCACCACACAGCTGCAGCAGCAGCTATTGCTCTGAGTGGCTGAACATAATTTCACTGAATGGGCATGCAGGCAGCAGGGGATTCTCCCCTCATTTCATCCTTCTCCCCATCATTCTATCCTGAGCCATGAGCATTTGTTTTTTCTGGTGTGTGTTGATGAAGTAGCCAATAACAACCTTTTGTCTATGACACTTTAATATATTTTATTATTATGACACATAATATCTGCTGTATCATACAATGGAAGAAAGGGTAATAAATCCTAACTCACTTTTAAGTATCAGAAAAACACTATCAAATTGTCACTCCATTCAAAAAGTTGTGCTTGAATAACTCCTGACATTAGCATCAAATAGCCACAGAAGGAAGTATCTTTTATTTTCAGTTTCTTGACACTGACAGTTTGTATGGAAAAGTAATTTTCAGCTCTCTTTGCAGACCTTCTGCACAGCAAAAGGGAAAAAAAATCTCTTTTTGATAAGCAGCATAATTACATGATCAGTCCCATAATTATAGTCCTTGCATGACCAGTCCTCTAAGAATATGCAGAATTATGATGACAGCATTGTCACACCATTGTCAAAATTTCAAGTGCATTCCCTAAACTTCTTTTTCCTCTTTAGGAACGATTCAGTTGATTTCATTTGGAAATTTACATTGCCTCATGTGCCAACATTCACCAGTGGTTGTCTGGTTTATCATTTATAATTTCTCAAAAATGCCTCTGTCTAGACAGTCTGTGAGTGTGTAGTTGTATGGTTAGGTATAATGAGCATAATGTATTAAATATGGCTTCAGTTCCAATTAAAAGCATGGATTCCAGTGCCCCTCTGTAATCAGCAGTGAGGTGTGCTGAGCTGTATTTCAATCTGTTTTTCAAGCAAACCAAGTTGCTGTCATTCCCTCAGTCACCACTGTAGTTCGGGAGATGTGACGGACTTGAGAATCTCAAAGAACTGAACAATAAGTGAGAGATCTGAAAGGAAATTTGGGCTTAAACCTGTGTCTCCAAATGGAGCATTTTTTTACATTCAGAGCTCTGTGGGTGCAATTCAAACTACCATGATCAGACAGGTGAACAGCGTGGCAAAGGTAATTCATCTCCTTCCCTGCATATTGCTTTTGTCTTATAGATGTGTCTTTGAGAACCCTTCATGACCTTGTTTTCAGTGAGGTCTTTGCAGCTAGCACTGAGCAGCCTTCAGGCACATAAAGCTGGATCAAGTGAAAGGACAGAAACATGGAGTCTGGGCTGAAATCTCAGAGGCCCTTCCTCTCTGCCTCTTGTCTGCTCTCCTTTTCAAGTGCACTGGGCCGGTGACCCTCCTATCACATACAGAGTAAAATCAAAGCATGTGTGTTGCTTCTCGCTGAGCTTTAGGGTGACTGCCCTGGGCCTTGGATTTGACCCCATCAGGGTAAAGCTGATCTTGGTGAGGCAGGTTACTGGAATATTTTGTTACGTAATGAAATAAAATGAGCCTTTTTTTTTTTGGTTCTTGTAGGAGTCACTTTTAATTCCCTGCTATTTTTTCCCTGCCTTTTAGCAACCTGAAGGTGCAAAGGAGAGACGAGAAAGAGAAAAATTGCATTTGAGAAAAAGCAAGTCTCGTAAGAAAATGGGAGAAAAATCAGAGCCAAGGAGAGAGTGGGAAGAAGCTGAAAGTTCAGAAGTACCTGCAAAACACAACGAACAGTTTCCATCACGAGCAAGCACTCAGAAAGCTTATGTATGCACAGGCAGCTAGAATGCTTTGAGATAATCAATCTTAACACTCCCCCTGAAGAGCAGAGGGAGTATTCTCGTTCTGTTTTGACTAGAAGAGGCCTATTAGCTAGAATAACCCCTAAGCTGTAAATTAAAAGTAAAATTCAACTGCATCACTGGCACCACGTTACTACCTTCCTTTCTTTACTTTTTCGTTAGAAATGTGACCTTTGTCATAGGAGTGTATCGGTAGCAAGATCCAAGGTAGAAATTAACCACTATAAGAGGGTCTCAGGCAAATTTAGCTTTGCAGCAGGACAGTGGTGGATGTGTTCATTTAAGAGGAAACCACCATCTATGTATTACAGAGCCATGCAAAGTCATCCAAAGCCTTATGTTTCTTTTTTAATGGAAAACAGGCTTTTTGGTAGGTTTGGGAAGAAGAAAGTACACATAAGCAGCCAACTGCTTCCTGGCCCTGACATTCACTTAGATTTGTCTTGAAAACAGGTATCTTTTTGCTTTGACAATCTTTCAGCTCCAAGTTTATGTAAGTAAGAGAAGAGAAGCCCATGTTCTCTCCTACACCTCCCTGATGTCTCACTTCTCTGCTTTTCCTATCACTATGCAGTATGACTCTGGTTTCCCTGGCATCTCCCAGCCCTCTCCCATGTCCTCAGTCCCATTTCCCCAGTCACACAACTAGTTCTTTCTCCCAGCTTTACCCATATCACCTTGCTTCTTTTGTGGTCTTCCCTCTCTCCATTTACTAGTTTATAGCCCTGCCTTGTAGCTACCAACTTCTTTTACTATGTCTCTACTTTTGCTTCATCAAAATTTGAGCCTTGCTGAAAATTCTCCAGCAAAACTTGAGATGTTCTGTCTCTCGTATTTCCATATAATCTCTTTAAGGGGTTGCTAAGGCATTGCAACCCTTTTTCCTTTTCCAGAACTTGGGCCAAACTGGCTGTCTATGGTAAGCAGGACTTAGGAAAACTCTGTTCCTCTGGCTGAGGATCTCCTGAACACAGGTGTAAATCGCATCTCCACATGCTCACAAGCAATCCCCCTATGCCCCCCTTTCTTCAACACGCCAGTGTTCTCTGCAGATACAACCCTGCTCTCCTTGGGGATAATCTCCCCAGGCCTAGTATGGAGAAAGCCTGATTTGGGTAATACGGTTAGAGAAGAGTGAAGACTAATGAAGTCATGAGCAAAAGTCAAGGTCTGATGGATATTCTTCCTGTGATTTTCTGTAATTAACAAAGTTCTTACTAATTTACCTTAGAGCCTTACTTTTGAATATTCAGCCCTTTAAAAGCTTTGGGCATCCTTAAAACTTTGTAACACTTATCTCCATTAAGGGATTGTGGTGTTTGTTTTTTTTGTTTAGGGCTTTGGGGGATATAAAAGAAAGCAATTGAACCCTTACTGATGCTTGTAAATTGCTCCTTGCCTGGCAACATATATTATAAACTAATAAATCTAATAATGGAAAAAATGTTGTTCCTGTGCATAGCTCCTGTCCTTCCCAATCCACACTGAATTTTTACAAAGTTCTTCTATCAGCCAAAACTTACATACAGATGACTTTCCCTTTACAACCTTAATCTGAAGACTGCATTACAAAAGCTCTGGATAGAAAAGAACATGGCCAGCAGTGTCTGAGTTCCTCAGACGAAACCTCTCACGTACATCCTTTCAGGTAGCAGCCTGTCCTCACATCTTGGGAGAGCTGAATGCCGTGGCTGCATCAGCTTTGCCTGCATTTCAGGCCATCAGCTGTCTCCTCCTGTTTTACAGACAGGTTAGCTTAACAGACCCCAGCAGAATTTGCTTGTATTCATCAGACTGTCACCGAAGCTGCAGGAAAAACAAAAACCCTCCAACAACATTTTTAATGTTAGAGAGTCAAGGCATTACTTTATTTTCTGGTCAGGATGTTGCTCTGGGCAAGATGCACCACAGAAATAATCTTATCCACACATAGCCCGGATGTGCAGAGAGAATCATTCCATGATACATGACATTCATTACATTTTTCAGAGCTTTTAAAACTCATGGAAACTAATTGGGTCAGTGTTCATTGGTCCAAAGTTGTGTGGTTCTTAGCATTTGGTCTCCTACTGGATCTGGATTTCTTCGCCTCTGATGTCAATTAGATCTTCATTCCTTGATTTTCTTTGCAGTCTCTTCCAGAGGATATGTCTCCAACTCTGCCAGAGGCCGAGTCTAGGTTAGAACGTTCGTAGATGGCCACTGATGTTCTGTTGAGGTTCCGTTGAGGGCCTTATCTCTTTGGGGCTACTCCCAGTCTGTTGAAATGCTAAGCCCATCAGGCCTCACCTAGAGAAACAATGCCCTGGAAAGAAGCTTCAGTTGCCTTTCCCCGGGGCAAAGGTGAACAAACCTGGCCAAAGTTATCTATATAAAAATTTTTTAAACTGTTATGTTTTCCAACAAGACCAACGTGCTGGTTGTACACCACACCTGATGGAAAGAAAACACCAAACAGCTAAAATAGGAGAGCCATGTGTGGCTGCCTCTGACTTGCTGGTTACCATCTCCCTAAAAGCACAGAGAAGCCTCACTGCCAGCGAGGCAGCCGGGCAGCTCTGCCTGCAAACAGCTCCCCTGTGTTCCACCAAATCCCCTCTCTCTGATAGGAGAGTCTGTAAGCTTTTGAACCGGCCCATCAGCCCCATGGTGTGACTCTGGAAACAGAAGCTTTCACATAATGTCCTTTTTTTCACTCAAAAAGTGTTCTCTCCTGCTTTGTATCACGGCTGATTAGACCAACAGCCCTTTCCAGCTCAGTCCCATCCAGTCTGAGGCAATAGTATTACTTGAAGGACTGGAGCTTGCATGATAGAATGAAATAATTCTCCACAGAAATTAACAAGTATTCCATAACAAATTTGGGAAGGAAGGTAACCATCCAAAGAGGAATGATTGCAATGGCACATCTGATATTTCTGTTTCCACAGGAAGCAGAATATACAAGTAGTCAGAAAGAGTCCAGAGGGTTTTCATTCTCACAGTAGGTCACTAGTTCAGTTGCGACTGACATAAGAAATGGTCACTGCCTTGATTCCCATCCTGAATTCCCAGAGCAACAGGGCTGGCTGCAGGCAGCTTCTGCACAAACACCCATTCCTGGGCAAACACTTTGCTTTTTCTACCCTTTCCAAGAGTGGGATGGCTGTGAGTTGCATCAGAGTCCAAACCTCGGACATGACAGAGGTCAGGCTTCAGTGGAGAGTGAAGACAAAGGGATGAAAAAATCCAAAATGCTCATTAAGAAGAAATATTGAAAACATGAAACAGAAAGGGGAACAAGCAGGAAAACTGGTGTGATTCAGGGACCCACGAAGGAAATACTAAACTTGCTGTGTCTCACAAGTGGAAGACCATGGTCTGATAAAACTCTCAAGTATCTCTGGGGATTCTTCCAGCACTTCAGGCTAGCTGGAAAGTGCTCCTGTGGGAAATGAAGATGTGGATACATACAAACCTTTCAAGAGTGTGTTATACCGCAGTGTTTTCTGAGAGGGCTAAGAAGAGAACATCAGTTGTGGTTACCTCATCTGTCAGGTGGGCATTCCCAGAGCAAAATATTTATGCTTGCTTCTCAGGTATTGTCTAATTGCAGCATGGTTTGGAGGATGAATGAAATTTTGAGTGCTGGTTAACTTATCATGTATTGGTATATGAAATGCCATACCCCACACAGGTAAAATGATGTAACAGCTGTATCTATGTACATACTCACAACAATCCTTTCTGGGGAAAAAAAAATAGGAAATATTTAAATGCATGAATAAAATAAAAACAAAGCAACCACAACGTATAACCGAAGAAGAATATAATATTCATTTTAAAAAAGAAACAAAATAATAAATACAAAAATATTAAAATATTCATCGGCAGTTTTTTGTTCTTTAGCACAAAAAATGGTATTTGGGTAAGCACCGCCCTGGCTCTGAATGTCTTCAGTGTACATGTGAATAGTGTAAAACCACACAGAGATATAATCAAGATTGATAACTGAAATTATTCACACAGCAATGAATCATAATCACAGGACTTTGAGCTTACCACAGCCTTCTGCCAAAACTGTTGTAAACAAACAGGTCTTGAAATATTTCCAGAGGGATATTACAGCCAGAATCTAAGTCATTCAATGAGAGAATTGAACACTGAAATACAACAAACTTCATAAAGAATGCCCTGCCTGCAGTTGTTGTGCCAGAGCTTTAGGTAACTGTGCGAGAACAAATATGAAAATAAACCCACACATCATAGAAAACATTGCTTGTAGCACGTTGATTTTTATTTTCGCTGTTGTTTTATATTGGCTTGACAGATATTATTCCTCCTATTAGAAGGATTCCTCTGAATCCCAGCTCAGTATCTACAGTTCTATGGAAAAAGATAATTCCTCTCAGCTGTGTCTTGTCCCTGAGGTCAGACAGAAAACAAGAGAAAGAAGTGATACAAGGAGCATCAGTATTCTGTCATATTGGATGCATTCTTGTCCTTCTTATATGTTTGTCAAAATGCTTCAGTTCATACAATTTCTAAACTGACAGAGTTTTGGTGTATTGAGAAGACCAACCAACTTGTGACAGTTGTACATGAATTTTCATCAAAAAGCCATCGAGGCCCCTAAAGAGAGTCCTCAGACTGGAGAATTTGTCCTGTTTCTAATAATGAAGTATCAAAAA
The DNA here is from genome assembly GCA_013397725.1 of Rhagologus leucostigma. NCBI lineage: Eukaryota > Metazoa > Chordata > Aves > Passeriformes > Rhagologus > Rhagologus leucostigma. The sequence continues at coordinate 333,191 of VZTD01000172.1, forward strand.
AGAACTCTTTTTTTGCTCTAAAGCTTGAGCAGAAGGATTAATGGATGTGGTTGCCTGCAGCCATATCCCATGATAGGAGGTGAATGCTAATGTTATAAATAAAAATGGGGAATTCATGCTCAAATATGTAATATCTAAATATGTGCTTAAGTTAAGTTGTAACCAATATTAAAATGAACAGAACTTGCCCAGGGAAAATTGTAACCTCCACCGGGAACTGATTTGCATCCCAAAAACAGAGCTACAGAGAATGGGCTCATCAGGAAAGAATTAAGCTGGCTCCTGATATTTACATTTTCAAGGAGAACTTCCTGGCAGAACTGATTAACTATCTATGAAAATCCCCTCCCAGCTCAGGTGTTAAAGACCGGATCGGGAACCAAGACATGGAACATCATGAGCCATCAGATAACATCCTCTGGTGATGAGACATTAATCACGAACAGGATACATTTTGTCCACCTCAGTTTCATGAATGGCGTACTTCATGAATATGCTGATTGGCCAAAATAATACCCAAGATCCGGACTTTATGGGAAAAACTGTATAAAAGCAAGCTGTTGGAAGTAGTTGTTGTGAACAGAGGGAGGTCTGATGCGATAGAGGTCAGACCTGTGTTCACCCAGTTCCAATCCCGGGCTTGGCACTGTCTCCTTTTCGATCGTGGCATTGCGTGTTCGAACTCTCGGACACGAAATAAATTTTATACTTGTTTTATTTTTAATTGGGCGTAGTTATTTATTACACTAAGGTTTGGTCCTTTGAAAAGCAACCCTTCCTGGACCATTACGCAATGGTTCTCATTTGATATACTGCTCTTCCTGTATACACAAAATGCATCTTAAATGTTTCTCATAAGCAGTTTAAAGATAGTGGGTCTACTCCCTGAGGATTCCTATACAGAGAAATTTGTCTGTCAGAAAGTAGCTACAGTGATTTTAGATTAGCACAAGTTTATGCCTGGCAGAGAGGAATGATTAGGGCATTTCTTTGCTCTAGTTCTCCCAGCAGCAATAAAAGGTCCTCAGCGAGAACAAAGTAACTTTGGGCTGCTCTCACCCGTGCAGGAGTGGCAATCACAGTTAAGCCCGGGATTTGGGATGCAAAATATATATTCATGAATTCCTTCTCCATTGTACCAAGTTCTACATACCCACAGCTGCAGATGAGGCTACTTCAGACAACAGATCTTCCAGTCCTTTGATGCCTTTTGCATGGAACAAAAGGGTTTTCATATTAGGATAATTCAGGTCTCAACTGGTCAATGGGCAGCAACCATAACATCCATCACTAACTCAGGGTACTGCTGCAATGTGATTACCTAACCCAAAACAATTCTGAGCTGAGAATGCTTAAGACTGATAAAAATTTCTTTTCAGTCGAAGCAAGAAGATTTGGATCCATGTGCAATTTTTCATGGTGACTTGGGGACTGACAGGAGCACAGAACTTCGCTGCATGAACAACTTTCACAGAGAGGGATCATGGCAAACTCTCAGGGCCTCATTTTCTGTTATTTGCAATATAGAGAGTAGAGGAAGGACAGATCTTGACTAAACCCGGAATGCTGGTGACTGAAAAATGTGTGTGTCGAAGCTGCTGCAGTAATCCCATATTAATGATGCTACTTAGAAGGTGGGAGAACCCTCAGTATTATCTATAATGGCTTTTAACAAAGTTTTGCACTGATGGAAAGACCAAAGGTGAAGATGGTGGGCCACGCTGAAGCTGCTGCAGCCAGAGCATGTCATTCTTTAAACAGCTGCAGGAAAAAGGGAACACAGTGCTCTAAAGGAGCTGCGAGCAGTGGAGTGTTTCAATGTCTGCGGTTCAGAGCTGGCACTGCAGCGAGTGAGCAATCAGTTCTCCTAATTCCCAGCTAATTGATGTACTGTGTCCAGCTCTGGGGCCCCCAACATGAGAAAGACATCGACCTGTTGGAATGAGTCTGGAGGTGAGCCACTAAACTGATCACAGGCCTGGAACACCTCTCCTATGACGACAGGCTGAGAGTTTTGGGATTGTTCAGCCTGGAGAAGAGAAGGCTCCAGGGAGACCTTAGAGCCCCTGCCAGTACCTAAAGGAGACCTACAAGAAATCCAGATAGGAACTTTTCATAAGGGCATGGAGGTTGTGGACTCCCCATCCCGGGAAGTGTTCCAGGTCAGGCTGGATGAGGCCCTGAATAACCAGGTTTATTGGAATGTTCCTTGCCCATGGCAGAGTGCTTGGAACCACACAATCTTTTAACCCAAACCATTCTGTGATTCTATGATGATAGAGATAAATTATATGGTAGTTGTTGCCTATATTGATAACCTCAGGAAAGGCACCAAGTACTCCTCCCTTTGGAGGTTCTTTCTGTAGGTGGCATCTGAGACACATTGGCGGGGTGGGGTGGAGTGAGAGAAGGAGGCATAACTGCTGTGCTATAGTTGTACTTTAAACACAAATCCTATCTCAAGACTCTTTGGCCTGGTATCAAATAAGCAAAAATAGAAAGCACTGGATACCACATTCTTCTAGAAAAAAAATAAATCTGTGTCCGACCTGGATCCTGCTGAAGTTATTCTGATGATAAGAGGATTTCATCTAACAATAGTAACCTTCATTTCCTTAAGATCAATGATCCAGCAAATAATTTGGACCAGGGATCTTAATTTCTGAAGAGAATATATCAGTTCCACCTCTTAAAACTCCTGAGAAATAACAGGAATTATTGCACTAAAATCCTCTTTGCAAGCACTCTTTTCCACTTGCTTTTAACAGTGTATTCAAAAGTTGCTGCTAAAGAAACCAACCCCTCCCACATGTCATGTCCTGGTGCTTCTGTAAAGTCAGTGGCAGGTCCTTGTCCTCTTTGATGAAGAAGTCATGAAGAGAGGGTCCTTTAGGATTACAGAGGGGAACTATTCAAGGCTTGATTCTAGATACAGAAGAAGAGAAACCAAAACTTTACTCGGTGGATTAATGCATTATAAGGTTAGGTGTAAGTGGTATGGATTTTTCTGAAGTTCAGAGATGAACTTTGAAGCTAAAAACGCCTAGCTCCTTCCCAGTGATTAGGTAAGAAGTAAAATATTTTTACAATTCCTTGGACAGTGTAAATCAAAACTGCACATTTGCTACAAAATTTATTGTTTGCAAGTTCTTTCACTTACGATCATTAATGAACTAGATAACCTTTATAGCCATTTTCCAGCAGAGGGAGTCTGTACATACCAAGTGAGAACATGCACTGTAGTCCAGTGCAAGCACAAGTTTGAGACTAAAATAGTTACAGTGCCAGCAGGAGACAACCATCATCAAGAAAACAGGTCCATGTGGTCAAATTTTGCTCTCTGTTGTTCATATATGACTTTTTTTTTTATATAAAGGAAATCAATATACACTGAAACCCATGGCAGAATTAGGTGTGGTATTAGTTAGGCAGTATTTACCCTGTGGTGAGCAGAAAACCCTGATCCAGCTCTGGAGATCCCATTTTGCTGCATCACTCGTTGGCAGCTCCTTGCTGCAGGTGTTTCCCAAACTATGCTATTCTTCTGCCCTCCATTTCCAGGGCACAGCCCACACTCCCCTCCTTTTAGCTGGCTGGGAAGCTGCTGGTGCAGCCCTGGATGCCCCAGCCCCATGCACACTGAATGCCCAGGCTGGAGGGAAGGGATGAGCACCAGTGGTGCGGAGGGATGGAGGTCCCCATGGCTGCTGCTTTCCTTGGGGTCGACAGGTGACCAACATCACAGACAGCTCACCAGCTGCTGCCCAGCTTCTCTTCACCTCTGGGGCAACCTGGGGTTCATCGGCTTCCACTCTGCACCCAGAAACCAAGGTGGCTTGCCTGCCCACACCTCTCTGAAACCTTCCTCAGGTACTTGCCTACAATCACTATGTCATCACTAAGAGATTTGCTGCTCCCAGTGTTCAGTCCTACTTTCCATATTTTCAAAATATTTTGAAACTCTCTCCGAGTCCTTACTACAGGAAAGATAATACATTTCTTGCCCCAGGTTTATTCTGACAGAAGTTTCTCAGTGAGAAAAAGCAATAGCATTTTTATTCTTATAAGCAGCACAAGTACTTTTCACATGCAACATAGCTGAAAATAAGCCATATTTTAAAATACATTTCAAAACATCTCTGTTCATCAAATGCAATCTCTCCTCTACAACAGCTAAGTGAGATGAGTGGCATGTCCACCCCAATTTTGGGTGGTCCAGTTCAGAGCCCGGGGTGTGGGGAGGTTTGTGCTGCTTTGCTGGGCTGAGAACTCCGATGGCGAAGGGCGGGGACGCCTCTCCTGTTGGGCAGCTTTGCTGTGAGGGTACATCTGGCAGTGGGACAGAAATAAGCACCTGGGGAGCAGCAGGAGTCTTAAACCACTCAGCTTCTTTGCACAGGCAACGTGAGTTACAGTCCTTGGCCTCTCACTGTTATTGCAGAGGAAATATGGGCACATAAAGCCATACTGAACTTCATTCTCCAAGCACATACAAATACGCTAATTGCAGGGGGATTATTCATGGTTGTGAAGTGAAGCACAGATGGACACATTGGCAGGATCAGTTCACATGTCCTGTCAAGTAAATGTGTGTATTTGCTCAGAAACAAAAAGCAGGTAAAACAACTGTATTTCATAAAAAAACAAAGTAAGTTACAGGAAAGTCAAAACAAAGCTGATAGTAATTGAAAGAGGATGATTTGGCTGGGAACTTCAGCAGGAGACACAGAATCAGAATTGACCTTCTTTCCCTTTTACACTAATCACTGGCTTACTAAATTAGTTGGTCATTTCATTTTTATTGTGCCTGTTCACCAAGGTACAAAAGAACATTTTATGTATATTTATATAATACATGCACTATACATACAGACATGCATATATATATATATACACACACACAGAGGCATGTGCTGACAATTAGACATTTGTATATCTGCATCTCCCCGGAGAACTGTGCTGTACTGCGCGTTTCTGTCCAACACTCCCCCTGCCTGGCCACAAACTATTACTTTTCGAGCTGCCCCTGGGTTTCTCTGCTTTCCCTCAACTTTCTTTTCAGAAACAGTCTTCTCCCCATCAATCCCCAGCTTCCCTACAACAGCCTTTTCCTACAGAGCTGCTTAGCTGATTGCCTGCAACCCCATTTCTATCCGATATTGACCTGTGAGCTCAAACTCACGTTCAAGCCTGCCTGTGCTGATAAGGTGTCTGTGTCAATATATTCTAACCCATGGGCAGATGGACATTCCCATGCTGTGGAAAACCTTGTGAAAAGGCAGGAACAAGTGTGAGTCTGTGCTGTGGAAGTGGCAGTGCCAACTGGGCTTCTGGATTAAAGCAAAGGGGAGGAGGAGCCGAGTGAATTAATGCTGAAGCACCTCTGCAGCTGTGACCTGGTGCCTGGCTTGAGAGCAGGGCTGGTGACGCCAGGGGTGAGGAGCTCAGGCTGGACTTTTTCGTGGGGGTGTCTGATTAGTGCATCCCCAGGGAGGAGTGTGGTGGAGAGAGCCCAGAGCTGCCTTTGGGAGGGAGCTGGTTTGTAAGATGTGCTTTGGGTTGATAGGGGCTCTACAAATTCAGGTGTTTGGGAGGCCAAAGTTTCAATAAGTGACAGGTGGGAGACCAAAGGATCCACTTCCCAGTGAGATGGGACACATGGCCATATCTGTAAGGAGCTGGTTGGGAGGACAGTGACTGAGGGGAAAGTGTTTGTCTCCTGGGAGTACTGCACCTGGTCACAGAGACTTTTGTGACTTGGATGGACTCCTTCCTTATTACTGGTCTTTCTCTTTCGTGTATGTGATAAATGTGTGTATTGGGGGAGCTTTTGTGCTCCAAGATTTTATAGGCCTGGTGTCCCATGGGATGAAGACTGCTACAACAACCACACGTGGCAAGCAGGAGGACGTTTACCTGCTGTGCTGCAGAAGAGCCAAGGGAAAAGGGTCGCATGAGGCAATGCCTGTGCAGTGACACTGGATTTCCAACCTCCTCGTCGCTTCACGCTCACCTTCCACAGCTGTGCTCCTGCTCTCACTTTCTCTCTTCTCCTGAAAAAGCATTTTTCCTTCTTTCTCCCTAGGCTGTGCTACAGCTGATGTTTTTCATATCGTTGCTTAACTGGCCAGTTTCCCCATCCTGTTCTTTCTGCCTCATGTCTCTGTCCAGAGGGTTGTTCACTCTGCTGCCTTCCCCCAGCTAACTATCCTGACTCAGCCGAGGTACACGCAGAACCGCAGCAAGTGGGCCAGAGAGACTGAGAGAACAAAAATCAACAAAACAATGAGGAAGATTAAATTGCAACATTAAAAAAATATGGAAAGAACTCCATTAGGTTTACAAAGTTAAACTCTCAAAAGCTGGACAAATCCAGACCTAAGGCTGCCTTTGGAGGGATGGTTCGGCCCCCTTTTCCCTTCCCCCACACAATGTGTGTTATGTGACATGATTTAATTGTTTGGCTGCATACTATTTTTCCCACAGGACGAGAGCCTCATTTAGTGTAAACGCAGGACAGCGTCTGGGAATGAAGCTGGTCTCTGCATTTCCTGGACTAAGTGTGTGACTAGGAGCCTCATTTTTCACCACCTAACCCAGACATAGCACTGAATTCGGAGCTGCCAGCTTCTTCATGAGGTTTTCTGGGGTGGCTTCCCTGCAGCCTCTGACTATTTATCATCACAGTGTGCCTTAAAGGTGAGAAGCTACTATTTCCAGGGAACTGGGAACTTTTTATTATGATTTGATGAAATTTTTTTGAATACCCCATTGGCTCTGGCGTTTGTTCAGAATACTTTATGATTTAACTAACGGATGCAGCAGACTTCATTTGCTGTTCTGAGTGCTTTGTGCTTCTATAAATCTATAACACAAATTTCTCCCAGCAGGTGTCTAAAAACAAGAAACCATAAGCCAGACATGCAGATACCTCACCTAGATGTGACTAAGGAACTTGATAGAAGCAGGGAGAGTTTCTAGTTCTTTCAGCTGCCCTTTCTTTCTTCTGCCAGCAGATTATTCCCTGTTTTCCCACAGTCTTCCGCCTTAGGTTTCCATGTTCCAGTTTCTGGAACTACTGATAAGCTAGGACTTGGCTGGATATTTGACCCTGAGTGAGCACATCAGATGAGCTCTCCACTGCCTGATGCTATTTAGAAGTCACACCTTGTAAACTTGTTTGACTATTCTGTTGCTGACTGTCCTTTGTCAAAAAATGCCAAGTTAGTGCAGGTCATTTTCCTCAGTGTGAATAATCTCTCACTTTCTAATATGAAATTTGCATCACGAGCTGGAGCGTAGTAAAAAGAAATGCCATTCCACATTCACAGAGATGATTTTCAGAGCTCTGTGTTGACATTTGCAGCTTTAAATCATCTTTGCTCTCATTCAGCTGATACCCGATGAGACAAGAAGAAGCAAATATTCTTGCTCAGCACTGTGGGGACAGGGCTCAATCTTTTTTTATGCGTTTGTGTCATGGTTTAACATGTGCACAAAGCAGCACAGTACTGCAGATGAGCTCACCTGCACAGCTCTCAGTGTCGAGGCACATTTGCTTCAAGAACTGAAACTCTTGAGAAGAAAAATATTTGGGATCTGCAAACTACTTTCTCTTGGTGCTTCTGCTTGTCCCAGATTTCTCTGTTCTTCATCATCATAATAGAGGGATAGGAAAGTCTGGGGAGAAAATTCTTACCATTACTACTCCTGGCATTTCTGGCTTTATTATGCTGGATTCTCCGTGCCAAATTGCTAGACTAGTTCAAAGGACTCTGATCAACTTGAAACATAGCCAGTTACCTGTGAATTATAGATTGTTTCCCAAAATGCTCCTGCAGTCACTGCAGTTCCTCTGTTCATGCAGATAGCGTTAAGATGAGCTCTGCTGACTTTTTAAATCTCCATTATTGTTTTTGCATGTTCTTCTAAATGAAAGACTTTCGTAAGGGGGGATAAATTTTTATACGCTAGAAATCAGCTTGGCAAATTGCATGGATGGCATATAAACTTGGAAAAAGTACTCTTTTGGAAAGTTTCTTACAAAGGTCTTACAGGCTACTCATAAAAAAACCAAAAAGCAGGCAACATAAACATAGTTAATAGTTATTAACTTCAAAAAATTTTAAAATTTCATGTATAATGTAACTACTTTTATTCCCCCACCAGATGATAGGATTAGGCCTAGCAGCATTTTTAAACTTTGCAGATTTAAACTTGTACCTTCAAAATCCATCCAGAGCAAATATCCCTAACAGCACTCCAAAAAATGGACTTTCATAAGGTGGGTCTTTGTATTAAAATTCACTTTTTATTTATTTTGGTGTTACGAGTCATATTAAAACGAGAATGTCAGTATTGGTTTTTCCTCAAGTCATAGCCAATGCATGTATTTGCTCTTTATTCAATTGTTGCATGAACTTTGTGAGGCCAGAATTATTTGTTTAACTTTCTGGGCACTCTATCCAGAGAGCTATTATTTTATCGGTGTCAGCCACATTTCTATGATGCATTTCATAAAATCATAGAATGGTTTATGTTGGAAGGAAGCTTAAAAATCATCAAGATCCAACTCTCTTGCCATGGGCAGGGACACCTTTCCCTAGACCAGGTTGCTCATGGCCTCATTCAGCCTGGCCTTGAACACCTTCAAGGATGGGGCATCCACAGCTTCTCTGGGCAACCTGTGCCAGTGCCTTACCACCTTCACAGTAAAGAATTCCTCATATCTTCCTTTCTTCCCTTTTTAGAAATGGGAGAAATAGTTCCCTTTTTTCCAGTCACTGGGGAATTCACCTGACCACCATGACTTGTCAAATATGATGGACAGTGGCTTAGCAACAACATCAGCCAGTCCTCTCAGGACCCTGGGATGCATCTCATCAGGTCCCAGGCATTCGTGGCTATTCCCGTTTATCACATGGTCCTGAACCGGCTCTTCACTTATAGTGGGAGGGCCTTCACTCCCTCAGCTATAAATTAGATGTGGTGCTACAAAGATACCTACAAACAGCAAACCTTGGACTCCAAGTATCCAGGGGAGCAGATCAACATTTCACTTCAGTTTTCACCCAGAAACAAGTCATGGACATGTAAAGTACTGTTCCCCCAAGTGCCCAGGCTGAAACCAGCTCACCCGCCCCCAGGTGCTCTCTTGCCTTCTGGGCCAAAATGCAGATGTTACAATAATCCTAAAACATCTAGAGCTCTAATTTGTCTTTAATGCACTCATGAATTATTTGGATCAAGGCATAGATGTGTGACTTCATGGTTGATGTTAGTGCCTGGTATCTGTGATAACTCTGATGAAGTAAAAGCACTAGACACCACATTAAATGCAATGTAATACAACTGTGAGTCTTGGAGCCACAGACGTTTGACCATGTGATTTTTCATTAAGTCCTGTGGAAAGTGGTTCAAGTTCATCTCACAGCACTCAGGCTTTGCCATGAAATAATATTTCAGTTCCTTGCTTTAGGTGCAACGCTCAGTATCAGCAACCAAACAAATACTCTGTTTGGATGCTCTATTCCTCCAGCAAGAGAAGAGCTCAATTGCCTGCGTGTGTCAAGCATGTATCCTAAGTTTGCAAGGGGAGTGGTAAATTAATTTCCTAACTAACTTTGGACTATGGCAAAAAGGGTAAGATGAAAATGAAGGAAGGTCTGAACTTGACTGAATGTGGCAGCACTGTTGGCCTTTTGTTGACCCTAAAACGAGAAAGATGTTTTGTTATTTCCATAGTCTCTAACAGTTTTGTAGAATATTCTATGCCCGCACTTCTCTGTGGTTACTTTGATGCACGCTGACTCGCAGAACTGCAGAATCCCTGCAGGGTTCCAGGGATGCTAAGTGGAATTTTTTACATTGGCAACATTGGTTGTCACTTAGAATGACTTTTAAGTCATCTTAATTGTGGATGGAAATGAAGAATCCCAGGAAGTGATTGTTGCTCCACTGCCAAGAGAAGCATCAAACCAGTGGTAAATAGATGAGGTAATTACAATTATCAGTATTATTGACTGATTTAGCTCAGTCTAACGAAAACTCTTCTGCAAGAGAAGGATATCCATTAGGTAGGGATTAATGCAGTGATGTGAGATGCATTCTGCTGTCTGAAAAAAAATGCGGAAGAAGTCACTCAGACCAGGAAAGGGAAACAGCTTTCACAGAGGCTGAATTTCTGAACCACTATTCACAGAGAGGTGGTCCTTCTGGGAAATATTATTGCCCTTTTCTCTGTACACATTACATCATCCAACCTGCAAAGGCAGCTGCTTGCCAGATGCTGAGGGGGATTTGCTGGAGTACTGTTTATCTGAGAGTGAAAGTGTTACTTTATGCTAAAGAGCAGGCATGGATGGAGCTGCCTGAGAAGACAAGTGAGAGTGAAAAATTTTTAAATGTTGCATGGAGTTAATTTCATCCACAAATTTCCACAAAAAAGCTTTTGGATCATGAAAAGCAGGAATCTTAAATTAGGGGACTTGGGGAGGGTGGCTCAGAGTTCAGTCTAAGGGAGAGTTGCACCTCAGCTTGGTTGTTCCTACAGCCACAGGGGACTCTGGCAACACAAGACCTTGATGCTGACAGGGGTGGAAAGGGTCAAGGGAGTCTTCTGGTGTCGTTAAACAGAACTTCAAGACCCGATTTTCACAACTTCCTGGGAAATACCTCAAAGGAGGATTTTTCCGCAATGAAATATTTGAGGCTTTCATTGCTGTTCTCTGCTGGCTGTTGTAACAGAGGTGGTGCAGCCTAAGATGCCCTCTGTTACACTGTAAATGATTCTGTAATGTCACTTACACTGTTTACTACAGGATGACATCTGCAAATAAAACCGTGGTTTCGTTCTTTAAATTTTATTTTTAGGCATTCTTCTTTTGGACCCAGGGCTGTGCCATACATTCCTGCTAAATTACAGGAATGACAGCCACGGGGGCTCATTTTCGTGGAGAAAACCGCGGCTGTCCGCGTGTGTGTGTAAATAAAAAAAGGCCTCTGTTATATGCAGCCATCAAAGAGAGGTTTGTATGCCTGAAAGTCTCTCTACTTTTTCTACTTTTCCTCGCCTGCCTGGGCTCCTGGGAGCCGCTGCCCCGGCCGCCAGCCCCGCGCCAGCCCTGCCTGCTCCCGGCCGCCTTTCCTGGAAAGCGGGGCAGGAGAGGGGGCGGGCAGCGTCGGATCCCACGGAAGCCTCGCTTTGCCCAAGCCCCTTTCCTCTGGCTCTGCTCTGGGTCCTTCCCGGCCAGGCGGGGAGGAGAACGCCCGCCCCCCGCGGGGCCGCCAGGGGAACATCTGGGCGGCCGCGCCGCAAACATCTGGAGCGGCCGCGGCGCATCCCCCGGCGGCCGCAGCTGGAGGGTCCGGCCCCCGGCGCTGCCCGGGCCGGCAGCGAGACCCCCGGAGGAGGGGGAAGGAAGGCGGAGAAGGGGCTGAGAGGGAGGGCGCGGCACAGGTAAGGCAGCCCGGCGCCCCAGAGCCCCGGCTGCGGGAAGGGCCGGGGTGAAGGCAGGACGGGCGGCGGCGGGGCAGGGCGGGGGGATGTCGGATATTGCCGGGTGAAAGGACAACTACTCCATGTTTGCCTTGACTCGATCCACGGGGGGCACTTCTGAGGTAAAAAGTGCGGACGGGACTTTTAAATCAGCACTCGCTTTCGCGAAGGTTGCTGGTGTTCAAATGCGAGCGCGGCCCTTGCAGGCATCCGGAGCATTTTACCCCGTGTGCAGGAGGTTTTGCAGCCGAGGTTCTGGATCGTTGAACAAAGGGGCTGAATAAGTGTTCGGCTTAGTTCTAAGTTTACTACGTGATTTTTTTCCCTCTCCCTCCTTCTTGGATGCGTCAAGTGGAGATGTACATCCAAACTTGAATTTCCAGGCAAAATTAAAAGAATTTAAATGTAGCCATGACTTCTTACTGTATGAGAGAAACCCTAAAATTATCTTGGCCTCCTTATTTTATTTCAAAACAGAATAACCCTCAGAAAAACACTTTCCATCCCTGCATATGTTCCATTTTTTTCAATTTTCCAGCAATAAATCATATTCCACTTTCCTAATAATACTTAATACTTGACATGGTATCAAAAAATTAGTATCTTTTTGATAAAGGGCTTTCTGAAGAGTTTGGTAACTGAAGTACTTAAGACCAAAGTATTTCTGCTTCTTCATTTTTAAACCAAGTGTTTGATGATTACCATGCATTTGCATACTTAGGACTTGTGGTTTCTCCACTATATATAACTTTGTTTGCATCACCTTATATTGCTGTTTCTGTGGAACTCTTTAAATTATGGCATAAGTCGTTCTCTAAGTCACTGTAAGTACTTTGTAAAAGGAACATTTTCAATATCCACTTCAGATGCAAATTCATCATTGACTCTGGAGTTACCTTTCAGAAGTTTGCTCAGATGTCTTTTGCTGCTTTTCAGGGTTGCTTATGTGGCTTTTTCTGTATTTTTCTCTTTACAAATGGAGCTGGGCAAACCAAACAGATTTCTCTCAGTTGTGGAGACTGTGGGTAGAAATAACTGTTGGAGAAGAAAACTCAAGTGAACCTTGAGGAGTGGCTGGAATAATTATGCCTGCATTTAGGCAAACTGCTGTTTACTCTCTTCTTGCACACAAATCTGCCTGGAAAGATCATTTTAGTCAGTACTGCAGATGGCCAGTGCAGCAGCACAAAAATGGGCTCCTTGTTTCCAGTCTGAAGAGGTACATGAACCATGATCTCTCAGTGTTGAAACTCTTGTCAACTGGCTTCTAAGTCTTTTTCTTACCTGTGACCAAACACCCTCATGCTCACTTGCAGTTGGCAGTAGTAGTAATTTTGATTGTCTCTTCCAAACTACGAGCAAGACAAGCTCCTAAACCCAGGAATTACAAATAATTTGACATTGGTTTTGAAATACCTTCATTTTTAATCGAGTGTCTCTCTACTAGGGCGGTCCTGTCCCACCGTGCAGTATGAGCCAGACCCTGGGCCCTGGCGCTGCTTTTTGCTCCAGAAGGTAAAAAAGAGACTTAAGTCCCTTTTATCAATTTATGCCTAAATCAGGACCTGCGGTAACACTTTAATGCTATTTGAACAATACTCCTAAAACTCTTGCTCCACATGACCTTGCACTTGAGATATTTCTAAGACAAATTGTGCAGCATTTGTAATGCCAGTGGTTTTGGAAGAGGATAGAGCCCCTTGCTGGGTCTGCTCCCTCTGTTAATTGTGTTGTTGGAGGGGTTGCAGGAACTGAAGCTGCTGCTGCTGTAGCCTTGTATCATGGAGGACTCTTCAGTTTCTGTTAATGTTGTATTAGCACAAGCTGATTCCAATTTAATGAGTATGAGGTGGTCCTGTAAAATGGAACTACAGCTATTTCTCTCAAGCATTTTGTTTTTTCTAGCTGGGCTAAGTCAGCCAGCCATTTCTCCCAGCTAGCATCAATGTCACAGACTGCCTTGCCAACACTCCCATTTATTCATTAGTGTTTCTCTTTTTGTTTCTGATCCACACAGCTTTCTGCTGTTGATAGTGTTTTCCCCAAGCTATAGCTGGTAGAGGCAGTGCATGTGCCCGCTCTTGGAGAAGCAGTATTATCAGGCACCCTGAGATTGACAGACGAGACTGCAGAGAAAACTTGAAGGTACAAAGGCAGGTTAGCCAAGGCAAAGCTCTAGGTGCAAACCCCACCTGCCCTGTTGCACAGCTTTGTGGAAATTACTCATAAGAAAGTTTTTAATATATTTTTTTCTTATCACCCCACAATGCTGTAAGGCCCAAGCACTCATTTAATTGGTTACAATCTCCAAATCCTCAAGATTAAAACATTTATTTTGAATTACTTTGTTTGCAGTGAGGGCTCACACTACTTAACTGTACTGCACAGACAGACGGGGTGGCTGAAGATGGAGACATGTTTTAGCAGGGTTTGTTGATAGGACAAGGGGTAATGGTTTTAAACTAAAAGACAGTCTATTTAGATTAGATATAAGAAAGAAATTTTTTGTTTTGAGGAGGATCATGAAACATTGGCACAGGTTGCCCAGAGAGGTGGAAAGGTTCCTTCCAACCCAAACTATTCTATAATTCTATCATAAGGTTATTGTCCCGTTCCACTACAAAAGAGGGAGTCGGGGAGGATTCTTTTTGATAGATTTCTCGGACGAAAATAAAGCGCAAACGTGGCAATATTATATCTGAGAACCGTTTATTGATAGAAAAGAGTAAGTGTTCCTACCAAAGAGGAATAGAAAAGAGAGTAGAGAGGGAAAAGAGAGATAAACAGAAAGAAACAGAAGACAGGGACAGTGTTACCACAGCAATTCTGAGCGCTTTGTCGGCGGCAGCTCAGCAGACGGAGCGTGTGTTCTGTGAGCCGCAGTGCGTCTGCGTAGCTCCCGTGGCGGGCTGGGCATGGTTTCCAAACAGCAGCAGGCTGCGTGTCCCTTCCGTCGGCAAAGAACTGGCTGCTGTGGTTACAGGCGTGCTCCTGGAGCAGCTGCGGACTCTCAGGGTCGGGGTGCAGCGGCTGCAAGTTGGGTGCTGCAGGCTCGTGCTCCAGGCTCGTTGCCGCGGGCAATGCGGGGAATGCGGCAGCAGCGGCGGTCGCGGCTGGACACGGGCGGCTGTGGCTGTGGCTGGGGTGCGGACGACGGCGGTCGTGGCGCACAAGGTTCTCGTGGCGACGAGCTGTCTCATGGAGACGGCAAAGCAGGGCAAAGCAGGCACAGGCAGGCAAACAGGACCACAGGGAAGAAGAAAATGAAAGAAGGGGTGAAGGGCGGAGCTGGCCCTACAGGCGAGCCCCCACTCTCTCCAAAAAACCCCAAAATCAAATGGCTCCAGTTATATTGCAGTTGAATGCTTTTTATGTGCTAAGGCTCCTCCCCCAGCCCGATTTCCCGGGCATCTGGGCATTTGCCTCACCGGCAAGTGCAGGGAGTCGCTCACAGCCTGATCGTGGAAGTTTTCTCTGCCCTGATTGGCTGCCAGGCAAAGCCTCCCTGGGACAGGGCTGCCAGCACATGCACAGCTCTTAGAGGAATAACATATGTTGAGGCATAAATAAAAAACAGATTGGTCCCTCTCAGTTATGAATCACTTAATGGAATAACTTCAGAAATCAGAGATTCAAGGACAAGTGGCTGGGTCTCTCTGGGATGAGACAGCAAAGTGCCGCACGGTGTGACAGCAGAAACCAATATTCTGGACACATGCGCCCATGCTTCCAGCCTTCTCCCTTGCACAGGACAGGAGAAGCTTAGCTCTTACAAGTGTCACCTGCTTTTTGCCCAAGAAGGAGCTGTTATGAGCATCACATTAGCAAACAGAGTGTATTTGTAATTTTTCAGTAAGAAAAATGAGTCCTTGTGGGTGAAGGACAGAGACACGGACCCAGACCAACAGGGTATCTGAGACATTTATTCAGAGAAACAAGCTAGTTTTATACACTTCTTCAAGACCCACTATTTCCTTATATGGTATTTTTCACTAAGCAACCTATCACACATTGCCATGTCAGTAACACACTTTCTCAATGTCCCTAAATGGGGTGATCACACGCTGTCCACCTATCCGGCAGCTTCCAGCAGGCTCCTCTCCACAGGCCTCTGCCGTGTGGCATTTCCTTCCCCCAAGGTCAGGCAGAGACAAGCTTCTTTGTCCTGTCGTGGCGTTCTGCAGGCACATCCCACAGCCCGCAGTTCAATTCATCCTATCTCTTCTCACAATTCCCTCTTTTTTGTTTTATACAAACAAGAATCATGAAACAAAACACTTCTATGAACAGGGGGATAGATGAAAACACCCAGTAACTGGTAACTGCACATATCTCCTTTCCGTGTATGGAGACCGTGGTTAAGCAGATAGAACCTTGAGAAACAACTTAAAATTATCTTAAACCTTTACTATCATCCAGAGTCTGCAACTGCTGGGGAGTCTCATTTCACAGTGAAGACTTGGAGAGTCTTCCCAGGCAAGACTTCCAAGTTTACCTTGAAAGAGGGTCCAGCTTTTATAAGATCATATCAGCAAGCCAAAGTGACTTGATTGCACTTTTAGGGCAGAAACACCTGGATCTGATGGTATGATCCCCAGTCAGCCAGGGATAGGGCTTGGCCAGAGCCTCAAGCTCTGCCAGAGAGGGTTTCCCTAAAATACCTACAAAATTGCTTAAAAACTTTATTAATATCAGTTAAGAACATGACTTCAGAAGAGTTTATCTTCCCCGTGAACTGATTATGAAGCTGGAGTATCCAAGGCTGGTCGGACCGTTCTTGAACTGGAATCTGTGGAAACACAAGCATATCCTCACCCCCAGGTTATCAACGGAAAGGGGCCTTCTCACTTTCCACTTTCAAGATTCCTAACAAGTACCTTAGCTTTTTCTAGGTAAGCCTGTGATTCACCAAAATGTCATTGGATGGGGACTTGGTTGTTCTGAATGCGATTCAAAAAAGTGGCAACATACAGGGCTTTCTGCAGTCTTTTGTGGGGGGTATATCCCATTCTTGCACTCCCTCTTTTTTGTTTTAACAACATGGACTTGGGAGTGCTGTGGGCCCGTTCGACAATTGCTTGACCCGTAGGGGAATGTGGAATACCCGTGACATGTCGTGCCCCCCACAAATGAAAAAAGTTGGCCATCCGTTTGGATGTATAGGCCGGCCCATTATCAGTCTTTATGGATACAGGTACTCCAAGGGCTGCAAAAGCAGACAAAAAAGGACGCTGGACATCTTTTGCATGTTCACCTGTATGAGTGGAGGCAAAAACTGCATGTCGAAAAGGTATCAATTGTAATATGAACGTATTTCAACTTACCAAACTCAGGGATATGTGTAACGTCAGTCTGCCAGATTTCTAGAGCTCGGAGTCCTTGGGGATTAACTCCGAGGGCAGGCAAGGGTGTTACCTGTTGACAGTTGGCACAGGCTTGCACAATTTGCCGTGCTTGCTCGTGTGTAAGCTGGAATGGTTTTTGAAGAGCTGCTGCAGTCTGATGAAGAAACCCATGTGACAGACGTGCCTGAGAAAAAACATCTGGCACAACAACGGCCCCAGCTAACTGGTCTGCATGGGCAATACCTTCAGAGATGGGGCCACGGAGACTGGTATGGGAACGTACATGTAGGATAAAACACCTTTTCATCCGCAACCGCACTGCAAAACGCAAACATAATAATAAAGAAAAGAGCAATGGGTCAGTTTCTTCTTTGATATAAGCTAATCCTATTCTTGTCACTATACCTGCAATATAAGCAGAATCAGTAACAATGTTAAGCTCATCTTGAAATTTTTCAAAAGCCCAAACCACAGCTGCTAATTCCACCAGTTGTGAAGAACCACGAACTACTTCTACATCTTGTAGCCACTGCCCATTACTTTGCCACTCTATTACAGACCACCCAGTCTTTCCAGAGCCATTTGTAAACACTGTGCAGGCATTGGCAACTGGAATTGGGGAACAGTAGGATTTTTCAATAAAATTCAACCGTGATAAGCTGTTCAACAAAGTATGGGAAGTCATATGAATGTTTAATTAAACAGAAAACCTTTGCAGGGCAACCTGAAAAGCCCATGAGTGTTGCTGCAGCCAATCTAAATAATCTTGGGTCATGGGTAAGTAGATAACAGAGGGATCAGCACCATTAAGTTGATGGCTGATAAGAGGCATTGATAAGATAAAAATTGACAGGGATCCAAGGGGCTTCTTGTACCTTTTCATTTGCTAGTTTCAAACTTTTTTGTTCTACTGCTTAGGGCTCAACAGCCTTAATGGAAGGCACAGAAAATGCAAACTGGGGGACATTGTGTTCACAAAGTGACATGGTAAAAAAAAAATCTTTTAAATCAATCACTGTCAGGGTCCAGGATTGCAGCAACATTGCAGGAGATGGTAGCCCTGGCTGTAGGGTTCTCATAGGCACAATAACATCATCGATTTTTCTAAGATCGTGCAGCAATCGCCATGTTCCACTCTTTTTCCGAATAACAAAACCAGGAGAATTCCACGGGCTAGTTGTGGGAATGATATGGCCAGCTTGCAGCTGCTCTTGTACAAGCTGGTGCAAATGTTGCAGCTTCTTCTGAGATAGAGGCCACTGGTCCACCCACATGGGATGATCTGTTGTCCAGGTGAGGGCCAGCACATGCTGCTCAGCAGTGGCCCCTATGATAAATTTGCTCTCAACAGGAGACCTCATTGGCTAAGGCAGTCTCGTCCCCACAAGGTGACAGGGAGTGGTAGTACATAAGGTTTCACAGTGGCAGTGCGACCTTCAGGGCCCTCTATTGTGACAAAATTGGCACTCTGCTTTGGAATAGAGAGGCCTCTGACCCCAGCTAGACCTTTAGCAGCTTGAGTCAGGGGCCAATGACTAGGCCACATTGAGAAAGCTATACTGGAAAGTGATTGTACCCAGAAGATCTGCAGCTGCCCAGTGAAATCAAGGCCACTGTTACCTCTAACTCGTGGAAAACTACCAAGGTGGGGTTTACATGGAAATAAACAAGTTGAGCAATTCATGCCCCTTCAGAAATTTGACACGGGGGTACAGGGGTCCAAACCGTTATCTGAGTATCCCCAGTAAAATCCCCGTCTATGAGTCGAGGCAGAACAAAAAAACCTGCTTTGTGGCCGACGCTCGACCAGTCACAAGTGCACTGCACCCCCTGCCCAGTGGTCCTTGGACACCTGAAGGCAAACAGTGCACATCACTGTCCTGGAGAGTTACTGTGCCGGCGAAGGCCAAGTCCATGCCAGTGCTGCCTGCTGTCCGGGATCGCAAGGCAGTTGAGGGGACGAGTGCAGCAGGGCTTGATTTGCTATCCACACACAGTTCGCATAATGCTGTCTTTTCCGGAAACACAGGCATACGCCTCATTCCCTTGAACCTCTTTTGTTCCGGGGGCATTCGCGTCTCGTGTGACCGGGCTTTCCACATGAAAAACAAATATTCGATCCGGAACGAACGCTCATCGTTTCGAGAGCTTCCAAAAGCAAAGTCATGTTATGACCAGCAGTACCGATTCCCTGACAAGCCTTAAGCATTTCTACGATTGTGGGGGCTCGCAGGGGCTGTAAAACTCTTTTGTAATCAGGGTTCACATTCTCCACTGCTAACTGCTTCAGTAATATTTCTCTTGCGGTGACGTTGTCTATTTGTTTATCCAGGGCAGCTTTTAATTTATCTAGGAACTTAATAAAAGGTTCATCAGGTGCCTGTCTTATATTAACAAATGAGGTTGTAGTGAGACCACCATCCGGCCTTTTACAAAAAGCCCTCAAAGTGAGCTCTTTTGACTGCCAAAGAGCTTCCGCGGGCAGTTGAGCCTGCATTGCGGTCAGCGCGTATCGGCCCTCCCCATAAGAGCTTCGGCACCAGTAGGTCGCAAAACGTGCCCCAGGGGTTGCCGTAAATTGTCCATAGCTTGGGCAGTGCACAGCTCTCTCCACTCTGACATCCAGACAGTGAACTGTATACTCGTCAGCATAACCCGTGCTATTTGCTTGAAGTCTTGTGGTGCCAAGTTGTACGAGTTCACCACAGTTTCCAAAAGGCTAGTAGTGAATGGGGCGCTGATGCCATTGTCCATGGCTGAGCCATGCAGCTCTTTTACAACACCATAAGGCAAGCTTTCCCATCTGGGTGGTTGGTTGGGCTGATAGATAACTGGGAAAGCATGCAATAAATCGGCATCTCCTTCCGCGGCAGCCTGTTTTTTCACTGCTGCCACTGATTGGGGGGAGAAATATCGGGGTCCCTTCCCAGTGCAAACAGATTGGGGGACCAGAGGCCACCCTCCGGTTCTCCTCCCACAGCCCCAAAAATCTTACGGTCAAAGTCTTGTATCTCATGCAGCGGCGGCGCGGCAGGAGCAGGTGCCGGAGGAGCCGGTGCTGGAAGAGCCGGCGTGGCAGGAGCGGTGCCATCCTTCTTTTTCCAGTCTCCAGGTGCGCGTCGCACACCATCTGGTGCGAACACAAAAGCTCCGCCAGCACTCTGCCACCTCTCCTAACTCGGTCCCACAAAGCATCCCCTAAAGCGTCCCGTGTCCGAGGGTCAAAAACATTGGTACTATTCAAAGCTGGATCACAGTCTTTGAAATCTGTAGATTCAGCTTTCCTGCCATATTTTGTCAAAATCTGTTTCAATGTCTCTGCGACGTTCTTTTGTTCCTGGGATATGCCACTCCCCATAGTTCTCGGCTGCTTAGCTTCCGTCCTGCAGAAAGGTCGATTGGCACCACAAGCTTTGTTTCAGCTCCCGGGCTTCGTTTCAGCATCGTTACTGCTACAATCACTAATTGCTTATCAAGTCCCTGTCGCAAGGCGCCATTTGTGGGTGAAGGACAGAGACATGGACCCAGACCAACAGGGAATCTGAGACATTCATTCAGAGAAACAAGCTAGTTTTATACACTTCTTCAAGACTCACTATTTCCTTATATGGCATTTTTCACTAAGCAACCTATCACACATTGCCATGTCAGTAACACACTTTCTCAATGTCCCTATATCGCACGCTGTCCACCCATTCGGCAGCTTCTGGCAGGCTCCTCTCCACAGGCCTCTGCCATGTGGCATCTCCTTCCCCCAAGGTCAGGCAGAGACAAGCTTCTTTGTCCTGTCGTGGCGTTCTGCAGGCACATCCCACAGCCCGCAGTTCAATTCATCCTATCTCTTCCCACAAGTCCTTCCAATGAAAACCATTGAGGACTTAATAATGACCTTGCATTTGTTGATATGAGCTCCCTTCCAATTTTTGTCAACTTGAGACTGTCCTTAAGGTGAAAGCTTACTAATGCGTGCAGCACAGATGACACTTCTGCTTACCACATTTTGTTAGTGTTTGGTGATTTTTAAAACACCAGCGTCTTCTTTGTAATCCAGTTTCTCATTCAAAGTCTTCAGTCACCCCAATATCTGGTACTGTACATAATGAAAAGGATTTCTAATGCCTTTTCTGTACAGTCACCAGTAGTTATAGTAAGGGAGCAACCCTTGCAACCAAAGACTTTTAAGTCATACTGAGGTCGGCAAGCCCTGTGCTTCACACCTTCATGCCTTCTCATCTCCTCTACAACTACCTGAAAGGAGGTTGCAGCCATGTGAGGGACAGCTTTTTCTTCCAAGCAATGAGTGACAGTAAACTATGCCTGGAAAGGTTTCGGTTGGACATTAGGAAGAATTTCTTCACACAAAGGGTGATTACACATTGGATTGGGCTGCCCAGGGAGGTGGTGGAGTCACTCTCCCAGGAGGTGTTTAAGGACAGACTGGATGTGGCACTCTTGTGTTGTGGTGTAGCTGACAGGGTGGTGATCAAAGGCTGGACTCGATGATCTGAGAGGTGATTTCCAAGCTAATTGGTTCTGTGATTCTGTGACCTGTCCTCGTCTAAGCACAGAGTTCTCTTTCAGATATGGCTTCCTTTCTGGTGGAAAATATCCATTTAAGACCACTCAAGCATTAGGTCTTCTCAGTAGACTCCCCTTTTTTTTTTTTTGGGTTGTGTTTTCTTGTCTTCAAGAAGTGTTTGGAGACATAAATAACAATTGCAGTAACTTCCAAGAGTCTGTAAAGAGCTTGTAAGTGCCAAATGCAGGATCTTTCACAGCCAAAGTGGTCATCAGTAATTATTACAAATATTTTCCATAGTCTAGTGGTCCTGTAGGCTTTCCTGTTTTACTAGAACATTCCACTGAAACCTCAACTGCATTGTCAAGATGCTGTAGGAGGAGGTCTATAAAAAGGATGCCAACAGAAACCAAACCATATTTTATTTCATTTCCTCTCCAGAGCAGGGCTCTGATCTCTAAATCATCAGCTGATACATCAAACTTTTGCTCTCTTGACATTTTCCTATCCTAGGAAGCCTTTTCTCTCCTAGGAAGCAGAGAACATGTAAGTGAAGACAACTGGAAAGACAAAGAGGAGCCAGAGATTACACCCTACAGAACTGTTTTTTGTGGCATATCCATGGAGCAATCTTGCTAGTGGCAGTGTGACCTCTCCTGGACCATGGAACTTCAGGAACAGCTAGGGTCCTGCAAAGGTTGTTCACTGAAGTGACTCTGACTGCTTTAAAGACCACAACTAATCCTCCTTCACCACTCTCCCCTGGTGAGGCTCCATCTGGGGTGCTGTGTCCAATTCTGGACTCCCGAGTTCAAGGAAGACAAAGAATTACTGAAGAGGGTCCAGCAGAGGGCTGCAAGAAAGATTAGGAGACTGGAGCATCTCTCTTCTGTGGAACAGCTGAGGGAGCTGGGCCTGTTTAGCCTGGAGAAGAGACAACGGAGAGAGGACCTCATCAATGCATACAGATATCTTAAGGGCTGGCGTCAAGAGGATGGTGCCAGAATCTTTTCAGTGGTGCCCGGTGACAAGACAAGGGACAATGGGCACAAACTGAAACACAGGAAGTTCCACCTGAACATGATAAAAACTTCTTTACTGTGCAGGTGACCATGCACTGGAACAGGCTGCCCAGAGAGGTTGTGGAGTCTCCCTCACTGGAGATACTCAAGAACTGTCTGGATGCAATCCTGTGCAACCTGCTGTAGATAAACCTGCTTTAACAGAGGGGTTGGACTAGACGACCTGCAGAGGTCCCTTCCAGCGCTAACCATTCTGTGATTTCATGATTTTGTGATTCTGTGATGAAAGGAATTGACTTTAAAAGGAGAGTGAGCACATACAGGAATTTCAGTAGCCAGCACAACAGGTTAAAATTGGGATGCGCTAAGAGCTCCAGCTAAGCCCAGCTCTGGGTGGACTGGAAAGGGGAGATGGTCTCAGATGTTAGTGAAGAGCTCTCAGAGCACAGCAGTGGGATGTCACAGCATATCCTTCCTTACACCCTCTCTCTGGCAGCGCTCTGCCTCTGCCACACACACTCAAAAACCTGCTCCAGTCTGCCAGGCTGGGGGGAGCCCCGCAGCAGCAGCACCTCAGCTGGAGGGCAGCAGTCTGCTGTGACCTTCTGTGGGGAAGAAAACTGCTGCTCTGCATGGGGGACAGATGGAGGGTCACCCCACAGGAGGCACCCCACTGTGGGCACAGAAGTGGCTGTGGGGGCTGGAGCCAAACATGGTCCCACTGGAGGTAGCTCTGTTACACCTGCAATACATACCTGTGCTGTTTTACACTTTATTTCAGGCAGTGCTAGGAAATACCAGGGCTTATGGCCAATAAAAGAACTATGAATCTTTCATAGGAAAAAATGACTCTTATGTGTGCCATGCACTTACAAGGTTTATTTTTTGTGTGTGTAAGTTTTTAGAGCTTGTGGTGCTCTGAAAAAAGTTCCAATTTGGCAGTCCTGAAGACCAAAAATTTCATATCCCCAGACTAGCAGCTGCTCAGATATCAAGAGCCAATGGTAAGATTATTATGTAGTACTTGTCCCTGGATAACCCCTGGAGATAGCCTGCTCATCTATGGAAGCAGAAACAGTCAGCAGATGTACAGAGAACAGGGAAAGAGAGCCAGAAAACTGAGGGTCATGAGAGATCACAAACACAGTGAGGAGCGCTCAGAGGGCTGACAAGGACAAGTATCTGGGAAGGAAGAGTCTCTGACAGATGCAAGACACTGAAAAAAATTAGAGCCGTACAAGTTGTGGGCCCAAACTCAGCACTGTGGGAGATTGAGTCCTGGAGTCCCTCCTTTCTCAGGCCAGCAGATAGATTTCTGGTCATTACCTCTGGGATTTTTGGTTTTCATCCCTGTCTTCCAGGCCTGAAGATTCTCTCAAGGCTTGAATTCTTCTATAGACTTTGGAGATGTGTATTTATGACATTTATTTTCTTTTCTTTACCTGAAAATCTTTATCTCCCACACCCCTAAGCCAAAAATACCAAGGCTGTCCTGTCACTTTTTAGCATTTCAAGTAGTCTTGTGTCCTGCTTTCATTAGTACACACAGTACTTAGCTCCAGTCTAATTCTAAAGCAGCTGTAGGTGCCAGCTGAGTATTTCCTTAACACCAGAGCAGTGATCTCATCTGGAAACATGGAGCTGTAATTGCTGAAATGCTTTCAGTCATGACATGAGATCAGGACTGCCTTTAGTGAACAAAGTACTTGGAGCAGAGAGTTTTTCAGATCAGCCTGGCTGTCTGTGGTGTTTACAACATACTGGCTGCAGGACAAAAGGCACTTGCCTCGTGAATAGATCTTTAGCTGCAAGTAGGAAACTTTGGTACTGAATTAAACTTGTCTGTGATTTTCTTTATCTTACACGCATTTCAGCTTTGCTGGTTTCCATTTTTTTGTAGAAGCTGTATGATCACAGCTTGTGCACTGATTAGAAAATGCCTACAATTGTTATTTCCTCCCCTTATCTGGGTGCATCATTCTCACTGATATCACAATCCATTCCCACAGCTGTTAGGGATAAATAAACATTTCCCATCAGATATTATAAACCCCACATCACTGTTTTCTAACCTAGCATATGGAAGAAAAAATTCCTAATGTTTAATCCTTGGTCTTAACCTTTGCTGTCATATGGTTGTGTAGCAGAAATGGAAGCATTGCAGCAGAGTGAGTTTGCGGCTTTATAACTTGTGTCATTTCTGGAAAAGAAATCCACATTTCTGGTCGACAGCCCTCTGTAGCATCCCCCAGGGCTTGACAAACACAGGAAATTGCAGGGCATACTGCTGTGGCAGGAGAATGTGCAGGGGAGGGAAGCTGCCTGCTGCAGGGTGGGCTCTGGCTCAGCGGCTGCTCATGTCCCTGTCCCGTACAGGTTGTGCTGCCTAAACCCCTGCTTGTCCTTTAAAGGGAAAGGGGATAAAAGGGAAACCTAGTTCTTCCAGAAACAACTGAGAAGCCTTCTGAGTAACCACATGGTATATTTCTCCATACCACTTGCAAGTCTTGCCTTAGTCCCCACAAAAGTGGAGATCAGAAATCAAACTGGTAAATGTTATGAAACATCCTTCCCAAAAACATCAGAAGATATTTAAACCAACCATCTGAGTCTATTTCCTGCCTGCCTTTCATGTTTCTGATGGTGTGAGATGATTTTCAGGCTAAAAAGGCAGCTCTTAAAAGCCACAAAAATGCACACGTTTTCTTGAGTGCTCACTTGGAAACCTCCTTTTTCAGTGGAATCCCATATTCCCTTCTGACCCCAAGGACTAAGATGCAGCCTGAACAGAGGGATGAACAATGCATGTACACAAAGCATTAGGGCTACATGGGGCAGCTGTGAACAGCCTATATTGGTTTGGCAAAGTTTGGATGTAAAACACTTTTGCAATACCGTGCAGCTTTTTAATTCCTGGGAAAACCTTAATCATGCAGTGCTTTCTGTGGTTATTGCAAGAAAAACTATGCTTGGAATTCTCACATAAAAAAAAAAAGCATCTGACATTCACAGGTAGCTGTAGATTATTCTTGTTCTTTATTCCAACCAGCGGCAGAAACGTTGACTGGTACTTAAAATTTGTAAACTACCTCAACAATTGAGTTTATTGCCGTAATTATGCCTAATTACCTTTTTCTCCAGTTCCCCTGAGACCATAGGCACCTGAGGCAGGGGTGCCAGGATGAGGGTCCTGGGTGAGTCTGATTGAGGCAATTGAAGCCCATGGCTGTCCTGGAACTGTGACAGCAGCAGCCTCCTGTCCTGGCGTGCCCCACACTCTCCTGAGAGCAGTGTTTCAAGGTGCACTTTCTGTGAAAAGCCTGAATCTGGGCTGGAACATGTGCTTTGTCCAGTTCCTGGGCATGCTCCTCGGAGTGGTAGCCCTGCCGGTTGGCAGAGGGGGACCTTCCCCCAGCTTGACTCCAAAATTTGCTTTGTCAGAGTTCAGAATTTGCTGGTGCCCTGGCTGCTATAGCTCCATGGCTGCTCGCTGGGGTGGTGGAAAGGTCAGGGCAGAGACATGAGGAGTGAGTGAGATCCTGAAGGAATCCTGGGGGTGCACACAACAGTGACTATTCGATCCGCAGTGGTCAAGGATGTACCTTTGCTGGAAAGGCAGCCTGTCATCCATGGGGAGGGCTGTGGCCAGGTGATGCCGGCTCTCTGAGTGCCTTTTGTAGGCATCAGCACCACCGGCTTTGCCTGGCAGGGTTAGGAGAAGGATTTGGACAGGGCTGAAGTTGTGAAGCAGGTCACCAGCTAAAGGAATGCGTGTGGCACCTGGTGTGACTGGGTGGCTTTGGGGCCAGGCCTCACGGCACCCGGCAGTGGGGCAACCTCAGGATTTTCTCTGCCTACAACTCTGGCAGACCATAGAACCACAGAATTGTTTAGGTAGGAGAAAACCTCTCAGGTCATCGAGTCCAACTGTTAACAGGGCACTGCCAAGTCCTCCATTGAACCACATCCCAGGAGCTACATCTCCATGTGTTTTAAATACCTCCAGGGATGATGATCCCATCACTTCCCTGAGCAGTGGCTTAACAATTCTTTCGGTGAAGGACTTTCTCCTGATATCCAATATAAGATGATGAACTCTAGGGACGGTTGTGGGCAGCAAGGAATGTTTGCTGCTGAGAACGTGGCTGTGGCTCTGCCAACACCCTTGGCCCTGAAATCACTGAAGGTAAAAAAGAGGGTTTTGGATTTGCACATCCTGCAACATCAGTCCGATGTTGCAGATACAGACTGATAAGGCTCTGTAAAAATAAGCCCTCAAATTTATCAAGTATTGTCCTAAGATGGTGATACCATCTTTATCCAATAAATAGCACCTGCTGTACCAAAACTGTCTGGCTCTCAAGCTGTGCAGAAGAGCTGGCAGGAGATGTTTTGTCCCAGGCTGCAGGGGGGATGCCAAAGTGCCACATGGAAAGGCAGCAGCCTGACATACTGTTCTCCTCTCCTTTCACCTCCCATTACACCCCTGTCTTCCACCTCCCAGATCCATCTCCTGACCTCACAGTGACTTTCCTACTGAGGAGTCTTCGCTTAGCCTCACCATATCCTCAGTTTCATACTAAGCCCCCAAATTGTGCAATATCCCCCAGTTTATTTGCAGACAAAACTTCTCAGTCACATAAAAACTGTGGGTGTTGGCAGGCGCCTTCTAGACTCACCAAAACGAACTCTCAGGCCTGAAAAGAGAAAACTCATGAATTGGGAAGTTTGATCAGTCTAAGGCAAGCCGTGTCATGATGTTTTCAGGTTTGCTAAGACTTTAAAGGGTAAGTTGTATAACTCCTTTCTGAAACCAACTGTGTTGACATGCAGCATTCCAAAGGTCTGCCACAACAGCTGGCTGGCAGATCTGATGAGTCTCTTTCTAGAGAAACCCTACAAATAATCCCCAACACCTTTGGATGAACTCAATCTGAAGTTTATACTCTCTAAAGCTAATAATATGTGATTGTATTTCTTTCAGCAGAAAAGCAATTTTTCTAGTTCTATTTTGTTTATATTGGATGTGGAACATTAGCTGCTGTATCAGTGTTTTCTTCTTTTTGCTTGTTTTGAAAGGCAAAAAATAGTTTAAAACAAATTTTCTTGATACCTTGCCCAGATTTAGTGCAGAAAGATCCTCCACTGTTTAAAGGTCTAGGTAACCCAGGTGTGAATTTACAGATTGAGAATTACTTTTGAAGTTTTGTATACTGTGCACTACAAATGATGTCAACACAGTTCTTCATTTCACTCCTACTGCAGCTGTACTCTCCTAAAGAAAGGTTTTTCATAGGTTTAATTTACCTTTCTAATCCATTGTTTTGCTTTGATGTGCAGTACAGGGTAAACTGTTCCATTTGGACTGCTTTGTACCTGTGGTGAATAATAATGAATAATGAATAAGGTCTTTCCAATGAACTGTGTTCAGTGAGATCAGACATGGTGAGGGAAGGCCACTCCCCACTCCCCACTCCTCCCCTCTCCCTTTCAGTCAAAGAAGAGAAAAAAACCAACGTGTCTGAAAAGACAGCAATGCCTTTCAGGCCAGCATGTTAAAAAAACCACCAGAAGTTAAGGTTTGAAAAGCAAAAGAAATATTTTAAAGCTTAAAGCAAAGTTTAGATGACTGTCTAAAGCTGTTAGTACTGCCCTTTATTGAGGCAAAGAGTGGTGCAGTGAGTACTGGCAGTGATGTGCAGGAAGGTCAGACTCTTTGAACTAAAGGCATCCCAAAATGATGGCACCTCTTTGGTGAGATAGCAGGGGCTGGATCCAACCTATGGGGCTGAGCCCCCCAAAGCTCACCAGTGAGAGCCCCACTGTGCTGAGGGCTGCTGCAGAGTGGGCAGTGCTTTCCCCACCTGCAAATAAAACACACAGGCATCAACCCAGCAGAACTTTAAGGGTGATGGGGGAGGCAGAGGAGGCAGAGAAAGGCTCTCTCAGCCCTTGGACCCTCAGCAGCAGGAGCCCTTCCCCACACAGCAGAAATCCCAAGTGGGAGTCCTTTACATTTTGTTCATAAACACGTCCCTCATGCCCCCTTTGGCTGCCTCATGGCTGGCAGGTGCTGCTTCCCTGACCTTGATGCTCCCACCTCCACACACTCTCCTTCCCAGCTTCCATATGCAGATGCCAGACCCGGAAACACCTGCGGGGACACACGCAGAAATGGGCTTGCTTGGGCAACCAGCATCACATTTCTCTGCTCTTGTACTTCCCCAGTGCTTCCCTAGAAATTAGCTAAGCAGGGTACTATCCAGGAAAAGCTTTTAAAGCTCACCTCTCCTGCTCAGCAGCCCTTACAGTGGGAGAGCTCAGCTCTGGAAGAGGAAGGGACAGACAGGGGCTGCAGGAGCCTCTTCATTATCCTGTTTAAATCAGGCCAGACTCATGCTAAGCATGAACAGTCGTATTTTCTTTTCTTCTCCTTTGTGGCTATAGAGGTCACCTCTCCTCATGCAGTTGGAATGGTCTTATGAGAACTCCAGGACCTGTGCATGTGGAGAAGTTTCTCTTCTTAAAAAAAAAATAAAAAAAGCTTTCAGTGGAGTTTAGCCTCCAGAAATAGGAGAGGGCTCACGCTACGTGACTAGACAGCCTTACATGAACCAGCTGCAAGTACTCCATGGCCCAGAAGCTGCAGTTTAAAACTCCTTATGCAGAGCTGACCATAGGAAATACTAATGAAAAAGAAAAATATACCAGAGCTTCCATGTTCCATTCATAGCCAGATGGCTCCAGTACAGCGTGGCAGTTGAACTTTTAAGTCAGCAACAATAATAACAGAAAGTACAGACTGCCAATCCTTCTAAAGTGGTTATTCTTGATTGCTGCCTGTGCAGAGACTTAGTATGCCTTTGGGGCATGAGGCACAACAACTCAGTTTATAATATCTTAAAGAAAAATTGCCAATTTAATGTTAGAACTGTCATTTTAATGAAGAAGCCACTGGCTTAAAGTCAACTATCCTAAATGTCGGGATGATGACCGGAATTAATAGGATTATGAATGGCACTGCTTTTAAATGACTGTATAATCCTGACCAACTAATAACCTTGTCACTCAGAGCACTTGATGTATTTGATAATATATATCTAGTTGTGGGTGCATAATTCACCCATCAAATAATGAGAATTACTTGATGCTTGTAAATCATAATGAAACACCTGGACTGAAACACAAAATATAATTTATTACTACATATTTACCCATCTGATGGGTATGCAATTCATTTTTCCCTCAGTCAGGTATTATCTTGGTTTCTTTTCATGAAGGAAAAAAATATAAAACCCTCTCTAAAGGTGAACACACCAAATAGTGAGTATTCAGGTTCTCTGTTTTGCTAGCACAACCTCTACAGCAAGATATAGTATGCTATGGCTTTTCCTTCTCTTACCCTGCCGACTGCCAGCTCTGCATTTCAGGTCAGCTGCTCTGCAGTTGGGTCTGATTATGCTTCTGCAAAGCTATGAAACTGGGGAGACTGGCTGGGTGTTTTGAACAGCCTGGGAAGATAAGTGCACAAATTTATTTTTAAATTAAATGTCGGTACTTAATTCAGTGACACCCGTTTGATCTATGCAAGGAGATACTTCAAAATGATAACCCACAGAATTCTCCCTCTATTCCCATAATCTGCCTGTGTTTGTTTCTCTTCCAGGTATTGCCTAGCAGAAAACCATGGGCAATTTCAAAGGGCATGCCCTCCCTGGAAGCTTTTTCCTTCTTTTTGGCTTATGGTGGTCAGTGAAGTATCCACTGAAGTACGCCTGTCGAAAAAACAAGAACGCTTGCTACCTTGGTTCCAGGGCAGGGTTCCAGCGCCTGGAGTTTGTTGAGGGCATCATCAAAGCTGTCTTTGCCCTCATTGGTAAGTGAGGTGGACTAAGGGCAGGCTGTACCTTCTAGCACTTTTTTCATTAAATTTTGTTCTCTGATAAAATGGATCTCTTTCTGTTTTGCTATTTTGCCCATTAACCACTGAGAAGTGGTGGGGCTACTGCTGTTAATAACACAGCTATGGCCATAAAGTGGTTTCCATCTGTAGCGTTCTTCTGGAGCTTCTGTGAGGTCTCCTGACCAGTCTTGACCACTTGACCACTCCTGGCCACATGTCAGTGTTCACGTACTGTTCACTGTTCAGGGAGAGAGATAAGATATTTAGGCAAGGGGCTCTCATTTGCACCCTGGGAGAACCAGACTGTGAAGGTCTGTGCTTTTCTATTTTGAATCCAACTGTCTCAGATGTCAGAAGCCTCCACTGATTTATTGATAAAATATGTAAATGATGCAGATGGTTTTTTGATTAATGTCAGTCAAAAATGAAAATATTCACAAAGCAAGACTGAACTCCAGATCTTATTGCTGCAGGACAGTTGTGATGGGGCGTGGGGGAGCTGTTTGTCCTTCTGTTGTGTCCAGGCCTGGGTACAAACCCACAGCAATGGTTTTGAGAGCTGTGTAGCTGACTGGAAGTGTTTAGTTCTTGTTTACATCCCAGCAGGCTGTATGGTACCAATTTACCTTTAGAGGGTAAGTAAACTAAACAGCAGGGGATCTGGGGAGCTCAGCACCTGCGGCTCAGGTTGAAAAGTATCTAAACTTTAAGCATTTTTACACTTTTCGATTCTATTTGTCTGCTCTTCTTTAGATGCTCAGAGCTGCCTCATTTCTAATCGAGGTGCCAGCTGTGACAAAGTCTTGTTCTTGGCTTTTCCTTCCTCTCAGTTAAGATACATCAGCACTGAAGGGATGTTGTGTCTACAGTATACATTTTTATATGCCTTAAAAAATAAAAAAATCTAAATACTAGCATTCATTTTGAGGTGTGACTGTGGACATCTTTCCTACAAATCTCCCAGTCTGTGTCTAGAGGTAGTTTGGCAGCTAAAACATTCACCTACTATTTTTATTTTCACTTTGAAGCAACAAGCTATTACTTTAACATATGGAAATTCCAGTTGCAATCAAAAGTATGGACAAAACACTTGGCTAAGACAGATAGTGAAGGCATCAGGAGTAAAACCTGCTGTTTCCATGTTAGGAAAGCTGGAAATAAAGGTGGAACAACACTGCATTTGTTCTACAGCATATCTACTTATACAGCAGGATGCTGGCTTATGCTTCATAAACAAAATAATTAGCTTTAATGTTTTAAAAGCATAACAACTTCTAAACCCTCCCCAAACTTCACTGATCATATAAAGCATTTAAAAGCCATTTTCCCTTGCTGGAGCACCTCAGCTAGCT
This sequence comes from Rhagologus leucostigma, assembly GCA_013397725.1. Lineage (NCBI taxonomy): Eukaryota > Metazoa > Chordata > Aves > Passeriformes > Rhagologus > Rhagologus leucostigma. The sequence continues at coordinate 364,829 of VZTD01000172.1, forward strand.
AGCTAGCAAGACACTGAGGGGCCAAGGTAAGGGAGAGAGTGGAGCAGTGATTCTAATACTACCTCGATGTACATTCCCATGGGACTTTTAATAACTCTGCATGGTGGAGGGGTTTCCTTTTATGGCTGTAGAGGAAAAATCCCCTTTGAATTATGAGTCTGAATTCTGTCATCTTGCATGTGGCAGGGCACTGAAATGGTAAATCTTTCTTTTGGAGACTTTAGCGTGTGTTATGCTCATGTCTGAACCATTGGGAAAGGCAGCTGAAAAATTTGGTCGGAGGACTGCTACAACAGCAATTGTTTAAAAGAAGAGAAAGCAGCACAGAATAGCTGTTTTCATTTTCACTGCTGGAAACTGCAAGATGCAAATAGTTCCACCAGGAGTGGAGCTGAAGCCTGATTTCCTGTGGCTCTTCACTCTCCAGATCATGTGATGTTAAAACCTCAAACTTACTGGCATTATGCTGCATGGGGATATATTGCTGCCTCTATTGTTTGTGTAAAGACTTGGCATCAGTTTACACCTTAAGTACCAGAACAAACTTCTTGTTTCATGCACAGGAATGGTGGCTGAGCAGTTTGTTCCTGATGGACCTCATCTGAAGCTGTACAACTATGAGAAGCAGCACTGGGATCACTTGATGAACTGGCAACATGCCACCATGTACCTCTTCTATGGCATTTCAGGGCTGGTGGACATCGTGGCGCACGGGACCAACGCGCTGCCAGCGGCCATGGACAGGATGATGCTTTCCTTAGCAGTCTTTATTGAAGGTCAGTTTAGCTCTCCCTGCAGGAATGCGCATGAATCCTGCGGATGGGGTTGATCATTGGTCTGGGAATCTCAAATCAGCCTTAGAGACTGACCCTATGGGAGCTGGGTGTTTCACTCCCTGAAATGCCTCAAAGAGATCAAACAAAGATCAGTCTTGGCCCTCCTTACACTGCCAAGGCTTTATCTGCAGCCCTGGTCACAAGCACACATTGTAGAGGTGAATCTGTGCTTTCCTAACTGCCTCAGACAGCAACAGAAATGTTATGAAAATAGCAGCAAAAAGCCTGTTTTGGGTAAGTGCTCAGTAGCTCAGGCATGTGTTTGATGTAGGTACTGACAGGGTACACAACTAGTTAGCTAAAGCCAGCGTGAGTGAAGGTGATACTGGCATAAAGAGAAACGCCAGAAACGTTTCGCTGTTTTCTAAAAGCAGATGCAGGGAAATTGCAAGGGAAGAAAAGATCTTAAACTGATCACAATTTATTCCAGGTTTTCTCTTCTGCTACCATCTTCATGGGAGAGCCATGCTGGATGTCCATGTTCATCAGTTACTGCTATTTGCTATCTTTGGAGCTGCTGCCTGCATATTTCTGGAAGTTTTCTTCCGTGGCAGTATTGTGCTAGAGATGCTCCGTACAAGCCTCTGCATATTACAAGGCAGCTGGTTCTGGCAGGTAGGTCACTTTACTACCTTAGGAATTCCTTCCTCACCAAAATTAGTCATTTAACTCTTTGCAGATGTTTCACAGGTGATATAAATACCTTTTAAACACAGACCTCAAAAGACTTATAGAAAACAATGCACTCTCAATGTTCCTTTAAAGAGATAAAAGTATTTCTTATATCTGTTTTATAGAAGAAGAAGACATTTTACTTCAAGTGCCTTTTATTTGAATCAATAAAAAAGTTAAGGTGTTTTTCTTGAGCTCTCCATTACTACGGGCATTGACCATTCTCTCTAATCCCTGTAACATCCTGTTCCAAATTTGCCAGCCAAATGGCAGTGATTTTAGAGCATGGAAATATATGTTGTTCTTTACAAACAGAGTCTCCACTGCCAGCTGCTGGAGCAGTGAGCAAATGCCCAGTGTAGTACTGGACAGGTGGATGAGGCAAAGGCCTCATTGGCATTGCCAGGTTCAAAAGGTACTTAAGCTACAGATTCTCATTAGGAGACTGGGTGATATAAGGCCTCCTGCTTTTCTTGTGCTCTGGAAACTGAGCTGCAAAAAGAACAGCCAAAACTTTGATATTTCAGGGAAGTGGCTCCCGAGAGGACTCTTCAAAATGTAGCTTCTATGCCCTCACTTACTTGTGAGTCTATCCAATAACAGATATTTGATAGTGGCTCTTTCTCTGCTGTCAGAACAAGAGAGAGATTTAAGGAGTTGCTGTGAGTTTGTAACAGAAATAGGAGCACTAGTGCTGATGTGTGTTTCATCTTATAGTGGAGAATTGAGGTCACTCCAGTGATTTTTCTTTCCGGCATGTCTAGACTGGCTTCCCTTTTTTCTGTGCTGGCCAGACACGATGAATAAAAACGTTTGCTGTTTCTTAGGAGAACTGAACACTCAGCACCAAATCAAATATTTAAATGCTTGCTCTGGCATGAAGACAGACCTTGGAACTGGCTGTATTTTTCTATAAGTGAACTCAAGAATGTGGTGCTGCAGCACTTGCTTTTTATTTTCTTGTTTGTAAACTTTCCGTTGGTGATTTAAGAAGCTTTACATAGGAGGAATAGATGCAACCATTTATTCATTGTTTTCTGCCTCGTCTAATTTTAGAACAGATTGTTTCTTTAGCTCTAGAGACAATGTGGGTTTTGTTTCAAAGTAAAAAATGGAAGTACTAAAAATAGAAGAAATTGAAGTGTGGCTTTTTTTCACACCTGCATCAGACTTCAACCATCTGTGTGACTGAAAACCACACACTGGCTGCAGCATGAGAAATTTGTAAAAGGTAAAGGGACTTTCTTTCTGCATCATCAACACCTTCATTCATTGAATTCTCTGCATCGAAATGCAAAATGCACTCCCTTCCTTCTTCCTCTCCTCTTCCCAGTTTCTAAATTCTCAGCTAAACCACTGAGTGATGACTTTGAAGAGTGTTAAGCAGTACAGAGGGGTGGTGTTTGTCATGCAAACTCTCTGTAGCCACAGGATTAACGGTTTTCCCGTCTTATGCACAAATATGAATTTGATCTTTCCCAGCTCTGAATAAACAAATCAGCTACGTATTTCACATGAACTTACAGTCTTGGATGAGGGAGCTCCATTTTTATGCCGTTTCTGACCTTTCCCTTGGATGGCCCAGAAGAAATAGACTTGTGGTTCCCCTTTATTTATTCATTGATTATTCATCTTCCCAGCCATGTAATGCATTCCCAGATGCTGCTGGGAAGAAGCAAGGCAGTGCAAATGGCCAGGCAGGTTTTCTGCTCCGTGAGGTGATTTAAGTTCAGAGCACACAGGGCTGAGCACCACCCCCTCTCCTTACAGTGCACCGTTGTGATTGTTGCAGGGCTGGGTTGTTGGGCAGGCTCCTTAATTTTCTGGGCAAGAGCAGTGGGTCTCTGGGACTGGCTCTGCATCTTCAAAGGCATTTCTGCACAGAGTTGTGTAAAGTGATCCATCACACCTGAGAGCGACTGCAAAAATAGTTTTTTATAATAAACACGGAAATGAGCAACACCATAAGAAAATTAAATGTCTGCCTTGTGATGGGTAGCATGAAATATGATATGGCATAGGATGCACATCAAATGACACGTACTAAGTATCTTTTATCTTACTACAGATTGGCTTTGTGCTTTATCCTCCAAATGGGAGCCCCGAGTGGAATCAGGCGGATCATACTAACATGATGTTCCTGACTATGTGCTATTGCTGGCATTATGCCTTTGCTTTTCTTATACTTGCAATGAATTACACAATTGTCAGCTGGTAAGTTACTTGAAACTCTAAAACTTTGGTGACTTGTCTATTTACTCTCGTAGGAGCTTTATTTTAGAAAAGTTTCACTGACAAATGAAAAGGTTTCTAGGAAGTAATTAACTGTCTTGCAAGGTAAAATAAAAATAGTTATTAGTAATCAATGAAAAGCACGTGACATTGCTTCAGTAGAAAGGGGGAAAAGGTCCATAAATACAGCTCTGATAGCGTAACACTTCTCACATAAAATGAGCTCTAATAGTCTTCCACATTTGTAAGAGCATATAAAGTCAGAAGTAGGAGAAACTTTTTTTTCCTGCAGCATCTTGTCTCCCATTGCTCATCTCTGCTAATTTTAGTGAGCAGGCTTCATGACTTTACTTTGAAGATTATTACACTGAATTCCTTGCTAGAAATTTCCTGTGATCAGACCTGATTTCTTTTTCACTAGCCATTTTCATCCCCTAGTGTCTAAAGTTAGCCGTTTTCCTTGCTGCCTAGTGCTAATTCTGACAAAATTCCAACTGCGGTGTTAATTTGGCTGTAAAAATGCCTCTGCCATCAGATCACAGAATGTGATCACCTTCTGCCCACAGGGCCTTACCAAGCCTTTGCCTGCAGTGACCTGAACATGCTTTTCGCCCCTTGCTTTATCCCGACCATCCTAATAGCCCTATTTAGTCATGGTAAATACGTAGTTCTTCCAGTCTTGTTTTGCACTGAGGTGCCAGTTCTTTTTGTATCTCAGTCTGAAAGGCAACAGCACTCAAAGCTGGGTGACTGGTTTGCTGTGTAAAGAATGGCAGCTCTTGAGAAGGTGGCAGCAATCTCACATCCCTTCTGATGCTGGGACCAGTGACTGCTGCAGCATCAGATGAGGCTTCAGAGGAGGCTGATCGTGGCATGCTGGCAGAGTTCCCCTCCGAGGGTAGTTTGGCCAGACTCTCTCACAGCTTTATGGTCCCTTCCCAGGTGAACACAGTGATTGGTCTTGTGCCTGCACAACACGGAACTTTCTGGAGGGTACACTGAGGTTTGTTTAAAGTGCTCTGTGATACGTCCATAGGAACGAGAGCTTACAAGCTGTACAGTCAGGTGGTACCATTAAAGGCAGCACTTCCTAACCACAGAGTCATAGAAAGAGTCATCCTAACTCACTGATGAGAAGAGTTAAACCGGTTTCTAGCATGTCAAAAATGGTCAGATGAGCCTTTGAGTTACTACTGACAACTTGGTTTTTTTGTTGTTTCCAGGGCGGTTCGTTCGAAGGTTAAACAGTCCCAGTCCATGGAAATGGGTTTACTGAAAACATCTGAACGAGATCACGAGTCAGAAGAAGAAATTTAGTATGAGTATGGCTTGATCAGTTTGCCCACTCCAACCATTAGGCTAATTGATACCTCATTTCTACATTTTTTTGCCATCTTATTCATTCTTTGCTGCAACTTGCTTTGCAAATATCAATCCCCTCTGATGTCTACATCTACACAGCTATACTTTTCTTTGTGGAGGGTAAGCTTGATACTGATTCATGGTGGTTGCACTAGTACCTTGCTTACCACATGCTTCACAGAAAATCAGACTAATATTAGACAGGCTTGGCGTGGATGAGGTGGCACAATGAAGGCTGTATGTTTGCCTTATTAAAAGCTAAGCAAAATGTTTTTCAGCTGCTGCTGGACATAAAGTTTCCATAATTAGGTTGTCTAAATATGTGTGTTGGTTGCTCTGCAAGTACCTGTGGATAAATAACTGTGCAGACCTGGAAAACAGTAGAACAAGATAAAGAAACCACAGTCTTGCAGCTGTCTTATATAACAACTTTGTGTCTCTGCTTGTGGATTTACGTTAAACAGAAAGAACTTCTCACTGTGAACCCACTGAGTGGTTCTCCGTGTAGTGTGTTCACCTCCCTGGAGGCACCACCAAGTCTGGCAGGAGGACCAAAGATGTGTATGGTGATCAAAAACCAGTGCAGTTGTTCATTCTCATGCCTACACAGTCCCGTCTCTTTGCTATCCTGTGCCTTTGCAAGGCAGTGGAAGTGACTCTGCCTTCCCTTGCTGCCTGGAATGATTTCTTTTCCAGAAAGGCTGAGGGGTGTCCAGTCAGGCAGCACCTAACTGCAAAACCAGCTTCTTTCCCAAAGCTATTTTCTTTCCTTTGGTGGATTTTGGTGGTTTTCTTCAGGATTCATAGCAGACACGTGACCCACCAGCTGAGTCGGGAGTGGGTAATTCTGCTCTGTGGGCAGGATTGAGATGGTTGTGCATCCCTTTCCCTGTGTCACCCCTTCAGTCACCAGGCAGCCTGCACAGTGCTGCACAGTGAGCTGTGGGAGGGCAGATGTTGCCTCCGTGGTAGCTCCATGCCCAGCTAACAACATCAGCGAGGGAATTAAAAAATAATACTGCTTTTAATTGAATTTATTTTCTCCATCCAAGCTGATCTAGTGAAAAGCACAGTGTTCATGACTAACAGCAGAAAACTGATTGCTTAAAAAAGCTAGCTAATAAAATAGTTTGTACCTGGAAGAGACCCCAAGACCCAAAAAACCCTTAAAGGCTTTTTCTAAAACTACTTTACTTTCACTGCAACATAAACATTTGCTTCACTTTTAAGATCTACCTTTTATCTCCCGTCTTTCAAGGAGCACCTTTCTTAGCTGCACGTGCTGTTAGTGCTGAATTTTAGTCTGTCAGTTTTGTCAGTGCCTTTCCAAAATCAGTGGTATTGTTTATTGTGAAGGATATCGTCAGAAAGTACTTTGCTTCTCACAGGCAGGAACAGAGCAAATTTCTTCACTTCTTTTCTTGATAAATATATTTAATATCATGCAAATATTAAGGTGCTGTATCTCTAAACTAAAGGGATAACCTAAACAGGATGAAAAGCACAATAAACTGGCTGAGCTTTCGTATGTCTTCTTAGACTTCAGTTGCTAATTTTTAAAATTATTTTAGATGTTTAAGACAATTGATTGGAACATTTGGGCAAAACGTTTCAGAGAAGTTGGCTTAAATAAAGTATTGTGAAGTAACACCTGTAACCAGGTGTCAGATTACCCAGATGAATCTTCTTTGGAAAGCAAGAGTAGTTGGATCACATACATTTCTACACATACAAATGGCAAAAAGGAAATTGCACATTGCTAGCCTAAGATCACTGCTTTTCCTAGCAATTGTGGGCCCTTTTTCAATGCCTTTCTCTGAAGGGTCTTGGAGATTTTGGCAAACTTTAGTAAAGCCTGTCTCTGGACATTCTTGCAGGATAGGTATTGGTATGGTATATTTGTAGCTCTGTGTCTCAGCTTTACAGTGGTCCTACTACAAACTCTGAAATAATTTTATTTACTCCACTCTGCAAATCTAAGACTTGACTTTAATTACTGTGGTTCCATTAAAATCAGATTTTCTGTAGAAGGAAGATCCATGGCTTCCCTGAGGAGCCTGCCTGTTAATTGAAGCAGAGATACATTTGCCAAATGTATCCCTGTATGATCTTACCTTCATTGCACCACATCACTGTTGTCTCCAAATTGCGGGGAATTTTTTTGAAAGGGCAGACTCTTTTTCCTGTTAGAATGGTTGGGCTACAAACCCAGTGCTAGGCAGAGAGGACGATGGTTATGCATCAAAGAGAACTTGGGGATTATCACGAAAGTCTGTTGCAATAAGCCAGAATCAGCTGATGAAGGGAACCTCGTGGGTGATCTGTGCACGTGGAAGGTGCTTAGCAAAATCTCCGTTCAAAAAAACTCTCTGCTTTTACAGAAGCAAAAAGTGTCAGTCCTTGAAGTCACTGGCCAGAGAGTGGCTGCCTGACAGTTCCTCCCATGTCCCCCTCTCCCTGGGGACTCTGGCTCTGTCCTTACCCACCCCCAGCAATGGCTGTAGAGCTGGGTGTTTTCTTTGGAGAAAACCTGAGCAGGATTTGGCCTGCTGAGGAGTATCAGCTGCACCTGCCTCTGTGTCCCTGCTGTGAATCTCCTGTAAATGATCACAGAACTGGATGAATAAGCCCATCGCACACGTCTGCTGGTTTCGGTGCAACCATGCTTAGCAAAGACGCCTCTAAAGAAACCCAAACTGGAGGCTGATGCAGACTGTGACACAGAACTGTAGGACAGGCTTTGTGCAAAAAGCTCTCTCCTCACATCTGAAAAGGTGGCATTGCTTTATCAAGCTTGAAGAAATGCGAGGGAAAACAGATCCTGAAGTCTCAAAAAAAGAGTAGTATTTTGAATTTAGTTTTCAATACTTAGAGTACATGCAAAGTGAGTGTCATAGTGGGGGTTTGTGCCTGACAAATGTATGGTGCCACAAAGGAAAGAAACACCCTATTTCAGAGTGGGGTTTTGCTACGGGGAACACCTGACCCATTCTCCTGTGTTCAAAAGAGATGCTCAAGAACAGTAGGGTATCTATTACGATGAAAAAGGTACAGCCTTCATCATTTCACAAGCAACACGTATTGCCTGAGTTGAATGAGGGGAGGGAAGTCTGACAAGTTTACAAACACCACTCAGAAAAAGGAAGCTGCTCTCAAGAAAATTTAAATTATTTTTAAATATTGGTGCCTTTGAACAACTATATGGTAGTTTATACTAGAAAAAATACACCTGTAATTTTATTTAAATAAAATTGATTTATTGATTTAAGATGTCTGTCATGTTTTCAGGGGGAAAAATAGAACCATTTATGGGACATGATGGGGTGGGATAAACTCTCATAACACATGCAGACATTTAACAAGTTGCACTTGAATTCAAGAAAGGTCAGTATTACCTTGTCGTTAGAAACCTTGTCGTGATATTTGTTCTATATTCTGGAAATAAATACTTTTTTCCCTTGTAACTAAACATAGCATGAACGAAGAGCGAATATGACTGCAAGGAATTTGAATCCTCCAGGTTTATTCATCCTTAAAACTTAGGCACTAAAAAACTTCAGTGGATTTGGTACCTTAATTGCCCTCACCCCAGTGAGGTTTCAGTTCCTCCAAACTACAGCAGTTGAGGTAGGAGTTGCTGTTACAGAAGTTGGTGGAAGAAAACAGAATAGTTTCTTATCCAAAAAGCCCTTCAGCATGTGCAGGAGTGGAAGGGAGCCTGACTCCCAAGGACTAAGCAACAAAGAACACATCTGTTAAAAGGGAGAAGGACAACTGGAAAACTGCCGGAAAATTTGTCCTTAAAATCTATTCTAGGTACAATATGTGCTTGCTCAAAATATGTGTGAGTAAAATGCCTAATATTTGTCAAATAAGGCATAACTTGTCCTCAGACGACTTTTTTTGAACACTGATTTCTATCTCTTTGCTAGGTAGCTGTTGCAGTTCATGGATTTCTATATTTGATACACTTCTTAGAATGAAAATACATTTAAAAAAATAGGTGAAAGCCATAATTATAAATACTACAGCAATACTCCTTTGCAATTTGGTTTGGAAAGCAAGCTTCCACCTATAGACCTTTGCCATTTACTGACAAAACACTCTGCCAGAGCTGGCACCTAAGAGGTTAATGCTACAGTAGGGGCACAAAACTGGAGCAGAAATGATTTTGCCTCCATGCCATGGTTACCAGCCACTGCCTCCCTGAGGAGGAGAAAGAAGAAATGGAAAACAGGCTGCAGATCCATACAACTGAATAGCAACTAAGCAAAAAGAAATCACTCCCGGCACTCTTCAGAGCATGGGAGGGGCAGCTGCGTTTATGGTATACAGCATTCCAGCCTGCCTCCAGTGTTATTTACCAGGGGCAAGGTTCTCAGACACGTGGAGGGATTTTTATGACTCCTGTGCCACAGGAAACATGCAATGCCAATCTCCTGCTTCCAGTGGGAATGACAGTAGGAGTGAAAGCTTGCACTGATTTGGTGGAATTTTACTGGTTTGTGAATCCGACGCAGATGCAGTTGACACACTAAAAAAAAAGTCAAAGATGGTGTTTACTGCTGGCACTACACTTTGTGCACACTTGAAAACAAAAAAGAAAACAAATAAGAAACATCTGGCTCTAATTAAGACTTAAAAGAAATGGAGGAAAGCAGAAGAAACACATCCAGTCACTCAAGAGTGATTTCATCTTCCTGCAGCTGCATCACAGATACAAATTTGCAAGTGTTAAGGTTTCCTTTCAGTTTGATTATTCTATCACATAAACATGGTTTAATATTTTCCTAACTAAAAGTATACTATCTTTTAAGAGGTGTTTATTCGAGTTGGTTTTGCCATCTGGTGCCTTAAGTAATTTTTTTTCTCTGTGTTTTATATAAAATGTTCATGTGAAGTTAGAAATTCACAGTCTGTTTTGCTCACAATTGTACCGCAACCTCCCAGTTGACAAACTGTCTTCCATTTGCAAAGTTGGGCTTGCAACCCAAAGTTTTGTACTCTTAGTATTTCGTATATCTAAACTCAACATTCTGGGGAAAGACATCCATGAGGAGGTTAGCCATGTAAAGGAAAGAAGCAGGGATGCTATTTCCATTGAACAGGAAGGGCAGTGTAAGTAACCACAAGAATGAATTATGATTTCTTTCCTATTTTGTCATTTAAAAATATCTGCAATCATCTAGCAGCATTTCTATTAGCAAAGGACTCAGACCTGTGATTCAGAAGCTGAGTATGCTTTTAATATACTGCAAACCTCAGATTCAGCTTAGCAAAGCTGGATGTAACTTAATGTCACTGAACTGTTCTGTGCTTCAGTTTCCCAATCTTCAAGATCCAGATTACACTCGGTTCTGCTTTGTCTGTAAGAGTCCTGCTCAGGAAGGAGCACCTTCCTGTGTGTCTCTTAGATCCAGTTTTACATTCTTGCCCCTTTAAACAGCAGAAAAGCAGACATTTAACTGCTTATGGCAAGAGGCTGTAAAGTAATTAACATTTCAGGGGTTCTAAGCATTCTCTGTGAGCAGGATGAGGAGGAGATGTTTCTGTCCAGCTGAGCATTGCTGCTGCTCACAGTTTGACACCAGTGGGAGAGCTGGGCCGTGCAGCCATCAGGCTCCCAGGGCTTGCCTGGCCAGCCCCGCAAATACCTCCAAGCCCGAGGGAGGGCCGGGCATTGGGATGAGCACCGGGGCTGGCCCTCGAGCTGTGCCCCCAGCCTCCACCCAGCCCCACACACGGCTGCCCTGCCCCACAGAGCCCCGTGTCTGCCCCTCTGATGGAGCCTCCCATTCCCTGGCAACCCCCTTCGGGCAAACTGCAGTTTGGCATCTTACGGAGTGAAAGGGCTCCGGTGGCTCCCCGGTACCGGGGGCAGCTGTTTCCTCCCCCGCTCGGACTCCCACCCATCACCTGGGTGCCACAGCCCCTGTGCCCTCCTTGTGTCCGTACGCTGGTCCCAGCACTGAGGATATTTTCCCTTTTCTGTTTTCCGTGCTAATGAGAGTAACATGGAGAGAAGAAAGATCTAGGACAAGAAACACACTTGTAACACCGACGGGCAGGCAGACTTCCCCCCCACAGCTGGACAGAGCTGCACTCAGAGGGACAGCATGCAGCCCGTCCCTCCTAAAGGTTTGTAGCAACCTGTCACTGGAGTGGTGGCACAGCCTGTCTTTAATTAGAACCTCTGTGAATGGACTATTAAGACATTTGGCTCTCTAAAGAAGCATATTAACAATTTTGGTGCTGCCATTTGTAAAAGTAATCTTAATTATTTCAGCATTTCCTTAGTCTTTCGTATGACCTTAGGCGCCTTCTTCAATACAGAGTGTCTTGATCACCTGACATATTTTTTATTTTCTGTATCAATATTTTGAATATGAGTATTATTATGAATACCTTGCAGATTGCCACCAAGGAGATTAAATACATATCTTATCTTACTCAGCTTTATTCTTGATAAGAGGAAAAAACATAACAATCTGTAAGGCGTTAAAGGAATAGTAGTCTGTAGTAGTAGCAGTATCAGTAGTATCTAATGGCTAGACCATTGGGCCACATCCCAAGAGACCAGAACCATTTGTTTGGATTGCATTATTTCTGTACATTCTTGGCATATCGCATCAGTTTTTTGAGTCCTGTTTTAAACTGAGATGGAATTGCTTCGGTAATTAAAAAAGCCAAACAAATCTCCTTTCCTCACTAGTGGAAAACATCATGTAAAAACAAGGTTACTGTCCCTGCTCACACAACGGGAATTAATTCACTGAATGCTGATGACAAAAAAGACGTGTTTATTCCAACTCATTCTTAAAATAACTTTATTTTCTTCTTCGCTTTAACTACGTTGACTTTCACCCTGTGCCAGCCAGTACCCCTCTTCCCCCCAGGGTACGTGCAGGTCTATTTTGAGGACCAGAGTCAGTTCCCAGGAGGTAATAAACACACACATAAGTGGAACAGAAGAGGTTAAAGTTTTATCAGTAGGCAAGTAGTTAATGGTTTATCACAAGAGTATGAATGTATAATAACCATTTCATAGCACTGCAGACAGCCTGCACTACAACATGCCTTTACTCCACTGGGACAGAATTTTGGTTGGAGTTACATGTTGTGTAGTGACTGTGACCCTTTTAGGCCCTGTGTATGTGGCAGCTCCTCAAGTTCAAAGCAGGTGAGAAATTATTCTACCCCATTTGAACTCTTTGGGTTCTATTTCTTTTCCTTAGATATTTAAGCATGACTGCTGACAAACATTATAACATCCATGTTGCATGCTTCTCAGGTGGCAATATTTTTCTTCTTACAATAATGTTTAAAGAAGCACCCCAAACTTTGATGCTGCTGTAAAACAGAACAGGATGACAAGCAATCTCGGGAGTGTTTCCGTTGTAACGTGTACACTGCTCATGACCCCTTTGATATAACTTTGAGAAATGTCTTGACATTTTCTCACTCTTTTGGTAGAAATTTGATTTATTTTTCAAAAGACAAAAATAAACCTCTCGCTAGTCTAGTAAATCGTATTTTAAAAAGGAAATATTTACTTTGGAGATTCTTGTGTGTTTGCATGCATATAGCACCTGTTCATGTTCTCATTGCAACTTGCATTGCAGAAATATTTATGGAAAGCATATCAGAGATTTGCATCTTCTATATCTGAAAATCAGGTCAATGTATTCTTATAAAACATTTCCGTGTGCAAAGTTGGAGCAGAAAGTTGGTCAGTGTTTCCTCTCAGCAAAACAGTCACTATATTGATGTGACACAAAACTATGCACAGACCCATATTCAAAATTCGTGGAAAGAATCAAATAGTCCTGGCTGCTTGTCCAGTAGAGAGCCAGACATGATTTAAGACCAAGAAGCCTGAATAAAAGTTTATATGAGGATTCATTAGGTTACATTTACTTCAAGAGATTTATCAGATGTTTGTAGGGATTGAACATACCCGAGCCCGAGAAACGACACAAAAGTAAACAGTGATTATTTAACATATGTCAGTAATAATCTACCTTTGCTAATATCACTATAAGCTCAGAGCTTTGTTTGGCTTGATGGAGCCAAACCCAGATGAGACGGGAGTTAAGTCTCAGTGCAGCATGGGGATTCCTCTGCTTGTGCCTAACACAGCTGCAGGCAAATGAGCTGCTCAGAAAGGCATTTAAACTGCAGCTGCTTCAGGGATGGAGAATATCTCCATGCTCATCTGCTGCATTGCTTGCTGTGCATAGTGGTAGAGTTTCTTCTTTATTCGGACTTTGACCACAAGTATCAGCATCAACAGTTCCCATGATGCTTGATTAAAACACCCTTAACAGTTCATGGCATTATGCAAGAATCATATAGTTTTAGTTTAGAAATATATGTGGTCAAAAATCAGTGGGTTTCTTGACGCGATTAATGTCTGCAAAACTTAAAACACAAAGACGAAGAAGATGTTTTCTGAATCATAAAATAAAACCAGAAGAACCCTGTGATTTTAAGCCAGTGCCACAATTACTAGAGCCTGGTGAGTTATTGCATCTGCAGTAGGTGTGACTGCATTAGTCAGCTCAGGAATTTGCATTTGTGAAATACACAGATTTCCCTCCAAAAAAAAAAAGAGAAAAGCTTCATGAGACCTTGAGCAGTAGGCTAGGAAAAGTTACCAGGAAGCACTAAATAGAGGCACAGTTCTGCCTGGCTTTAACAGGTCCGGTGAGTGCCACGTTGTTACAGAGGAACTCTTTCGGGGAATGCAAAAGTAAGGCTGATGCCCTTTGCTATCACCTCCCCTTTGCTGCACGGGCTTCACGGCAGCTCTGTCTACACCTCCAGGGGTAAGTGCTGAACTTTTTACCCCACAGCTGCCTGCTTTTCTGTTTTGCTGCTTTCAAAGGAGTGTCAGCCCAGTCTTCCTTTTCACATTTACCTTTCCTTGCACTCCTTTGCAGCCTGTGACCAACATTGCCCCAGCTGGCTGCAGCAGCAGCTCCAGCACTGCTCCCACCTGAGGCTGCCCCAGCCACTGCTCCTCTGCCGGCAGCCCAGGGTCCAGGCATTTGCAGGGCAGCCCTGCTCCCTCGCTGGTTTTGGGATCCTTTGTGCCAGATGACCCAGCAGTCTGCCTGGCCTGGCTGCTTTGCGTTCGTGCTCACCAAGCAAGGCGGAGGTTTGGAGCTGTGCTGCAGGTTCCCCAGTGTCCTGCGGGTTCCCAGGCTCCCAGTCCAAAGCAGGGGCTCTGCCACATGGCCCCGGGTGCCACACTGTGTGCCTGGCTGGTGAGACAGTGCTGCTGGGCAGTGGAGCAACAACTGTGTGATCAGACACCCAGCTCCCACAGATACAGATGCTCTTCACAGCTGCTTAGCTAGGCCACACGAATCTCAATCCCTGGAGGAGATTTCTTTTCCTTCCTGTATGATTTCCAATGGAGAGATGATGTGTTCTGAAAAGCTGATGGCTAGTACAGACATTACCTAGTGACACTTAGATGTTATTCCACTATCATCAGAGACATCTGGCTGCAGTGGAGCTGAGAAAGCCTGAAACACAACTGCTAAATAGCAATAACATGAGCAAGAGCTGAGCAAAGAGTGCCAAGAACAGAATTACCTCTGCCACGTGGCACAGCCCTTATAGTTTGCAATAATCTTCCAGTTATATGAATCCCATTAAAGAGTAAGAAGTTAAGCAATCTCTTTAGTTCGGGGAGAACGTTAGAAATATACAGTGACACGTGTTCCTGGCAGTGCTGTTTACTTTTGAATGTTCTGGTTTTACTCAGTTTGTCAGTGTCTCAAAACACAGGCATTAAAATATCAGATCAAATGGCAGTCCTCAAATCCAGTTTTCTGCATTATTTGAAGCCATACACTACACCCAGTGCATACGTGTGCAGTTTCCTTATTGGAAAGGATTCCAACTCCATCCTTCGCTTAGGGACCTGGTGAGACTGACTGGGAGGAAATCTTGGTCTGCGGAGATCCCTCAGATCTTGGATGCATCTTTTTAAGACTGAGGTCCACCAACCCCTTCCCTGTTGCAATTTCTGCTGCGGAATACCCCTTAGCCATTCAAGATTTGCCGGTCTCTTTTCTAAAAAAGCCTTAACATTTTCAGAGCTAGCTGTTCAAAGGAAATACCATAATATATTCAGAAATTTCTGAGATCTGCAATTTCCCTACTATTGCTTAGACTGTGCCTTTTTTGTTTCCTGAAGCTGTGGCAGCCAGTTCAATGACTACTTTGAAGAAAACCTACTATTTCTGCCAAAAGACAGAATAAAAATTGTCACCTGTCCTGAAGTGGGTATGGAGGCTGTGGCTGAGGTTCGGGCATGGGGTTTTTTCTGTTTTATCCTATAATGCCTGTCTTAAATCATAGCATCTATATCTGATTCTTGGATGTGTGACTATCCATGTCCTTGTTGTTGTTCTAGGCCCTTGAGTACTGGGAATCTGTGGCATTGTTTTGCCTTCCTGGTCTCATGAATTCCTGCAGAAGTAATTTGGGTTTTTTATGGGCTCAAAAGTTTGATCTGGAGGGCCACACTTCTGCTCATTCAGCATCTACACAAAACTGTTCCCACCTACGCTGGTTTGGGAACACAAATTCATGTTTGGAAGCTTTGACCCCACATTCATGGCATGCCCCACATGGGGCAAGTGACTGAGCATATGGGTGAGATTATGGGTCATATATATTTTTTAGCTGAGGCTTCAAAAATATCACGTTTCTTTCTTTTTTTCCTTCATCAAATTAGATACATTGTTTTACATACCCATTAATGAAGAGATATATATACGTGTGTATATATATATATCTCGACATATCTCGATTCTTTATTTACACAGGCACTACAGAACCCATGGAACCTCTGTGCTTCTGTCTCAACAATGGCAGCGGTCAGGACGGAGCCTGCATGTGCCCAGAGGAGCAGGTGGGATCTCTTTGCCATATAGGTCAGTACAAGCCAGGCAGCATGGGCAGCTGGCATAATTTCTGGGAAGCCCTCCACTTTGGGAGATCCCTGACCTTTCCTGCTGCTGAGACTTGCTCAGCAGGGTCAGATCCGCAAGCAGTGCCATGCCTCTTCTTGCTTGGTGAGGCTGTATTTTTCACCCACTTCAAAGGAGTAATATATCTGGGGAAGACATTACAGGTTTCAACAATCTGTGGCCTGTTTCTAGCCAATTTGGCTGTTGTTTGAATTCCCCTGTTTGAAGATCACAGTGACTTGAAAATTTGATTCAGACCTCAATGACCACTGTTGCCGTGTCTGGATTTGCCCTGTGTTTGAGGACACCATCCACCTCAGCACCCTGCAGGACAATGCCTGCCTTCAGCTCCTGCTGCCACTGGCGCTGGTCTTGGATGAGTCAAATTTCCTACACCTGAAATAGCACTGTCCTGGTTGACTCCCATTTCAGTCCCCTCTGCACATGGCATCTCTGCACTGCCCTGTGTGGGGAGGCTGCCAGCTCACCAAGCCGCATGATGTCCAGAGCTGGTAAAATCCCCAGCTCATTTTTTCCCAGGTCAACAACCCACGATGTGGCCAGTGTGAGACACAAATACTCCATCATGTGTCAGCTGTGCTTTTGTCAAATGATGTGACATATTTGGTCAGATGGATGTCAAAATATCTGCAGCATATCCAGGAAAATACGCTTGGTGAAGACTGATAGGTAGACGGAAAGTTCAGGTCTTCCACGTCATTTCCCTTATGACGGGATGGGCAGCACATCCAACAGACAATGACAGCTTGAATGAGTTCATGACTGATTGGAACATTTGGGCAAAACATTTCAGAGAAGTTGGCTTAAATAAAATAATCATGGCTTGAATTTCAGCACTGGAAACAAAGCATTATGATGATTCTATAATTCCCTTTGTTTACTGCGCTAGTGTTCTGTATTTTATTTGCTGTGAATTGCTTTAAAGAATAGATTTTAATAGCTATAGCTGTTAAAATACATGAGGTAAGAATGTTTGGACAGACACAACTTGAAATCATAACAAACATTATTGAAATTACAAACCCTGAATTTTAATTGTGTTCCTGAAGAATGTTTATACTGCCCATCTGTCTATTGTTCCACTTTCTTGGCACCTTCTTTAACTTGCTGACCAGTTTCAACTAAATTACTAGGTGGTTACAGATCTTAAAGGTCTCAAAATCTTATGAGTTTTACACATATCCATAGCTGGGTAGAGAAGACCAACCTTATAAATACCTCAAAGAGGAAAAGGAAAGGAAACTTATGTCATCAGTGAAGAGGTGGAGGCCACATGGCCAATCAATCCAGTCAATCCAAACTAAGGTGCATAAACTACCCATGACATTTGTCTCCTCTTCACCAGCTAACAAAATGGAGATGTATATCTTATGTACTGAGAATATAAAAATGGATCTAAGAGGTGAGAGGGGCTGAGAGACACGATGGAGCACAAAGAGCATGGGATCATAGTGCTAAACGTGTTGAGGAGGCTGAAAGAAAAGGCAGTCAGGTGTTGGGAGTATGGAGGAGGTGATCTGGTTTATTGCCAGGAAAAGAGAGCATGGCATACAGCATAGACAACTTTTGTAACCCAATTACTTTTGTTCCAGCAATGATGAAAAATTTCCACTTGGCTCCTAATTCGTTGCTTTTCTACATTATATCATGGTTATTTTCTTTCACAAATCATGACAAAGGGCCTGGTTTTCTTCTTACTTTCTGGTTTGTTCTGTTTGCTTTTTTAAAATTTTGTTTTGTTTTGTTTTGTTTTAATCTGGGCTATCCTAATGAAGTTAAAATATTTGGAATAATTTGAGATTTGCATCAGTGGGAAAATTTTATTTCAGATGAACTGTCTTTTTTTAAGTCTGAAACCAAGTAGTATAAGCATATAAACCAGCCCAAACCACTTTTGGATCAAGGCTTGAATAACTAGAAAGAAAAAAAAATAAAGCTTGAATAGGTACTCATATACGAGTACCTATTCATGTACAAATGTATATGTGGTCACAGCAACTTATTCTTCCATCAGAGGGAAAGCAGGATCATCACAAAGGTATTCAGATCCATGGGTCTAGAGAGGATTCATTCAAGACAGCTGAAAGACTTGGCTGATGCCCCTGTGGGACTCCTGACGCCTATGGTGATGAAGAGAGGCCGCAGAGAACTGGAAAAAGATCCATACTATGCTCACCTTTAAGAAGGGCAAGAAGGAGATCTGGGGGAACCATAAGCCAGTCAGGCTTACCTCAGATGCTAAAAGTATTCTGGAACGTGTGCTCTTGGAGTCTATTTCCATGCATATGAGAGACCAGAAGATAATCAGGAACAGCATGGATTTACATGCAGGACCAATCTGACTGAATAACTGTTTATGTAGACAACAGAAGAGTAGCAAGATACTATATACTTTGATTTTAGAGATGCCTTTAACACCATGTCCCTCAGCATTCTTGTTTGGTAGGTGAAGACATGTGGGTTGGGTGAATGGACAACTCGCTGGGTTGAAAATTCCCTCAACAGTGTGTTGGTTTAACCCAGCCTGGTTCTTGGTGGGGGTGGGAGAAAAACTGCTCGAAACTTCTATGTCCGGCACAGAACCAATCGCTGAAGGCTCTGACGATGGGCAGGTTACTAGCCCAATTAGAGTAGTTGGTAACGCCTCTGTGATGACATATTTAAGAAAGGAAAAAGCACGGCAAGCTCTTTCCTTCTCCCAGGTGGTGGTGAGGTGGCCTCAAGGGCCCATCCTGGCAGGGGCCACCAGGGGCCATGCTGCTGGGGCCTTCTCGAGGCTGAGACCGTGTGGCCGGGGCCCTCCTGAGGCTGGAGCCGCCCATGCGGTGCCGGCGAGGACCACACGGCTGGGGCCAGCCGTGCGATGCCAGCGGGGACCACGTGGCCAGCAGCGAGAGACATGGTGAGCAATTCCCTGATGCGGAGCCCGGACAAGTTCAACCTCTCAACTGCAACTTACAGACATCAACTTTCTTTCAAGTCAGAGGAAAAGGAAAAGTGAGGACATGTGAGGAAAACCAACATGGCGACACAGAGGTCAGTGAAAAGAAGGAGAGGGAAGAAGTGCTCCAAGTGCCAGAGCTGAGATTCTTCTGCAAGCCGTGGTGAGGGCTATAATACAACAAACTGTTTCCATGTAATTCATGAGGTGAATAGGGGGATGCAGAGATCCACATGCAGCCCGTGAGGAACAGTGCTCACGCTGGAGTATGTGGATGCTAAAAAGCTGTAATCCAGTGAGGAACTCAAACAGAGAGAGATGACCCTTGCTTTTAGAGACAGAGAAAGAGAACCCTTGCTTCCAAACTAGAACAGCTCATCCTTAAAAGACTAAACCCCATGAACTAAAATGACCCACACTAGGCAGTTGCAGGAAGACTGCTTGACCTGTGGGAAGGATTCACATTGCAGCAGGTTCGGGCAGGCTGCTGTTTGTGAAAGTTAAAACCACGCTAGAGAAGTTCGTAGAGAACTATCTCCCATGGGAAGGATCCCACGGCACAGCAGAAGAAACTCTTTTCCTTAGGCGTACTGCAGAAAGATTTTTAAGAAGTGAAAGACTGACCAAAACCCCATGTTTTGTCTCCTTGCGCAGTCAGTGGAAAGAGGGAGGGACTGGGAAGGAAAGGTGTTCTAAAGGTTTATTTTAGTTCTAATTACCCTTTTTACTTTTAATTCTGTTAGTAATAAATCTTCTTTATACTGTTTAAGTTTTGAGCCTGTTTTGCCTTTAAGTGTTTTTTTTTTCAATAATCTTTATCTCTAAACTCATGAAAATGAAATTTTCAATTCCCCTTCCTCTGCTCAGCTATAGCAGAGGAAAATAAGTAGATGGGTTTTTTTTGTGGGTGCCTGGCGCTTAGCCAGCCTCAAACCACAACAACAGCCAAGCTCAAGGGGTAGCAATCAGCGACTTGCTCAGGATGTTGTAAAAGTAGAGCAACTTGCTGGTCAATAATAGGGCAGAATCGTTCAGTGTCTTCATCAAAGACCTGGACCATGACACAGCACATCCTCTCAGCAAGTATGCCCACAACACTGAACCTGGAGTGGGGCAGAGGCATTGCTGACACAGTTAATGGCAGAGTTTCGATGCAGAAGAACTTGAGAAACCTAAAGATCATTCCAACAGAAACCTCACAGTGTCCAACAGGAATAAGAGCTGATCCCCGTGCCAGGGACATTGGTACAGACCAGGAACTTGCTGGCTGAGGAGCAGGCCTGCTGGAAGCTACCTGGGAGTGACGGTGGATGCCAAGTTTAATATGAGTCAACAGCGTGTGGTTCTCTGCAAACAAGGTGGAAGAGCAGCTGTGTTATGTGGAGAGAGACAGGCTGATGGACACTTTTACCCTGCCCTTCCTGGCACTGGTGAGGCACCACTGGGAAATACAAGCTTAGTTTTGCCACCTGCAAGCCTAAGTCTGGTAAACCAGACTTAGGGAAGCTGGAGAGAGTTCAGCAGGATGCAGTGAGGTCAGTGAGGGGCTTTGGACAGGTGGCCTGCAGGAAGCATGGGAGGGAGCTGAACTTGTTCATGTGCTGAAGAGGAGACTGAGGGCAGGGCTAACAGCAGCCTCCAGCTGAGAGGGAGCTGCAAAGACCATCAAACCCAAACCTTCTCTGCACCACCAGAAGGCAAAGCACGACACAGCAGTCATAAGATGCAGTTTGAGACGCTGATATTGAGCATGAAGAGAAATGCTTGGATTTAAAAAGGTAGCATGTCACTGCAGCATGTCTCCTAGGGAGGATGTGGAGCCTCTGTTTGTCCTAGATGCTCTCCAGAGGTTCCTTCCACCAGATTTTTTAGACACCTTGTCCTGCTAACCACCTTCTGGCAAGCAAGGCTCAGGTATAGTGCTGTAAGGCAGCCTCATCTTCGCAGCACCATTCATCCTTATTTGTCCATAATAATTTGTGTAGAAGGAAAGTGTCTTTGTATAACGGGAAACTGAGACCCTGTAGGAAACAAGATCCACAAAGTTAAGTAACCTGACAAAGAAGCCTGTGCCAGAACACAGAGAACACTCCAGGTTTCCTAAGCCCCCTCAGGACCCTGACCATAAATATGCTTTGAGTCAGTCCTGCTAATGGGACATAGTCAGCTGAAACGTGGTCTGAATTAGCAAAAGTTAGCAAAAACAGGATGTTTCAAGTCATAAGATGAAGCAAAAATTTTTTGCCTGTGTGCTGCAATATTTTTTCCAAGTGTTTGCAGCTTTGTGAGGTAAATTTGTGTTAAGTTATAGCAGCATGGTTCATGAGAATGTAATAGGCTGCTCTCTTGGGCCAGGCCAGGGTTCACGGGGCTCATCATGCTGCCGTTAGATGTAGCCAGTACCAGCTGTGGGGTCTGGGGTGATCAGCCTGTCCCAGTCCGGCAGACAGCAGGGCAGAAACTTCCTGCACCAGAAGCCATATCCAACCCATCATAGTTTAGAGTCACCAAAGGACTGTTTCCCATTAATTGTTCAAAAGTGTGTATTTTTGCCCCCTGCTGTATTCTGTGGCATTAGGTTACCAAATCTCATTTCTGCCCGGGTATTAAGACACCAAAGGTGAGGCTTTACAATATTTCACAAATTTTCTAGGACTAAAGCAATGAAAATAGAAGAGATGGCAAAAAGTATGGGCTTTTAAGACTTCACTGACTTCAAAAACATCACTTGTGGCAGCTTAGCAGCTCGGGTTTAGATAAGATTTACCTAACTGCTTTTATTTCATTTAGGGCAAAAGATTCAATGAACTTCTGTTGTCTCAGTACTATTTTATTTTTGAAAACTGATCCTTATGCTAAAAATATTTCATCTGGATATATATATATTTTTTTCTTTCTGTGCAGTTAGTTTTTGTGACTATGGTACTGAGACACTGAACATTTCTGAAAGCAATATAAAAACCCTTACTTTTGAATGGATTAGAGTGGGTAAATATGGTCACTCCAAAGAAAAATGTGCACCTGATACTGTGAATGGTATGTGTTTC
Organism: Rhagologus leucostigma; assembly: GCA_013397725.1. NCBI lineage: Eukaryota > Metazoa > Chordata > Aves > Passeriformes > Rhagologus > Rhagologus leucostigma. Next base: position 386,928 of record VZTD01000172.1, read on the forward strand.
TTTCCTTTTACTTCCATTTCCCAGAAGTAAATGTAAGGTTTGTGAACCATGTTGGATTATTAGACCAGGTGAGAGGTCTGTGTTTCAAGCCAGAACTCCACAGCACAAACTTTTCTACAAAGCTTTCTTCCCCAAATGCAGAGAATTTCAGGTACACATGCTGAGATGGATCTGTGCCTCTCTGGGGCTGGGAGGAGGTCAGGGTCCTGAACAGCCTTTTAATAGAAAGACAACCTGTTTATATCCTACTATTTAGCATTAGGATTCAGGATGCTTTCCATCAACTGTGGTTCCATGAACTGTCTCAGCTTTCAGAGACCGTGTAGAGGAATAAATGTTGCACCGCTGCTCCACATGTCCTTCGAATTTCTTTCATGAATTATAAACTGTGTTTTTCAGGACATGGTAAAAAGTCTTTCTGACAGCTCAGTGCTGATGCCAGTGCCTCCCAATTAAGAGATGAGTTTCTGCAGCTCTAACGTAACTAAAGCCTGTCTGACTTTGACATAAAGAATGTCAGCCACTCTGACAGGACTGTGTATATCAATGTAAACCACATATTCTAAAAAGAACAATAAATAGTTAAATAATTGATGGTCACTTGTAACACTGAAAGACAATTTTACAAGAAAACAGAAAATAACACTGGATAGGGTGTCACATCCACAGAACAGTTTTAATTCCCAGTGAGGTCATGTGTATGTGTGAGAGCTTCTGTACTAAATGCATATCTTTCTGCTTTTAAAAAATTACAGATAATGCTTCAGTAGCAATCCAGATGTGCTTCAGAGAAAGGAAAATTCCTACTTTAAAGCCCCCCCCAAATTCTGAATTGTAATGAAAATCTGGACTCCTTAACATCACAAGTAATACTAAATTAGTATTTAAACAGTGTCTGAGATTCTGCATCATCCTGGGGAAAAAAAGGGGAGTGGAAATGGAAAATTGAGGCGAGAAATATATGTTATGTTCATCAAAACTTTGCAGAAAGCAAAATAAATGACCAAAGCCTTTTCCAGTGGCATTTTTGGCATGTGTCTGCTTTGCAAACGGCCTGAATTTCCAGCGGTGATCATTTTATTTTGCTTGGGCTTGCCTGGACACAGCATCCTGTTTCTTATTTCTTAAGTGGCCTGCAATTTCCTCAGTCAGGTTCCCAGTTCTCAGCAAATGCCTCTGAGCGGAGGCAATGCCGACCCAGGATGCCAAATCAGTGAGAACATGCAAGGGATCTGGAGAAGATTGGCATGAGGGTGATGCTGACACCAACATGTTCAGAAGGATTAAGAGTGAAGCCTTTCCATTCCATCAACGTTTCTGTCCATCAAGAATCCAGATTCAAACTCTCTTGTATGAATGGCATACATACAATCCATAAAATCCATAAAATCCATAAAATCCGTAACCCCCTAAGTCTAGCTCTAAGGCTTAGCTCTGCTGTATCTGCAAAACATGGAGAGCTGAACATGACTAAGCACATTACAGTGACTGCTTCCCTCCTACTGCTTCTGTGTTTCGTTTCCTTATCACTAGTCTCAGTTGAACAAAAAAAAAAGGAAAAAAAGAAAAAAATACACCAGGTATAGTCCCTTTAAATAAGAGAAGTCCCTTTTCTTGCACATTTTTGCTTGACTACTGTACCTTCAACCCAATGCTTCACCTGCTTGGATCTTTTCCTGAGAAACCCTTGAGCTCAATATTACATTTTTCCAGTACATAACCTTCACTACATGGTTCAAAGTAATATATAATATTAGCAGTAGGTATTTCTAGTGCCAGTAAGGTGTGACATACGGGTTTTCTGCTGCCATCAGTAATGTGGGGTTTTGCTGGGAGCTGTGATGTCGGGCTGCCATCTAGTGAGCTGAGGGTCACTTGGGGATCTGGGGAACGGGAGGAGGAGGTGTTCATGCTAGTGATCCACAGCCCAGGTTTAAAAGGATTTCTTTACTTTTAAATAGAAATATTTACTTTGAATCCAAGGTCATGCTAAAAGTTAGAAGCAAGAACAGTGAGTACAGGCATTCATGATGTACTGTTGGTCCATCATGCATAGGCAGATGTTTTCAAGTCAAATAATATCATCTCCAGTAATTATAAATGCAAATTTCCTTCCTCCCTATGCAACAAATTCACTTTTCTTAACTACCATTCCAAGCTTTATCAACGCTTCATGAAGCTGCATGATATAATTAATCTTGATTTTGGTAGCTTCCCAACATAAATAATTTGAGAACAATTCAGTTATTGACGCAATTCAGTAGAGTTATTCATTGACAGGATTAAGAAATAGATGACTTCACCCGATGACTGGCAGATTTTCTGTCTCTTATTGTGATCTAGCTATACCTTCACATACCGTATATCATATGCCTCAACTTTCTTTTCTGTTTAGACTCTTAAGATGCTACAGACATTTACTCCATTCAGTGATAACTAACTCAAACTGGACCCAAGCAGTGCTTATAGCAATTCTTATTAGTACCTCCAGAGGGAGAATATTTGATTGTTTTGTTGGGGTTTTTTACATTTATTCCAAGCTGACACTCTGTATAATGTACTGAAGTGAGGATAATGTACTCAGTGCAGGTTATAAGCACTGTGTTCAGATGCATGATTGTTCCAGAGAACATTTCTCAAGTTCCTCTGACGGCCTTTCAAAAAATCCTGTTGTGGTTATTTAAGGAACAATGAAAGGTGTACAGAAGTTTATAGACTCAGAACTCAGTGACCTCAAGAAAAAGGAGAGGTCCTGCTGCTGCTTCCTGGCAAGGTGTGGAGAACAATGGGGCCAGGCTGTTTTTCAAGGTGTGCAGTTTTAGGATGAGTGCCCACAGAGCCAAGTGGCAATATGGGAAATTCCAGTTAGATAAGAGAAAATTTTTCTTCTTTGCACTGTTCAAACATGAACAGTTTTCTGAGGGAGGTTGTGGATATTCAAAGTGAGCCCCTGAGCAGCCTGGTTTCAGCCCCTGCTGAGCTAGGGGACCTCCAGGGCTCCCTTCCAACTCAAGGTACTCCATGAATTCATAAAAACTATCTCTAGGGAGAATTTGCAAACACCACATACTTGACATTAACATAAACATTTTAGATGGCAAATTACTTGTATATTTTTATTTTGTCTGAGAATGTTATGAGGTGGTAACTCTTTTCCCTTTTTTCATTTTGTTTCTGTTGAATGACATTTTCCTCATGGGTTGAAACTGCGGGCTCCAGCAAGGTTTCAGTTATTGCAAATAACACTCAAATCCTCACCTCTGTGCCAGACCGACTGACCAGAGGTCATCACGGCTGCTGCAAACATCGCAGTGCAGATTATGAAAAAGCCAAATGTTCCAGAAGACTTCCAGGTGAGTTTTATTAGGACTAAAATAAGACTTGTGGAGCTTAATAATTGGGATATCAATTCCGTCCCCCCTCTACCAGCAGAAAAGACACTGTCCTTCCTCTTAACTGTACATAACACTACAAACAATGCGTTAATTTGGCCATTTAGCAGAGTTATTTAAGCGTCCTTGAGCATGTACTTGTGGAATCACTGTTGGGTCTGTTCTCAGAGCTGAGTGTAAATTTATCAGCTGTTCAGATCTATATCTGAAATTTTAATATGAGCATCATTTAATGTTTAGGTTAATAATTTAATCCTTACTAAGTTAATAGAAGTGTGGAATTTATGAACCCATTGGCACAAAGCTTGGGGTCTCTTGAATGGCTTCCTTTACTTTTCTACTCTGTTGTGCACTTTCAAGCAATGCTTGTTAAGTGTTCTTTGCCCATTCAGTGTGTAGCACATGGGGTGATTTATTCAATTGCATTTGAATATTGCCTTTTTTTTCTGCTTGTCTCAGGCATCTGTGGCAGTAACGGCTACAGTGACTCAACTCTTGGAAGCCAGCAAAACAGAGTTCATCCACAATAATCCTGTCAATGCTACGACCAGGTAACTTCAGCTTTTGCCATTTTCTTTAGATGTAGTCAACAGCATTTCCCCTTCTGTTTAGGATGAAAGCAGTTCATGAACAACTCAAAATATTTTTAGCATTCAACTCCAATGTGTAATTTCCAATTTACACCAATCCAAACATTGCTGGATTCTTCTGCTTTAGCGAAAGGATACAGATAGGAAACGAGGAGTGCTTCCCACTGGAGAACCAAATCAGAGAGGAAGCTCAGAAACTGAACCTGTAGCTGTATAACAACAAATGATGATAACTTTTATCCCACCCATTATTTTGATGCAGCCTCACAAAAACAATGGAGGAATTTTCTTTGACTGGCAACATCTCACAGCCAACGTTGCAATCCAGTCTGCTCCACTGAAATTAGGCTCCTCTATGATTCTGGTTTTGGCTCAGAGAAGTAAGTCCTGTGGGTTGTTGGATTTACCTGGACACAGCAGTATGAACCATAAATCCTAACTCATACACTGCTTATTGTTGCAGATACAGCACTGGGAAAGTATCAGTCAACAAAACTAGAAATACAGGAAAATGTTCCTGGGCTTATTGGTGACGTCAGTATTGAAGTTCAGATACTGTTCAACATTTTAAGTAACAGTAAGTTCTTTCTTCTTTTGAAAACTGCAGCTGGGAAAAAATTTAATGAATATTCACTAAAAATCTCCTTTGGGAAAAAAACCCTTAGCTGGTTGGTTTTTACGCATGCTGATGCCTGGTACAAGAAATGCACGTGTCAAATGAGCTGGATAATCTTACTTATAGAAGAATGCAAAAGTACATGTAATGGCCAGAATGCTTTTGATGTTTGGGAGTTTTTTAGTTGTTTTGTTTTCTAAAATTGAGAGTGTGTTGAATCTTTGACCATACCTCTACAAACACTGAGATCAAGAACAAGTACATGCTTACTTTGCCTGAAATCTGAATATATCAACCATTTCAACTAAAATTACTACTACTGTCAGGTGTCAGCCAGGACATCCACATCCTAACACCTGCAAATTGGATTACTCACTTGGGATTTTTCCAGATGTCCATTACTTACACTCTGCCGTGCTCGGAGGATAAATTGGTATTGACCAAGACAGGAAAAAAGAAAAAGGTTATAGTTCCTCTGTTTCATTTGCTTCAGAAGCTGGTGGATGTGGGAGAGCTGAGCTTCAAATGTGCCTTTCTCTGACATCACAAGAGTTTCACACTGGGCACCTGAAACCAGCAGACTTGTCCTCAGTCTCTCCGTGTAGCGTCAGTAACACCGAGACATCACAACAGTATAACAAAGCTGAAGTTAGTAGAGCACTTAGACACCATAACGGTGAACAAGCCCGCAGGGAAATGAATAATTCAGTCCTCTCAGCAGGGTTAGAAAAAGATGTGAGGAGATAAACCAAGTAACCTCACACACCCAGCACTGACAATAAAAAATCACTGAATAACTCAATAACTGGTCACTGCCATTTCTGTTCACTGTTTCAGACAACAATACTGTGGAAAAACAGTGTGATCTTGTAATTAAAGCCTTTATCATAATGTCAGTGTAACATAACACTCCCCTCAAGACAGACAGATGTTGAATGCGCAGCTTGTCTTAAAAAAAGTCCCAACAGATTTCTTCAATATTAAGTGCATATTTGTGATATTTTGTAGATATATAGTTACATTAGTCTCACCTGATGATCAAATCAGAGAGATCAAATCAGTCTCTCTTGATCTTAAATCAAAAGCATAAAATCAATAACAAGATCTATTATATAATCCAGGATTTTGCTTCCTCACTTCAGCTACAATTATGATCAGTGATTTAAATCACGTAGATGAACTCTAATTTGCTAGAAGTGTGCAAAAGAAACGCAGCCAAAAAGGGGAATCTGAAGGCAAAAACCCAGGGAGTTTCTTGTACTCTGACTTCCCACTGACAGTAAATGTCCCCGGTGTGACTATTTCTTATTTAGTGTTATTAAAAGTCTGGCCATTTGGACTGTGTGCATATATTGGGATTTAGGATATTTTTTTCCCCATTTACCAGTATTTTCCTCCAGAAACGATATTAAGAGAAGGGTAATAATTATTTTCACACCCCACCTCAGCAGAAATTGAAGATGTCTCTTGACATTCACAGGAAGCGCAGCTGTTCTCTACTACTTATATGGATTCTAAAAAAAATCTAAACAAAAATCTGTAAATGCTGAATGTGTGCAACAGCACAGTGTAGGCTTCTCCAAAAGCACCAGCTTCTCTGATATCTGCTATCTATACCTGGTTTTCTATTTGCCTTGCAAAGGTTCGTCAGACAGTGGCAGAGTTGGATTTGTCCTGTACCAAAATGACAAACTCTTTCTGTCCAGGGTTCATGAGAGTCTCCACAGTTTGTCTAAACGAGTCATCTCCGGCAATATTGATGGTGGAGTAGTGAGCAGTGTTGAAATAGCCTTCAGTCCCAAGGTGAGAAACACCACGGCCAGTTTGAACCAGAGGCTGCCCTGGCCCTACTGAATTCTTCAGGACTTAGGGAAAGAGACTCCAGCAGAGAGGGGGTGGGGCTTTTTTGTGCTTTGATTTTTGGCAATAAGCAATTGACAGAGTTTGTGGGATGTATAGCGACATAAGTGAAGGGTGTTTAGATAATGTGGCATAGAAAATGTTCTTCAACTGCTGTATTAAACAGCTCATAATACTGACTCCGTACTGCTAAACTAGGACATTTGTGAGCAAAACTGTTCCATCAAATGTTATAGGTATGCCAGAGTGGATTTGTCCTAGGGTACATTAGTACTACATCAAGAATGAAAAAACAGGTCTCTGGAGGACAGTCTTTCTCTCCAGAAGACTACCAAAATCTTGGAAAACAAGAAAAAGTCAACATGACTGGCATAGTCCAATATACATATTAATGTGGGGAATGCTCATTTCTCATGCTATCTTTTAACTCCTACTTCCAGTTAAAACCATTGTGTGCTTTGACTTCCTCCACGAGGAACCGATTCCAGATGTTACTACTTTCTTGCAGGAAATACTCTTATGTGAGTGTCCGTTTGCCAAAACCCCATAATTTTTAGACAATATGTATTCATGTTTGGTATGGTTTCTCCAGAAAACAGTAGTTGGCTTCTTTTTACAACATTTAACAAAGCTTTTAAGGTCAAATAAATACATATGACAGATCAGTAATCATCACCATGGAACCACACAGATAAGTGACCCAGGAAATGTGTCATTTCTAAGGAAATTACTGAAACAAACTTATAATTGTTTTTTTTACTCCTACTTTTATTCATAATTTTTAACTGAACTACCTAATACCGTGAATGGTTGTGTTCACTTCTTATTTGCACTCCAAGCTGCTTGTTGCTCTTTAAAAAGTAGTCCTAATTGCAGTACCCTGCAGAAGTGTGTTGTCTGAAAATGACTGCACTTGATGTGAGTGCCTGAGCACCGCTGTGCTGCAGGAGGGGAGGGATGGGTTTATCATTTATCATTAGCATTTATCATTGTTTGCTTCCTGTTCCAGTGTGGATTCAGCTCTGGTTGGCAGTAACGTAGTGCTACCAAAAACTGTAAGTTGTTGTTTGGCTTACACGGAATTCAACTGGCAGTTGTTTAATGCTTAGTCAGTGGGAGTCTGAATCCTAATTACCTGAATAATTCACGGGAATTCGTAATTTCATTGGCAATCTTGACTGTGAAAGGCACATAAAGTAAGTTTAAAATGCCAAATTATGCTGTTACTGATATCATTCATAAGGTTTACTGGAAACCCATATATCCCTTAGTAGCCATCAGCTCCCCTTTCAAAATCAAACCACTGTCAGTACACACTGTTTGCTGGTGTCTATCTCTATGTTCCTGTAGCCACTTTTTCTCCTTGCAATCCCAATCCCCAGTATGACACATCCAAACTGCAGCTGTGTGATCATGCCTACATCTTTTGGGATTACACTGGAAATGACTGGAGCACTGCCGGCTGTGCAAAAGGGAGAGGCCAGTTCTTGAGATGCAGGTGTAATCACACCACTAATTTTGCTGCTGTGATGACAGGGCATTGTCCTTCCTTGAATGGGAAGAGTCTGGGGTTGTTTAATTTTTTTGTTTGGTTCTTTTTAACTCTAAGACCAGCATGGCAATAGAAGGGCATAGGTGCACTTAGCTAGAACGCAAAAGAGTTTAAGATGTCTCCACATACTTGTTTGTGCCCCGTGACAGATCTGGCAAATTGGGCAAGTTGTGCCCAAGCTGCTGAATAGCCAAATGTATTGGCAAGTCCTGGCTTCCTCCGACATGACCTGTAGCTGTGCCCACCCGCTTGTGCAGCTCCATAGCAAGGATGGGCTGGCATAATTCATTCCCCTTGCTCAGCTGTTGTATCCTCCAGCTCTGCACCTCCATTGCTGCAGCTGGTGGTTTGGTAAATGAGGGTTTATCTAAAGGCTAAAGTGCCCCCAGAGAAATAGCAGAGTAGCCTGGAATCTGGGCTAGCTGTGGCACTGCCTTGTGCTGGGTAAATAACTCATAGGATTTAGCATTAACTACTCCCTTTGCTTATGTGTTTATAAAAGCACTTGCTCTGTAAATACTAAGCTTTCAACCATAAGGTTTTATACATTGCCCTCTTGTACTAACAAGACTATTTAGGAATGACTGACTGCTTCTGACGTTTGTTATTCTTTCAGTATTTATTTCAGCTTCTCTAAACAAAACACACCCTGGATAAAATCACATATCTGTGGTCACTAACTTCAGCATTTCAGAGTTCATTTTTACTGTCTTCACAGAACAGCATTTCCATATTTGTACTATTTACTTGTTTCTGTATTTCCCTTTATGTTATGCATGTCCTTTTTGCACAAAGCGACTGTATTCTAAAAAAGATTCCCATCTGTTTATGCAAATACAGCAGCATTTTCTGTTTCACTGAATATATTTACATTTACTTGTTGCTTTATTGTCACTATACAAACATAGACTGGTTTCAATTTCTAATTCTTTGTAACATCTTACCTTAGACCAAGAAATCAAAATTTAGACTGCTCACCAGTATGAAAAGTTAAAAGCTGCTTTATCCAGTCTGTGTCACCTTGCATTTTAGTACAAATAATTTAATCTGCTATTTTGACGAATACTTGATCGGCATTGTTAAATCTCTTTTTGGTGTACTTCACAAGCTTCTCTAGTTTTGGGGTCCATAATAATTCTGTGTGATCTAAAAATTCTGGTAGTGGCTAGCAATAACCAAACTTTACTAGAACATTCTTCTTTCTATGTGAATCTAGAAACATAAACTTTAGAAAGAAATTTATCTCTTCTTGTATGATATAACTGATACAATTTTATTTTCTAGGCATTTCAGATCAAATATAAATATGAAAAGTATATTTCTTATACTGGTGTTGGATTGTCCATGGCTGGTCTGGTCATTACCATTTTGTTTCAAATACTCACTAGGTAAGAGGGAAGATATTAAACTGCAAGTATTTTACACTAAGTTACAATATTTTGTTCTGTATGTAGTTTGAGGAAAACAATTAAAAGTAGCTAGTTTAGAACATATTGCAATATTACTGATTAGCAAATAGTATTTTTAAAAATAGCTAAACCACATAGCATGGCTTGGGACTCACTGACACCTCTGTTACTACACTGGCCAGGCACTGACAGCACAGACCCAGTGTGGTATTATTGCTACACAAGTCTGTGATACACATTGAGATTTTCAGTTCACTATCTCAATACTAGGTTTTAAAAATGTGTCACAGTATCCCACCACTGGCGTGACCTCCCCCCATACACTGGTATTACAATGTGTAAACAGTCATCTTTTTTCTAGCCAGTAGCTGCTTGTGCTACTGTTTTATTGTGAGTGACTTAATACAAACACAATTGCAGCAAATTTCCTTGATGGACGTGCCTGTGATTAATAGTGTCCTGTGATTCCCCTCTGAACAATGAGCAAATTGCCAGCAGGGCTGTAGTTATAATAGATGAATGCATGTTTCTCATCCCGCTTGCACTAAAGTAGATTTGGAGCAATTCCATCAAGGTTATTGTTTTAAAGATTGTAGGAGCTTCCAGACTCTGCCTTTTAAATGCATTTATTTGTGATAATATATTTCATATATATACACACATATATATCCATAAAAATAAACATTTATATCTATGCATATATATACTATATAATACATATAATGCCAAGGGAGGTGGTGGAGTCACTGTCCCCAGCGGCGTTTAAGGGAAGACTGGACATGGCACTCAGTGCCATGGTCTAGCTGATATTGGTGGTGTTTGGTCATAGGTTGGACTCAAGGATCTTGGAGGTCTTTTCCAACCTAATTGGTTCTGTGATTCTGTGATTCTGAGATAAGACAAAGTTTGGAAGTGGAGGTTTATTATTCTCTTGCACTTTGGAGAATGGTTATAAATACTTGTTTTATGCCACTTCACTTCTTAACACTGAAAAAAAGGATTCCAAAAAGAGCAGAGAGGGGAAAAAAAAAAAGCATCCCAAACTGCTTTCAGGCAAGGCCTAGTCCTAAAAGGTGCTGGGTATTCTCTGTCCTAGTCAAAGTCAGACAAAACAGATGGATTTGTTAAGCTGTCTGAGAGTAACGTTGGTGTAATTCTGCAAACAAGTTATTGTTTTGGTTTCTGTCTGTATTAAAGTTTCTACTCTAGCTTGCTTTTAGTATAAATGAAAATGAGAAAATATTTTACATTTTTTCTTATTTTTCTCTCTTTTTTTTCTCCTAAACATGTTCATACCAATAAGAAACTCAAAAGTTATCTGTAATTTGAATGTTAGTGAGTCTCTGTTTTTCTATGCTTATTTTTGACATCATCTTCATCTCTGGAACTGAAAACCAAACTGCCAGGAAATGCAGCAACAATACCACCAAATGCTACCAGCAAGAAGATGCTACCTTCCTTATGCCACCAGTAACACCTTACTCACCTCTGACATGGTGGATCCTCCCGCAGACTCCTGGTGCACAGCTGTGGCTGTCCTACTGCACTATTTCTTGTTGGCAACATTCCTGTGGTCAGCACTCGATTCTGCACAGTTGTACTTATTGCTGCTCAGAGCCATGAAGCCACTGCCTGGACACTCCCTCGTAACCACGTCAGTAACTGGATGGGGTGAGATTTAAAGTTGTCCATGTGGCAACTTTTACAGTACAGAGTACATTCAGGCAGAGTTGTAAAGATAGGACATCAGCAGAGAGCAATTACAATCAGTGTCTCTGGGTTAGCGCCATGTGATTTATAATCTCCTGTTACTGCTCACTCTACTGGTATAACCTCAGCTTGTTTTCATTGTCCTGATAAAACACTGAAACTGATAGCCTGGTCACTGGCACAGCAACACAAGCCTGTTGGGTGCAGGAAAAATTTTCACAGTAATCAAGCATTCAACAATCTGCTTCTGGCAACTAAGTAAAAAATCTTTCAGTTATGGTGATCTCATATGTGGACTTAAATTCTTGATTTAGAGCCTTGAATACATCCAAAAGCAATGAGTGACTGATATTATTTGTTATATATTATTTATTAATAAGCAAAGAATGCATTCTAAAGTCAGCACAGTAGTTAGCAACAACACTGCAAACTGAAAGGGAAGTACCTGGAGAATGGAAAAGTTCAGACATGCTCACAAGGTAAAGTGAAAATCTCAGCGTGTTTCAAGAAACTCTTCTAATAAAGTGTACAGGAACACCAGTCTTTTGCATGTTGTGTATTCAGCTTTTGTGTTGTATTGTTTCTGATGGCATCCACCAAGCAGTTTTCAATCCTCATTGTTCCATTATTATGTCTTGCATTTGTAGAGGCAATTCCCCTGAAACACTTGGAATTTGGACTGCAAATGCAAGCCAGGAAAAGTTCAGCAAAAGCTGCCTGGCTACGTGGCACTATGCTCCCTCCACATGTATTTGCATGACAACACAGTATTACGTTCTTCAGTGTGTCCTGTGACAAGTTACACACATCCAAACCAGCATGATTCTGACTCACTGCTTTTCGATCTCTTTTGAGAGCACAGTAAATACATGGCAATCTGGAAGATCTCTATTAGGGGTGAAGAAGGAACAGACTTTAAGGAGCATGTTTATTACCCAGACAAAATGCTGTGCATGAGGTTCCTCCCCATGAGATGTGCTGCCTAGTGTGAACTGGTATGCAGGAGATGTGGAAGACAAGAAGTGAAGCAAAGGCACTGAGGAGGCAAACCTGCACAGCCAAGCTTCTTGCAGGGCAAAAGTTACACTCCGCATTAATCTGGTATGAAATGCAATGGTGTTTGGTGCAAAATGTTCTTAAATTAGTTTCTCACTGCTGACCAGAGGGTAGGGTTGCACAGTTGCAATAAGGGAGCTCACTACAGCCCAGGAGGGAGCTTGCTCTTTCACCACTGTTGTTAGCTCACGAAGCTCTGTCGAAACTCTTTAATGACAAAAATCAGCAAGTCCTGGACAGGAGCTGTCCTCAGAAAAATAGTGCTCACAACCCTCAGTCCTGCCTTTCTTCTTGGCTACAGAAAATCCATTTAACTTAGTACATGGCAGGTGCAACACAGCTCTTAAAAATCTATGGAATTTAGGAGGCAAGAAGCTATTTGTGTGGAAGGAAGGTATGCCTGTGCAACTGAACAATAAATTGCTGATGTCTCTCTTATTAATTAGGAATCCCTGCCGTAGTAATTGCAATAACACTTGGAGCAACTCACAGAGAAGGAAAACCTCTAAACTACCAACAGGAAGAATTTTAAGTTCACATATTATTACAACACTTGCTATCCCATGCCTTTTGTTATAGCTTATTCTTAACACAATTCTACATGTATTGTTGGTACACTATTTTGTACACCTAAGTAGTCAAAAGAAATAGAAGTCTTCACTTAACCTAGACATTCACTAGAAGGAAACACATTTTCTCCTCACTAAGGATTTGGGGTACTGGATCTACATCTGCCTTGAATCCTTCTGCAAGACTGTGCAGTCCTCTGTGAGTTGAAATGCAAAAAGCAGGCACCCTTAGCCTAACCGATACTCCACCCCTTCATTTAAGTGCATAACTACATTTCAGTACCTACATTTAATCCTCACATTAATTTAAAATTTGGCCATAATAACTATATTCCTATTTGCCCTGTGTTTTTGGCATAGGTATTCACTTGAGTGCCCACATACCAAAGCAGGCTATCAGGCTTACAATGTACCTTGGCAATAGTGGATGATACGAGAGAAAGGCAGACTTGTTTAGGAAATGTAAACACAAACCCCCTTCCAGATGGTGGTCATGTTGTGATACTCATTTAGAGTGTGTGGACTTCTAACTTGAGATTATTTGAAAATCGAAAAGAAAAGAGGTAAAGGTAATTACAGGATAACCCCGTTCTTCTGAAGTTGTTCCTGTTTTTTCTTCAACCTTTGTCCATTAGGTCTCCCCTATTACTCTTTACTATAAAATATATCCTAAAGATAGATGTGCATGTGGTGGCCAGAGACCTCTTTGGTTAGTTATACTGCACCTTATTATTTCCCTGTGTAGTTTGTTTGATGTATCATTTTGCATTCCCCAGAGAAAAGAGAAGCATGATTGAAAACCCTCATTTCTCAAGGAATGGCTGCCTTTCAGAGCTAAGTTAACAAGACCTAGAAAGCACTGTAAGGTCTTTCAGGATGAAAAGTGGACTATTGTTTTGTGTTGGTATTCTGAATAATGTATCTAACGTATCTTTTGAAACTACCTGTCTTTATATTCAAAGTTGCTGGCTTGCAGCACTGGACCAAAATCAGAATTTCAGTGTGCCAGTAGCACTCATACTCCTGTTTAACATCTTCATCTTCATCAAGATCAGTATCTCTGTGATATGGAAGAAGAACACAAATTTGATAAGGTGAGATGGCACAGACCTCCTCATACCTTTCAGCAAATTTATTTGTCAGTCTTTTGTCACCAGCTCAGACTTTCTTGTCATAAACTCGGATTTTTGACAAAATCTTTTATTTTAAAGAAATGTACACTTTAAGCAGGCAGAAAATTAATTCCATTTGTTACAAGGGGTCAGACTTTGTTCAACTGCATATCAGTGAACACATTTCAGGTTTTTGTCCCCATTTTTGGATTGCAGTGTCACTCAACTTCAGTGACAGTTATTCCCAATTTAAATCCCTAAGAGTGGGAGGAGAGCGGGTCCAGCCATCTGAGAACTATGAATTTCTCAGCACAGCCAAACACCACGCCAGTTCTCGAGCAGCTTGAAGCAGATTTAATTGCTCAGTTTTACATCAACACTCCATGTATTGTCACAGGCTGTATGTCACAAACCCTCAGTGTACACTGCATTATTTTAAAACGGATTGCTTTAATTTTTATTAATCCCATGGGACTGATCCGTTCAACAAAACTTTGTACCATTTCTTCATTTCTTTACGTACAATTTCTATGGTTGGAGCAAACAAAATACCTTCTCTCTGAGTCTGGTCAGGCTTGAGAGAAACTGGATATTCAGACATCACGGGCAGATAGTTCTTATATTGAAAATTAAGTGCATTTGGATGAATTTATAAGCATTCTAAAAAACTTATAATAGCTAACATTCTAGTTTTCAATTGGCTTGGTCAACATCACTTTTTAAATTAAAAACAGATACATCCAAGCTGCATACTCCAAACACAAATTAGTCTGATAAATTCGATTACATTTGTTCTTCTGGACTTCTTCTCCAAATGATACATCAAACAAATGTAGGGAAGTGTATCTTCTCAACTCGCCTCAATAATATGTTTTTGCAATATAGCCCAAATACATAGAAAGTTTAAAGCTCAAATAGATATTAAATGGTATAGAGAAAGATTTAATAACTTTGTGTGTGTGGGTGTGTGTGCTTCTATGAATAAAAATGATTCATTGATGAAAAACAGGATTAGCACTATCTCTACAGTGATAGTGCTCGGGATCACCTCGATGATCGGCTACCTCATGTTAATAAGTCATGAAAAAACAAGTCTTGCTTTCAGCTGTTTGTTCTACATTTTGAATGCTACCCAGGCAAAGTATTTAGCAATTCTGAGACAAATAACTGAGATTTAAAAAAAAATAATAATCAGATTTATTTGTTCTACAGCTTGATATAGCATGGGAACTTGTCAGAAAGCAGTTATAGGGATTCAGAATTTTTGTTCAGAAAGGGATGCTGGTCTGTCACACATAAAACTCTTCCCATTGTACAAATCAAGGTGGGATTTTATTTCAAGGTCAGCACTGAAAAGACTGTTCTGTCTGAGTGGCGTCTCTTATACCGAACCATATATAAAATTATTTTCAGAAAGAATAGCAGGAAAAAACTCTTCTGCATTAGTTGTTGGAAATAGTCCCAGGGAAGTAACAAGAGCTTCATGGCCTGAGGCAGTGATACTGTGATACTGAAAAAAAGCCTTCAGGAAAGCGTCTGCCTCTTCTTTCTCCGCCCTGGGATTCTTGGCCTTGTATTCCTATAAATACTTCCCTTCATACAAGGCATACGCAGTACTTAGAGTAATGGATTCTTCATTATTACACCCCTGGCTATTTTCTATAAAACAGCTAATTGGAAATACATGAAAATCCACCCATCCCCAAACATTAAGTTGTTTATTATCATTTTGATCTAGTAAAAACTGTGTGCCTGTACACCAGTGATGGTCAGATCTGGAAACTCTGTGGAAAAAGTCCTGAGGTGATCATACGACACTGATGGACAGATTATGCCCAGGATTTAAAACCGAAATCATGAAAAGGAAACAGAGATCCATTTATTTAAAAGCATGAGATTTTTTTTTTGCCCTTTTTTTTTTTTTTTTTTTTTTACTCAGGATTCTCCTGCTTGAAATGAGAATTTATAAAATCAGGTATAGAAATGTTTAAGTCTTTATTCCCCCTGTGTGAGGCTGACTGAAATGCTGATAAGGCATACTGCATTTAATGCTTATGGCATCCTCAGCCAGGTCTTAACCTTCATCTTATCCAGCTGAGGGTAATAATATGATCCTGAGACAGGCTCCTGAGACATGCTAACTAATCCACTACAATGTACAAATGAGGTGTCTATAGCTGGGAATCACCTACATGGAATAGTTTTCCTATTGAAAGTACTTCCTGTATTTCAAGTTATTAATGTAATTGTTAACAGTTACCAAAATTCATTTCACGGTTGTTTTTCGAATCAAGTCAGATTGACTGATCTTTTCTGGTTTTAACAGCAAAATATTTACTCCACACTTTCACCTCCTCTACAGGGACTCCAGATTTGTATTCTGTACACTTTCAGAACACCACTCTTCAAGAAAAAGTTTCCAAAGTGTTTCTTGTTTCCCAGGTACCACTGTACATGCATTCAAAAACATAAAATGTTTCAAAATCACAGCCTGAAAAATATTCACAGGAAACTTTCAGATCAACCCAGACTTTTTCAGGTAATATTTCCTTGTCTACCTTCCCAGAACTAGAAATCTGCAAATATGTGAAATACAATGCTGTGTTTTTCATGGTTTGTTTCATGCAGCTCTCACAGGTATCTCGAATGACGGACACACTTCTACAGCTGCAGGTAGCTGGAAATAGATCATAAGCTGAGACCACGAGGAGCCAAAAGCAGGACCATGTGCTGGCAGGACAATGTGACTGCAAACCAGCCAGGCAACACCAGAGTCTCCTGGTGACTTGTACTCCAAGGTCTTTGAAAGGACCTGAGCTAATCAGTTTTATACTTCAGTACAGATGTATAGAAGTCGCTCTGTGTATGCCCTTTGCATATTCCAGGCCTGCTGAACATGGCCAATGCACTGTAGCTCTCCTCTCCCTTTCATAAGTAAAAATTCATTTAATTAGAAACCAAAGGGTAAATCAACAAGCAGCATAGTTATAAATACACTGTGCATTATACATGACTTTGAGTGTCTTCACAGATGTCTTTAATCGGTCCTGAAAAGTCCTCCATGTCTTAGAAATCCCTGCTCTCTCTCATGAGGCAGAAAACAAGTGTTCTGTAGCATTGATAAGCTTCCAAAAAGAGCGGTCACATCAGATACAAGGTTGAAGTTCATCATTACTGCTCCAGAAAAAGGAGAGAAGGTCATTAAAAGTTATCTAGGACAGGTAGTTCATACATTTTTTTTTTTTTGGACAGAAAGTTCATGTATCTGTGGGCATCCATTTTTTATTTGTAAATCCAATGTATAATGCTTGCTTTTGTCAATTCCTTCAATTTCCTTGAGAAATTTTCCTTTAGAAATTTGTGTGGTTTAGAAAGGATGATACTTGGTTGTGTTGTGAAACACAGCTAGGCACTGTGAGGATGGCTCCTTAAAAGAGTGACAATATTTTCTAAAAATTTATATTTTTCCCCACAAACAGAAGTATTCTTTAAAGAACATCCCACTTAATTTGAACACCACTCTTTTAAAAAACTAATAAAAATATTGTTTCTGTATTATCTCAAAAACCAAGCAAAAAACTCAAGAAGAATTTGAAGTATTGAACTGGAAGTGTGGACTTCCTTTACTAATTAAGCAACCTCTCTGTAAGTATTTCAGATGTGAATAAAATGCTGTTATAGCCAACACTGAACATGCCTTGCTTAATAAAACATTTTCAGCATAAAGCCCCCCTCCCCAAATTATACATTTTATGTTTTTTTTCTCTTTCATCTAGGGAATCCTAATTTCAGAAACGGAATAAAGTAAAATGATCTTTTCTAGGTTATATGCTAAATTGTTACACTGAACAATAGTTCAGCTCTTATCTACACATGGAATATATTTATCTTCATAATGTAGTGAACTTTGGTATTGTTTGTGATATGTGGACTTTAGGGATCATGAAGTTTCTTTTTAAAACTTTGGAAACAATGTTTTGATAAAGAAATGGATTGGAGAAGGACTGAATCATCTGTACAAAGGTGTGAAATACAAGTGGCAGAAAGTATAATGGATGGAAACGTTCAGTTTTCCAGATCTTTCCTATATTTTTTAAAGCAAAGATTTTTTTCATTGAAAATACCCAAATATTTTCTAAATACCTTGTAACAGTTAGCAAAGAAGCCTCCTGAACCATGCCCCTCCTCCTCCTTGAAATGCTTAGAATAAAAATTTGTATCGTGATCATCTTTTTCTCACTTCCATTTCAAATTCCCACCTCCATTTTCAATCTGCTTACTCCTTGTTGGACCCTCCTCAGGCAGGGACAGAGCTCTCAGCAAGGACAAATACTACAAAAATCTAACAACTGACATTTTTCTTGTCCTGGCAGAAAACACTGTTTGGAAGCTTTGCTTTTTAAGATGCTAAAGGTGTCTTTTCAGAGGCATCTTTAACGCCAGGAAACAAGTAAGCACCGTTGTGCTTTAGGTAGCTCTTCATAGGCATCTCTCTCAAAAGATGCGCACAGCGCGGCCTCACTGCCACGTGGAGAAAGGCAGCAGAAATCTCAAATATCCCAGAGTAACATGAGGTCCAGTTCCAGTAGATCTGGGAGAGGCACCCTCAGGAATCCATTTCCGCACCTTCGATCGACAAAACTCCGGAAATTAGCTGCAGATTCATGTCTTTTTCTACTAGGGGGACAAGCTCCGAATGCAAGACAGGAGAATGTGAGTGCGTGTGAGTGTACGGCAGTAACGAATGCCTGGATGTGACTATTCAAGGATGAATGGCTCCTGTGTGTGGTTAGCGGCGCCTAAAGAGTACAGGGGAATTTTACGGCCGCCTTTTTCTCTGAGCACCGCCAGCCTACGAAGGCCAAGGCTCGTATGTCGAAAGAAACCCTGTGTCAGACCGCGGCCCTGCGATGGCAGCGCTGAGGTGGCACAGCGAGGAACGAAGGGCCCGCCATGTCGGTGGAAAGNTCCCGGGGGCAGCCGTCTGTGGAGGCGGCGGGAAGGAGGGAGAGAGGGGCAGCTTTGGGTTTGGGGTAAGGCGACCACCTCCTCCTCCCCCCCCATCGTTCCCCGGTGCCAGAGGCGACGCGGCCCCTGGCGGAGGGGCCGGGAGACCCCTCGCGTCCCCCCGGCCGCGGCTGAGGGAGGCAGCAAGCGCCCCGCGGCCTCCTGGGCCCGGGGGAGCGGCAGATCCCTGGATCCCTCCCACCGCACGGCCGGCTGTTCCCTGGGTCACCCAGCCTCTTTCCATTGGGAGCCACGGGAGCTGCCGGCTCCTCATTGCCAGGCAGGGAATGGCTGTGACTTCTG
This sequence comes from Rhagologus leucostigma, assembly GCA_013397725.1. Taxonomy (NCBI): domain Eukaryota; kingdom Metazoa; phylum Chordata; class Aves; order Passeriformes; genus Rhagologus; species Rhagologus leucostigma. The sequence continues at coordinate 406,104 of VZTD01000172.1, forward strand.
TTCCCCTTTCGGCCGGGCCTGCCTGTATGGGAACTGGAGGAAGCCGAAAAGAACTCTTCTCCTTTTTGCTCCCTCGCTTCATCCCCCCAGCTGTCTTGGGAAAACTCATGGTTCTCTCTCGAGTGGCCTTTGGGAGGCAGTCCTGCTTGTCCGTGTTTCTGTCAGCTTCACCCTGATCCTTAACCCTGTTTTAACAGGAAAAATTGAAGCAGGAGTGCCTGTCCTTCCCTTGCCTAGGCAAGGCTGTTTTTCTCTGCTCCTGTGCAAAAACGGTAATGAAATACAAGGTGGTGATGAGATGCTGGTTTTAGAGGGGATCCTGAAGTGACTGGCCTAGATTGGGCAGTCCTTGTCGACATGCACCACCTAGATTAGTGCATGATGTGAATAGAAAGTGAGCCGGGAGGGGAGGAAGAGTCTGTACCTGCTAAATGCATGTGGTACACCAGGAAGGTTAGAAAGATGTCAGTATGATTCTTATGGGAAACAGTTTTTAATCTGAGACATGGAGACATAAATGTTTTTTGGTTGGTTGATACCCCCCCACCCCAGGAAAGTAGGCACACACTGATTCTGTTAAAAAGCTCATTAGTGTGCATTCTGGATGTGTTCTCAGAAAAACTCTCTCACTGGAGTCGTCCTTTCAGCTGTGTCACAGTGAGAGGAAAAGCTTTAGTGCTGTGTAATTCAGTAATTTGAACATTTCACATAGATTTCTGTAACAGTTGCAAACAGCTGCAGTGTTTAGAATCTGTGTCTTTAAATCTGGACACCTTCAAGCAGAATGAAGAACAGCTGGACCAAAAAAAAGTGCATTTAAATATTCTCCTGCTACTTTTCACAGTCATCGATAGACAGCAGATTTCTGTGGGTAATGCTGGTAAATAAGGCATTACAGTAGCTCCTTTCCTTGCACAAAGATAGGAATGATACGTTCAAGGTGTTGAAAGGCCACAGGAGGCTGGCTGTGTCTGCCAAGATGTGTATGTTTAGGACATAGAGATGAGGTTCAGTTCTTACTGTTAACAGTTTGAGTAGCATATATTGTAGTGCTGAAGAAGCAAAGCCAGTGCCCAGCTCTAATGTTTAAGCAACATGAGGGGGTAGCTAAATGAACTCTTTGATTAAACCACTCTTAGATGCATTATCTGTATCCTGTGTTTGTCCAGTGCAGTAAGCTTACCTGGAGCTGTAGCAGGTGTGGGGTGAAAAAGGTGCTATCTTCAGGCCTTATTCACTTCATAAAACATGAGTGAGGCATCAGAAAAGTAGTTTCTTCCTGTTCACCTTCTTAGTGTGTCACAACAGCATCACCCTCTCCCTGTCAGGAGCAGGCACAACCCTTTTTAAAGGGGAGCATTTCATACCCAGGATGAGGTATACCCTGGAGCAGCTGCCAGCCTTTGAGAACCAGAGAGTGGCTTTTGTGTCTTCTCTGGGTTTTGCTTCTTCTCTGCCTTCACCCTGTATGTTCCAGTTTACTTCCAGTTGAGTTGAAAGAGGAGAGCTGGGAAGCCTAGCTTTATGTGTATAAGGGGAACCTGCTTTTTTTCTCTTGCTAGCAGTGAATCATCTAAAAATCAGATTATGGATGTTTGAAATCGGCTGTGCATGTGAGAGTGAAGAGTTGCCGGTAGGGTACACCCATGCGGTCAGAGGGAGGAGCCAGATGCTTTCCTTATTGGACTGTTCTGTATGCTAAATCATCTCTTGGAGACTGTCCTGGAAAGGAATACATTACTGTTAGGAATTCCTACATGCCATTAGAAAATTTAGAAAAAATAATCTTCTATTATGAAATTAAAAGTCTTGTTCAAAATCTGTTTTAGATGAATGCAAATTCTACAATACTCAAAATCTGATTGTTACGTTATGCATAAAGCAAGGGCTTTCTTAATTTGGTATATCCACTAGGGTGTTCTAAAGTGAAAGATTGATGTGAATTGTGTCATTCTAGGGAAGTGTGACTGTAAATATGTTTCTTTTCTGATGCAGCTTACTGTTCTCTGGCACTGATAGTGCATGGCTTCTTATCCTAACTCAGTCCTGAAGTGAGGTGGGAAAACTGTCCAATAATCCAGCATCAGGAAGACAGACAAGGTAATGATAAATGTATATTTTTGAAAAGGAGATGAACAGAAACCTTTGGGGCAATACTGCTTTATTTTTTAATGCTTAAATTAAAAAAAATCCCAACAACCAACCAACTTGTGCGAAACCCTGTGCTTTTAAATCTAATTTAAAGTTAATTAGAATGGGTTGATGTGCCTGCAGTCAAGACTCCTATGTTGCAAAACCTGAAAAATGCATTAGCGAGCATTAACAATACCATAAACTGCAGTATTTCATCACAGTGCCTTAGCAGCAATGTGGCTGTGTTAATTGCAGGTGCCTTTTCCCTGCAATTAGACTGTATCCACCTACCTCCTCTTATGTGTGATGAGGAGGTGAGTTTTGTTCAATAATTGCTTGTATCTTTTTGGGCTAAACAAAGAGATTAGCCTGAAATCTTTGCTTTATATTAAGTTAATTACCAACCCCACCAGAAATTTAATTGCAATCTAAAGATAGCATCATACTGCATCTTTTTAATGCAAAATATTGTCTCTGAAACAGTAGATTTTAATTTATACAGGTGCATCAAGGAATGTATTAAAGGCTTTAGCTGAGTGTCTTGTTTCTGGTAGGAGAGAATTAATTTTCAGTGCAGTACTTTAAAAATAGATTGACTATAGCAAAATTAATTTTTCTTGTAAGGCACTGTGTTATAATATCCTTAAAGGTAAGGGAGAAATAGCTGCATGTCTCTGAGAAGAGTTCTTGCACAAGAGAATAAACAACATACTTGCCTGCATGTGGCTTCAGAAATCTTGATTTGGATGTGGGCTGCCTACATTTTAAGATCTCCAGTAATTGTACTTCAGATGTTAAGATAAAACTGCTTCTTTAGTTGCTCCTCATTCCAGATCTATTGTTTTGGCCCTGTCCAGAGCAATGAAAATAGGAGGGCACATTTGACTACCTGGATCTCTTGTTTGTGGGGTTTTCTTTCCCTCTCATTCCTCTTTTGAGTAACCTCACTGTTAGTTTCAGATTTTTAAATGTAAAGACTTTGTGTTTTTAAATGAGAGCTGCTTCATACAAAGTGGTAATTTTTAAATTTTCTTAGATAAAGTGTTAAAGGTATAACAGAAGTATGTGTTGTGTGCTGCTAGGACACAAGATGGCTTTGTTGCACTTCCTATTCAGTTGGAGCAGTTGCTCACTTCTTAAAATGCTGAGAGTAACAGACTGTTCTGACCATGTGTTGAGCCCAATGAGTAGCTAATGTGTAGTCTACTGAACCACTTTTAAAAGTCTAAAATCTTGGTTAAAATATCTCAATCAAAATTTTTAAAGATTAAAAAATTGTGTATCTTCCTTTCTGGAGCAGAACCCTCAGTGAGTTCTGGTCATCCATGTGATAATGGGTGTTTAGCTCTGCACTTATTTGTTCAAGAAATAATACATGATTCAGCTTAATCCCCTTATTAAAGCTGCTTTACAGCCTATAATCTTTGACATAAGATATTTGTTTTGGCAGTCATTTCTTAAATAAAAAAAAAAAGCCATTTGTTCTTTTTCACATTTGGGGGCATGTAAAAGGAATCGAATAAGGTGGTAATGTAAAGCTTCAGAACTGTCATCAGATAGATTAAAATAACTAACAGTTATTTAAAAGGTAGATTAAATAGATTAAATTTTAATAGATCGATTAAAATAACTAACAGTAATTTCACTTCAGTTTTCTGAAATGTTTTTAATGTTTTGCTGCTAACAGGTCTGCAGGTGATAAGGAATCCACCATGAATGGGCAGCTGGACTTAAGTGGGAAGCTGATCATCAAAGCTCAGCTTGGGGAAGATATTAGGAGAATCCCTATTCACAATGAAGATATCACCTATGATGAATTGGTGCTAATGATGCAAAGAGTTTTTAGAGGAAAACTTTTGAGCAATGATGAAGTCACAATAAAATATAAAGATGAAGGTAAGGTTTAATTACTGCTGTTGAGGTTTAATTGCGTACTATTGCTCTGATATGATTTTTCTGTGGATAGAAACTTTGAAATTCACCTTTCAGAATTGTCCAGTGTCACGGGCAAATGCAAGTGATTTCTCGTGAAATCTTTTTAATCAGACAATAGAAGCTGTATCTCTTGTTATGCTCTCTTAACAGAATTTCCTCCATTTTTTTCTGAGATATTTCCTCCATTTTTTCTCTCTGAAAGTGCGTTCTCTGCTATTCCAGGAAGTTGATTGCAGGTTTCTCTTCTGTTCACTCATTTAACAGTTTTTTTTTTAGTTTTCAGTGAGTTTGAAGGTGAAAAGATGTCTTGGTTTGAAAGACAGGTGTCTGCCAAGGAAGGCAGGAGCCTCCCTTGGGATGGAAAATGTAAGCCCCTTCCCTCAGAATTATTATAATTTTGAAATTAAAGGGCTCTCAGGCAATTATATGAGGAATAGGAATAACAGCTCTTTACTAATATATATATATATAACAAAGGAATAATACAGAAATACTAGCTTAAGCTGACAGAGTCAGGGTACGACCTGACACCCTGCCGGGCAGGGTGGTGGTAGCAGTCCGATTAGGTGGTGGCTGCAGTTCTCTTTGAAGTGGTTCTGTTGAAGCGGTGATCTTGTAGAAAAGGTGTGATCCTCCTCAGAAAGTCCAGTGGTGGTTGTGTAGCTCTTGTCCTCTGGGAACCCAGTAGATAAGGCCACTTGTGCTGTTCCAAACCCCAGAATATATCCACGTGGGAATGCTTGGTTCTTCCCCCTGGGCGGAGCATCTCACAGTGGGGCGGTGTAATTCTGTGAGTCATGCAGTGGGTCCTTGCTTGCCCATTAAACAGAGATAGCTCCTGGAGGGAGTTATCAAGGATGGGTCATGGTAGGGGATAAGAACACTGCCCCACCTGTTTTAACAGCTTGTGAAGATGATAAGAGAACACATACTTTTGGTTATATCTTGCATTGTAACCTAGGACAAAAGAGAATAAACATGTATGACCTAACACAAGCTCTTATAAGACTGAAAACTTGACTTACGTCTTACTAATTCTTGATTGTTTTCTTCCATCAGTAAAGATTAGAATAATAATTTTAACTTGAAATATGGATTAAAAGTTATCTTTACTCGGTGAGACCATTTGAATCTGTTGCACATGGGTTGTTCCAAAGAAAATACTGATCATTAGTGTTAAAACAAGCATAACCTTAAGGACTTCCACGGAATGAAGAGAGCCCTGTTTGAGACAAAGTTGTGATTGGAGGATTTTTCCTCTTTGAATGTCAGTGGGGCATGGATAAATTCCTTAATCTGGGACAGAGGGATGGTGTTCATAAAATCAAACTCGGAATGAAGTGATAAAATCCAAAGTCTCTTAAAGACTGTGATAATTATGCTGTTACACAGTAAAAAGTGCTACTTTACTGAAGCAGTCAGGTTCATTTTTCTTAATAGGCCTAGGAAACTTCATTGCTGTCTGTGGTACCTAAAATGTCAAATAACTTTTGTTCTTATATCGAAGCAATAAAATTTCACTTTGAATGATGCTGAGTTTTTCAGGTTCATGAAGCTTTTGAGATGCTGCTTATCAAAATTGATAAGCAGTGTTGGTCTAATATATTGGGTCTTGATCTCTAGTGGGAGGGAGCTCAGTGGATTTGTGGTGGTTTTGTTTTCCCTCATCACAGAATTTTTTTTTTTCTTTCTGGAATGAGAAAGGTGAAAGGAGATGGATGCTTTTTCTTTAGGGTAAAGCTGCTAGTTACTTTGGGTTTTTTTGCATTCTTACCTGTTCTTTGAGTATATTCCTCTGGGGTTTTTAATGTATATTACTCTCTCTCTGTTTTATTCAAAATAAGATAATGGTGTATGATGGAGACAATAATTACGGTTTCATTCTTTGGTTGTCTTTCATAGTCTAGAGACTTCCTGCTTTTACTTTTAGCTTTCTTTGTCTCAGAATTGTATCGGGTTTGTGTGGCCAGGTTTTGGTAGTGGGGAAGCTACAAGGGAGGCCAAAGCCAGGCAGCTCCAGGACAGACACGCGCTGGCCAAGGCTGAATCAATCAGAAATGGTGGTAATGCCTCTGTGGTAACATAGTTAAAAAGGAAAAAAAGGTTACGGCACAGATGTAATTGTGGCTAGAGAAGAGAGGAGCAAGGATGTATGAGAGGAACAGCTCTGCAGACACCAAGGTCAGTGGAGAAGGAGGGGAAGGAGGTGCTCCAGGCACCAGAACAGAGATTCCCCTGCAGCCCACGGTGCAGACCATGGTAAGGCAGGATGTGCCGCCACCACCCGTGGAGATCAGTGGAAGTGCAGAGACCAACCTGCAGCCTGTGGAGGAGCCTCACACCAGAGCAGGTGGATGCCTGAGAAGAGGCTGTGAGCCGGTGGGAGGCCTGTGCTGGAACAGGCTCCTGGCAAAGACCTGCAGACCCATGGAGAGAGGAGCCCATGCTCAAGCAGGTTTCCTGGTAGGACTTGTGACCCTGTGAGGGACCCATAGTGGAGCAGGCTGTTCCTGGAGGACTGTACCATATGGAAAAGTGACCCATGTTGGAGCAGTTCCTGAAGAACTGCTGCCAGTGGGATGCACTCATATTGGAGAAGTTCATGGAGGACTCTCCTGTGGGAGGGACCCCAGGCTGGAGCAGAGGAAGGACTCCTGTGCCTAAGCAGTGGCAGAAACCATAACCTTCATTCCGTGTGCCTCTGCACCACTGGGGGAGGAAGAGATAAAGCCTGGAAAGGAAGAAGGGGTTGAAGGGTGATTTTAAGATTGTTTTATTTTTCATTACCCTGCTCTGATTTTGACTGGTAATAAATTCAGTTAATTTCCTCAAGTTGGAGTCTGTTTTGCCCATGACAGTAATCGATTTGTTATCTCTGCTTGCCCTTGTCTCATATCTTGTCCTTTCACTCTATGTTCTCTGCCCAGCCACTTGTGGAGGGGAGTGATAGAGTGGCCTTGGTGAGTACCTGGCATCCAGCCAGAGTTCACCCACCACACAGAATGTACTCCTATTCCACTGTGATTTCAGTGTATGTTATCCTAGCTGATAATCACTACTGAAAACAAATAAATGTTGTTAATATCAGAGGTAGTTGCAAATGATCAAGGAAAAGGTTAACAAGGCTTCAGTTTTCTTGTCATATGAGAGCTGTGATATCCTTGACTTCATTTCAGCTAAGCTGAGATTCTTCTTTAAATCTATTTCAGTCATTAGGTGCATTGGAATATATGTATTTTAGCTGTTTCTATTTTGTTATTTATCCCCCCAGGCCTGCAGGAATGCTTGTCTGGATCTGTTACAAGGAGGTGTCTTAAACTGATCTAATGATGTCCACTATTTCCACAGCCTCCATCTGTGTCTTCTCCAAATTCACGTGCACAGTCTTTGAACATTCAAAGAATTCTTCATCTACACCTTCATATTCCTACACTGTATTTAGGTTATGTGGTGCTTTTATTAATTACCAGAGAAAAGAAGTCTCAGGTTGAATATTGCTTTGTGAAGTCGAGTTCTAATATGCAAGCTGGCATCTTTCAAACTCCTGAACTAAGGAAATTGGTCTGCTAGATATGAAACAATTTTCATGTCTTATTTAATGTTCTTGAGCACGTAAAACCCAATGTCAGCAAAAAAACCCCCAACCCCAAACAAACTAGTGAGGACTGTCAGCAGTGAATTTGTATGAATCAAAGAGTAAAATTGCATCTTAAGCACACCATGTTACAGAGTTGGACATGCTAAAAGGCCCTATAGAGCCAATAACAGGAATTTTACTTTTTTAAAGTTATGCTTGATTTTAAAACAGAGGGTTTTAATGTGAGATTGGCCTTTTTGCTCTTGTTCTTCATTACCTTATAATAGAAGTCGGTGTCTCTGTGTCAGAGTGAATAATGGATTGTTTACTCATACTGCATGTATTCAAGCTGCTGTGGTAGTCAGTAATCTCTCAGCCTTTGGGAAATTTATCAGAGTGAAGGAAAACTACATTTTGATGTAGTGTGGTATTTTGTTTGTGTGGGGTTTTGTTTTGTTTTTGTTTTTTCAAAAAAAGACTAAATGAGAAATATAAGGGTAGATGAATCTAGTAGATAATGAAGCTTAGTAGATGAGGAAACAGCTGGCAGGGCAAAGGAATGAGGCAGATTTCTAATGTCATGAAAGTTGAAATGCATCATGGTGATGCAGCATTAATGCTAAAATACCTTGCAGTCTAGTGCTTAGTTAAGGGTGTCACTAGTTTATAGAAAGATAAAAAAATTATAATTGGCATAGCAGAGAATGTGATACCTGGGAAATTGTAGAGAGGGAAAGCTATGTCCCTTGGAAAAATGAGAAAGATAAGTTCTTAAAATAACAACATTATTAGAGAAAATAAAGGAAAGTCTGTTCTACTTTCCAACAGATAGAATTACACAATGTTAATTATTATCTGTGTCATGGTAACAGGAATTAAACTTCATTGACATTCCTTAAGATGAAAATTTTTTTTGCTAAATCTAATATACTTAAATTGTCAGATATTTCTATGGCTTGACATATACCTTATGAATCCTGGCTTATACTCTACTTGGATAATAACTTGATGGCTGTCAATAGGAATCATAGAACTGACTTCATGCATCTAACAAGATTCTTACTTGGTGCCTCTTGGCCTTTTTTTTCTGCTAACAATTTAAAATAGAAAATTTATTCATTATTTGAAAATGCCTTCAACCTAAAGGTTAAAATAGGTGAGGGAGAATTGAGATGGATTGATCCCAATTCTTTTGGGTGCCATTAATCCATATAAGCCATGTCTATTGATGTACATTTTCATTTCACTGTGGAGGATAGACTGTTTAGAACATGCATCTTTGTTCAGGCAGTGAATCCGAGTGTTGACTGGTATGACAGAAGAGCATCAAAGGATGGTTTGCCAGTGTTGTGGATTGCTAAGAGAAGTAATTATCACTTAGTGTGATAATAATATATTATATATATATTATTATATATATTATATATATATAATATATTATATATTTTATATATATTATATAATTATAATAATAATTATCCAGGATAATGAGAAATAGAAGGGCTTTGTGTTAAGACACCAGTGGATTTTCATATCAGCGTTTAGGAAAGGTTACTGAAAAGCTGGAGAAAGTGTTTGAGTTGGAGGGAACACACACCTCATCCCAAACCCCTTTACCGCCAAAGAAAAAAATCTTTTAAACTTTGATAAAATCTGATTGTCTAAGTCCTGTTATGGATCATAATGGCAAACATAATGGACACTGATCATCCTCTTCCTGGCACTGGTGAGGTGGCACCGGTGAGGCTGCATGTCTGTGCTTGCTTTTAATGTGTGCACTCCAGGCCAAAAAGACTTGGAAAAGCTGCAGAGGGTCCAGCAGGGTGTGGTGAGGACAGGAAGGGGCTTTGTGCAGGTGGCCTTCAAGGAGCATGGGAGGGAGCTGGGCTTGTTCACTGTGCTGCAGAGGGGGCTGAGGGCAGAGCTAGTGGAATGGGAGTTGCAAAGACCATTGCATGTGGCCCGTTTGCAGTAGCATTGGATGGCAGCAGCCAGAAATTGCAGTTTGAGAGGCTGAGCGTGAGTTTTGGCCAGGAGGGCAGTGTGTCACTGGAGCAGGCTGCTTGGTGGGGTTTGGAGCCCTCATTTTTGGAGACTTTCCAGTGTCTACTCAGAGAATCCATGACTGATACTGCTATCAACAGATGTCTTTTGAGATTGTGAAAGTGAAAACAGGACATAAAATCTTTGAAGGCAACAGTATTTCTTTCAGGAAAACTTGAAAATTATTTTATATGCCATCACTTTATTAGTATTTGTAACTTTATTTTGTTAGAAAGCACCTTCTTTGAAGACTGACAAGGACTATGAGGTGTTTATTAATAGTACTATACTTAAGAAAACCTTCCATTGCAGAGGTGTTACTTATAGTCAGGTATGACAAAATGAGAATATGTAGCTCTTCAAATTCTGAGCTGTTTTTGACTTGGTATCACATGTTTTATGACTATTCACACTGAAGCATTAATTTATTTGCAAATTTTAATCATAACTTATATACAGTTTGCACTTGTCACCAATGTGTAAGAAATTTATATACACTCAGAATTTTTAGGCAGTTACCTGTAATGGAAAACATGCTCCTGTGTCTGTCTACAGAGCCCCCTTGCTACAGTGTTTTGGGGAGGAACCTGGGCAGCCTGGAGTTGGCTTTGTTCCAATCTGTGTGCCATTTGTCTAAACACTGTTTCTTTTCAAGGTGAAGCTTCACTAGATGGTGTTTGACCTCAGTTCCCAGTCATCAAACTGCTCTGGCAGGAAGTGTTCCTGCTATCTCTTGTGCCAGTACACATTCTCCTGATAGTGTGCTCCCGCTCTTTTCTTTGCACTGCTTAGCTTGGCTTCATTTAAGCCATTAATAACCTGTTGAATATGTTAAACACCAGGAAATCTTTCCTGCCAAAAACAATAATCTTGTTTTAATTGCGATTTTGTTGAGTAAATGAAAATGTTGACGTAGCTTTTCTTGACTCAACTTAAAAATCATGAGAGACCAGACTTAATGGGAACTTGGTATCTCTTTTGAGGATTAATATGATTAAAGGTGATCAGTGCTTTGTGCATAGCCCTTTAAATGATCCCATCCAGTTCTAATATAGTTCCTATGACTGATGGCAATATGCAAATCCATTAGGATCCTCTGACATGTGACATGGAAGAAATTCATGCCTAAGAGTTGTGGATTTGTGTCAAATTCCTGTTTGAGAGAAGTTTTCTTCTGACTACTTTGGCATCTTCTTGTCTTCATACTTATTTGTGTGTTAGAGCTGAGAGTGATCTTTACTATTCACTTTTACACATGAATTTGGTTTTCAGCAAGGGAATGGTAATAGTCTTGCAACTCATGTGTTCTGAATATAACCTGAGGAAGTGTTCTAAACATTTGAAATTTTCCCTTGTCAGCATCTGTGTTTTGATTTTTTAAAAGTGAATTGGGTTTGGCTTGTGCCATTTATCTGACTCGTCTGTTCACGAATAGCACAGTTCTGCAGCCACTTGGCAGAGGCATTTCACTTTTAACTGGTAGCATCATTCTTCCTGGTGTTGGACTTTGCGAACTCTTAGCTCTAATATTTCATCCTGTCTGTAAACATAAAAGAATGATGAGCTATATGGAACTCAGGGCTGATGTCAGAAGAGCTTATGTCAGAAGACTCCCTTTTGGAACCAGTCGTGCTTCTGTCTTACCTTCTGTGCGTGATTTCCCTGCACGCTGATTCTTGCACTAAAATAATAAACATTTTTTCTAGTGACCTCACAATCAAATTGGGAAATTCAGTTTTGAGTAATTGTCACCCCAAGACAGTAATGAAGGAACATTTCTGTCCTAATGCGAAGTTCAGTAGTCATAGGCTATGATTTTAATGTAACTTTTTCTTGTTCTTTTCAGATGGAGATCTTATAACAATTTTTGATAGCTCAGATCTCTCCTTTGCAATTCAATGCAGTAGAATACTTAAACTGACATTGTTTGGTAAGTATAGAAGACTGTATTTTTCTGTTCCTTCTAAATAATATTTATTAAAATTCAGGCAGTGGGCTGCACTGGAAGGTACAAAAAACTTGAAATTTGTCAGCTCAGAAGGTGAAGAAAATGCATTTAGTAAGTTAGAACTGCTGAATTAATACATGATATCTGGTTTCTCGTGATGTGTTTCATGAGACTTCCGAACTTAATGGAAACTGAAATGACTGCTTTTTATAAGATTGCTCAAAGTATTTGGCATGTGTACATACACGTGTGATCAGTGGTTCTTTCTTCTTTAGTGCTCTTTTCCATGTTCTCTTCCATTCTCTAGCGTTTGTGGGGTTTTCTTCACAGGTGCATGAGAATTTGAAGCTGACGATTATCTTGCAGTGTTACTGGTACACTGCACCAAACTAGTGTTAGTTGCTTGGAGCTGAATAGGTCTTAACATTTATCCTTTAGCCTTTATGTAAAAGTTCTGCATTTTCAAGCTACTGTAGGTAACTTAGCATGTAGTTCTGAGGAATGGCTCCTGCCTTTAACCTGGATACTGACCTTATTCATGACTTGCAGCAGTGTTATGTGTGCTGCGTTCATTCCAAAGGGACAGCTTTCCAGAGCCACTGCATCATTCAGGGTATATTCATGGGAATGAGTAAACAACGCAGACACTTACTGTGGACTTAGCTTTGGTACTGTAGCTTTTGCTGAACTGAGATTATATTAAAGGAACAGCAAGCTCTACAATGAGTTCAATCTGTGTGGACTAAACTTTGTCACTTTAAACTCCACAAAGGATGGTGATGCTACAAGCAAATAAAAGTTGGAATTTTTTTTTGTCGTCTTAAGCTGGATATTACTGCAGTCCTAAGTTTATCTAATTGCTGTTTTGCAGTGAATGGACAACCAAGACCCCTAGAATCTAACCAGGTGAAGTACCTGCGCCGAGAGCTGATAGAACTTCGCAATAAAGTCAATCGTTTATTGGACTGTTTAGAACCACCAGCGGAACCAGGGCTTTCCACTAATCTGCCTGAGAGTGGTAGGCAGCCTGGCAAAGAGTTACTTGCTTTGATTTGCAGAGTGGTGTGCTGTTTAACAAAGTGAAACATGGATCATTCTTAATTGTTGCTTGATGGCCCAGAACTTTATTTTTAATGCTTTAGTTATTTCAGAGACAGAATTTTTGTTCGAGGTGTCTGGAGCAAAGCACTGAACTAACTTAGGAATGAAACTTCAGAAATATGAAAACACTGTAACTAACACCTGTGAACCCCAGCAATGTCTTGAAAGGGCTTTTAGCCAAATTAATAGTTTGTTGTTGCTGAAGAGTTCTTGCTCGCAGGTAGTCCCTCTGCTTACTTTGGGCTAGCTCTGGTGCTTATCTTGTGTTGCTAAGCAAGTTTGATTCACTAAAACAGTAAGAAGTGAATTCAGCAAAAATTATATCCACTTTTTTTGCCAGGTTAGGAAATTGAATTCACACATTTTGAGCTCAGACCAGCATCAGAGCTGTCTCAGGGTAAGCAGCACGAGGGTGCAGGTAGGAGTGGGAAAGAATTTTTGGGGGAGGGCAAAACGGGAAAGAAAGTCTTATTCTCACAGTTTTGAGGTATTGATCTCCTAGCTTAGGGTAGTTTTACTGTAAACATTGTATCTCTGTGTGCTCAACTACAGAGTTTGGGTAAGCTGGAGACAGAAAATAATGACACAAAGTCATGAGTAAGTGCTCTGAATAAAGAGGTGAACCAAGAAGATCAGCCTGCCTTTTAGGAAATGTAGCTTTTGTATTTGCACTTTGAAATTTTACTGCTTTTGTTACTTAAAAAAATCCCAGCCCTGTTCCGACAATATATGCAATTACTAATTTCAGTGGAATACCATGGATTCTGGTTACAAACTATTTTGAAGGAGGTTAGAGTGATGAACTAAGAGTGTGAACAAAACTAGCCCGTCTGTATCTATCTGTACTTGTTTGTTTTTAACATAATGTAGAACTTTTAGGTAAGGCAGTTCTGAGTAATTCAGTTACATGTGTAGTTGCAAAGATCTCAACTTCACCTATCAGCTTAGGAAAAATTAGTGGAGAAAGGTAGAGTACAAACCAGAAACTGCAGTTGATAAAATACCATAATAAGTTTGAACTATCCTGTATGTTTTCCTAATTTTAAATTCTTTGTAGACAATTCATTTCTTTGAAGCGGGAGCTTTGTGCCTTTGAATTTCAGAACACGTGGTATATGATATTGATACTCCTCAGTGTTAGCATATCTTTAAGTAACTGAAAGAAACCTAAGCTTTGTGATCCATTCCAGTTTCAGACACATCAGGGATTCTTCCCTGTTATCCTAACATGCACATTTCAGTAGTTAAATTTATAAAGCCCCCGAACTCTGCGATGTTAAGGTTGCTATAGTGCAATGTGTGTGTGTGCTGGTGTTCAGTTCTGGAGAGCTGGTAACTGGGCGTTTTGCTTTGTAGATGCTGTAGATGGTAGGGACGAAAAGCCTGCTGCTGCTGCTGACGCTAATGTTAAGCCATCCACTCAAGTTATAGCAGCGAGCATGTCTGCATTCGATCCGCTAAAGAACCAGGATGAAATCAGCAAGAATGTCATGTCAGCCTTTGGCTTGACAGATGATCAGGTGTCAGGTAAGGATGTGGCTGGTGAAAAGGAAAACTAAACCTGTTCGTAATCAATGACTCCAGTTTTGATTTGTAGCAAAGCATTTGTATTTTGGATGTATTAAGCTGTGTTGTGTTCACTTTTTTTGTTCAGAATTCTAAAACTTGCCATGTTAAGGTGTTGTATCTGTGTGCTAACTTTTGTATACAAAATGTTGAAATGTTGCTGTTGATTTTAGCGTTTCGTTTTAGCTTGGAGTAGAAAATGGCTTCGATTTTCTTTTATTTGAATTACTTAAAGCTGTTGTGTAGACTAACTTAATTGGTATCTGCCAGTGATAGAAGAACTCATTGCTCTGCTTTAGAGTTTGATCTTGCTTGTGTTTGTGCATGTTCTTGGCTTGTGCTTCTGCTGTGTGGGTCAGTCAGGATGTGTTGTATGACCCCACGTTTTCTCTGTTTCGTGTTAGAAGTAAGTAGAGTCAATTTCCTTACTGTTAACAGAAAGGAATAACATACTTGTCTGAATTATATTTATTTTTGAAGAGCTGGAGGACTGTTGGCCCTACTGGTAGAATGCTAAGCATATGAAAACTGATTATGCTAAACTGAATGCTGTCAGCTTGAGACAGGATAACTGAAGCTAGAAAAGCAATGTTGAATGTGATAAGGAGTGCAATGCAGGACATAGGGAAGTGATTTCGCACAGAATCTGTGCAGGTCTGGCAAGGTTTAATGGTGCATTGAAACATGAAAATAAAACTGCTGTTAGGTAGCAGTATGTGCTGTGTACTCTCGACTCCAGAGCAGGTGAGTTTTGTATGATGAGTGAAGTAATGATACAGATGAGCAAACCAGTAGCAACGGGAGCTTATTTCTCCAGTATGGCTGCCATGGCAAAAGTGTGGAGTAAAAGGAATAGATGTGCACTGTGTGATTGTGACTGTGCAGGATCCAAAGCTGTACCCACAGACAGTGGTTGACTTCAATATGAGGTACTGATTTGTGGACCAGGCCTACTGTGTGATCTCTTCCTCAATGGCACATTTTGGGTATTGTCACAGCATGGTTCTTTCACAAGCCAAAAAAAGGTTTGATGGTAGTTGAAAACTTGCAGTGGACTATCTGAACAACTAAGCAAGAGTGAGTGAAGTACAACTGGCAGAAGATTTGAGCTAATTTTTGAATGAGTGGTTTTTTCAGTGTCCGTTAATGTTTTGATCAATGATACTTCAATATTTGTGTCTCCATAATTCTTCTGAGAGAGTGAACTGACTTGACCAGTTTTTGAACGTGCAAAGAACTCCACAGAGGACCATTTAAGCAGGGTGTAAGAAATCCCATTTCTAAAGCTGTAATCCTGCAGTTATGTATATAAATGAAAATAAAGAAGTAGGCAGATTTAATTAACTTTCCCCTAATAAGGTTGACATGAAAACACAATTAGGAGCTTGTTGGATGCATATTTATAGTGTGTAAATATAACATTCCTAAAATTGCAAATAAATTGGCAGCAGTTCTAGTACTTGTGCTTAACTTGAAGTGTGTATTTGAAAGTAGTGTCTCATAGCATTCATACAGTTGGAAAGATCCAGGTTTAAGCTCCCTTGTTTCTAACAAAATATTTTGCATTAAATTGTATTATATTAGATTTATTCACATGTGTGTTTCAGAACTTCTTACTAATGTAGAGAAAATCTGAATTCCCTGTTTTCCTGCTGTCTTTGGGTGCCAGCTGGAATATTTTCAGAATTAGCAGAGCAGACAATTGCTTTTAGGCTGAAGCCTGCCATATCCTGTCTGGGAGAGTGATTTTAACACCTTCTTGGAGGTTTTCTGTTCACGTGCCATTTGACTATCAGTAAAACACTTTGTAGCCTGGTCCATGTGGTTCACAGTAAGACACTAATCCATTTGGATGCTTCCATGCAACTTTTCACCTTTCCTCCAGATTAGAAAAAATAGGTAAGTGCATGTTGTGTCCAAACGTGGCAGCTCTTGGTGTGTGTGTGTGCAAGGTTAACACTTGAAGCTATTGAAAAAGTATGCTATCATGAAGGGTTTTATCTCACAAATGAGTCAAGTTCCTCAAAAGAATGAAATATGAGTGATCTAGAGTCAGGTGGAAAATTTCCCCCCTCAAATATTTTTCAGATGTGCAAATATACACTTAATTTTAGCTTGGGTGTGACACACAGATGTAAATCTGAAGTGGAAAAAACGTTAAAAACATTGCAAGGGAGTGGTCTTGTATTAGAATTTTTTTATTTCAGCTCTGTTCATTTCACATACTTGTTCTTGCTCCTCTAGGACCACCCAGTGCCCCTGCAGAAGAGCGATCGGGAACGCCGGACAGCATCGCTTCCTCCTCTTCTGCAGCCCATCCCCCTGGGGTTCAGGCACAGCAGCCACCCTACCCCAGCACGCAGCCACAGACGGGGCAGGTGGAAGGTAAGCAGCGTGCTTTTCTGCTGTCCAGGATGTGAAGGATGGTGTCTGATTCCGCCTTCAATTAGCAGACCCAAAGTGGATACCAAACTGAAAATCGATGGTGTGCCCCTAGGCAGGACAGCTTTTGTCCTCGCTGCCCGTGCTGTTCAGTACAGAAGCAGCAGGTGGAGCAGTGGCTCTGTTTGAAAGGGCAGGTGGTGTAACATGAGAGAATTTTCATGGTACTGTTTTCTGCTTGCATCTGTGCTCATGTCATACACTGTGTGTTGTGTCGAGCTTTCACTCAACTAACAGTTTGTGGACTTGTCTGCTATGTATTAAAACTGTTGTTTACTCATCATTTCTGTCTAACAGACTGAGCCAGTATTTCATTGCTTCCTTTTTGTGTATGGCTCTGTGCTAGTTAAGTTAAACCTTGTAACATCTTAAATGCGTGGAGTTCCTTATAACTCCTGAAAGCCTCAGCTGGCTATCCTTTAAAGTTTAAGGTCTTAACTCTGGTATTCATATTTGTTTGCACTATGCCCTTTAACATGCCATTTGACTTCTCAAAATTAACCTATTCTGAGGTTTCCTACATTTGGGCATCATTTTTTCTGTTGCTATTTTCTAAGTGCACTGAGCCTTTAGACCTGCACGCTTTTGGATTAAACTGTCTGTGAAATAACCTGCTTTGCTACTTCTTCCTCCATATGAAGAATAATATAAAGTTGTTTCTGTGCTGGTATAGGCACAAGTGAGAGCCCCCTGATGCTTGCTTTACTGATGTAATGCTCAGACAAGTGTGAGATGGTGGTCGCAGTATCCATAGTCACTTGCCTGAAGGGAACAAGTAATATTTTGATCGAGCAGAGCATTTGAACAGCTGGTAGTTATGTATAATGTTTAGAGAGGTATGAATACTGTTGGTTGCAGTGGAGCTTACAAAACACTTCTTTTGCAGCTTTCAGCCTTTTTTTGCTTATTAATCAAGTGGTACAGCATAGCAAGAGACATCTTTGTAGCTTAAAGATAGAGCGGTTTGGCATTTATGTATAAAAGTTACTTTTGCAAAAAAGGGCTGCTGTTTCTTCTCTTGACAGCCAGAAAATTTAATGTTCAGAAACCATATTCTCAGCTGCTGAATTTGCATTTTATGAGTTTAGTTTTTTTACTTTAGTTTAATACAGTAAGGTAAGAACTTTTAAGTGTTGCTGTTAAACTAGAACTGAAACAAAGAAGTGAAACACTTAGAAGCACTAGCAACGCTAGCTTGGAATCCTGCATGGCTGCTAACACCGGGGAAGGGGAACAGTATGTGTTTCAGTAAAACTTGTCTGTCTTGGGGAAGAAGTTGTCTAGGCTCATGTATCAGAGTAGATGTAGTGATTTTTCTAAACTTGGATCAAGGAAAGTATAGTGCAACACTAATAATTATAAAGCGTTTATCTGTAGTTTTATGTAGTTTTTATTATTGCTACTGCAATATTTTAAGTATTGATTATATTTTCTTCACTGTGTGGTTCAATCTTTGGGAAGAGATCAGAATTAACTTTTGTCTTTGTTCATTAGAAATATTAGGAGGATTGCTTTTGCTGTGCATTGTACGCATGTGGTAAACAGCAGTCTCTTACCAAAGCTGGGTAAAGTAGTTGCAATTATCAACTTTATTCCACGGTGTTCAAAGACTGTCCTTTGAAACACGGAGTAGTTTTCCATCCTTCACTGAGGTTTGATAGCACCTCAGTCCAGTGGTAATTTGGGGGCTTGTGCTGTCACCACAGAGCCATAACCCAGCCAGGCCTTTGGATAGGTTTTGATTGTTAGGTTTTCAACAGGATAAACTCACATATACAGCACTGCTGGTGAAGAGCAGGTTCTGTTAGAAACTAGTTTGAAATTACTAGTTCACTTCTTAAAAAACCCAAAACATCCCAAGCTCTGCTTCCCCCACACACTTTCCCAGTGTTTTGAAGATACAAGTAAACTGGTGATGCCAGTCATATGTCAGTCATTCTGGTATATCAGGGATTATTTTTTAATGGCATTCTCTGCAGTAAATGCTGTGATGATTGTGATTGTTTATTAGGTTGGTGTTACATGTGAATACCAAGTCACCTCACTTTCGTGTGCTGATACTACTGAAGGGCTGCCTCCCTTGAGAAGTTTTCAGTATTCACTAATTTGAATTAAATCAATCCAGCAAAGATGTTCTAATACAGTGCTGTGTCCTGTGGCCTGTGCTTTTCTACCACTAAATTCAGTCCTGAACACACACAAGAACCAGTTTTGTACAGATGTGGATGCTTTTTTCAGTCCTTGCTGAAATACATGTAAAATCTCATTCCCATAAGCACTTAATGATCTTCTAGGGAAAAGAATGTCACGTGAATATATGTAAATGGTCTTTATTCTGAATCAGACTAGAAGTCTTTTTCAGTGCACAGGAACAATGGTAAATGCTGGCAGATCCTTCACTGCAATAAGCACTGCTAAGTACAAAACCAGACACCGATGCTGTAGCTCATCTAGTTTTCAGAATAAAAATCCAGGAAGAGAGAAGACTCTGTGTCTGAGGACCCATAGGATCCCTGCCTGTATTCATGGCTGTAAATTGAGAATGTTTTCTTGAATGGCACTGGAATACATCTCTGTTCCTCAGTAACGCCTCAGCCCTGGAGAAGACAGCAAGCCTTCTCAGAAACCTTTGGTAAAACTCCATGCTATTTCTTTGCTATCCCTTTACCTGGGATTTCCAGCAGGTGCCAGTGTGGTCTCTCTGTTAGCCTGTAGGGAATTATCCCAAGACAGGCAGCCTGCTGGTTATTTTCCCAGAATTTCCTCATGTCAAATGAATTTAAGAAAGAGAAAACACGCTTTCTGAGTTTCTAATTCTTAAATATCAAGCTAACAGGCTTAAATTCTCTTCAAGCCTTGTGTTCAGCACTCTTATCATCCCATAATAATCGCACACCAAGTAATATTTTAAGTGACTGCATCAATATAAAGTATTCAAAACACCTTAGTAAAGTAAACAGTAAAATACTGTTCCTTTCAGCTGCAAATAATGCAAATAAAGAAGAAATAAGGAGTTACTTTAAATCAGTGTGGACAGGGATCTGTCTGGGAGGACTTGGAGTAGAGTGGAGTTGCTTTTGTCTCTGTGCAGCTCCGAAGATAGAGTTTATGGTCTATTTATACAGTCTGCTGGTCTTTGCAGAATGAATAATAGTACAGTAACACTTCATAATAGTAAAGTTTCCATGTCTGCTTCAGTTCAGCTAAGCTTTAGTTTTGGCAGATAATTGATTTTGTTCTTTGACTGTGACTTACTAGATTGAAAAAGAACAGAAGCATAAAGCCTCAACAGGATCCATAGGTTGTCTAAACAAATATTCTGCCTCTTCTGGCCAAGAAATTGAAAATAGTGAATGTAGGAAAAATAAGCATTGACTTGGACTACCCAAGCTTAAGAATGTATGGTTTTATTTTTTCTTCGGGTGTATACCCCTGGGTCTCTTAAGAAAACTTGGCGATGCTAGGAGACGGATGACTTATCTGGAAAATGTGGTCAGCATAAATAATGTACCACTCTGCTTACAGTACTCGGTTGCAGAAATGGTCTTAAAAACCTAATCTAAACAGACAATCTGAGGACATGTTTAACTTTCGAAGTACTTTAATTTACAGTGTAAGTTCTGAAGCAGCTATGAAGATGTTTAAAGATTCCTGGTCTGTTACCCACCAGAGCAGTGCTAACTAAGGTGCATAGCTTCTGGCAGCCTCTGAAAATACGCAATAGTAAGCCTCACATACCAAATTAGAACTCTTTAGATAAACATTATTGAGTCAGAACAACATGTTTCAGAAACTAAAATCTATACTTTGGTGTCATTGGGTTTGCTTCTGTGATGTTGAACTGTCAGGGTATTGTTCGCTGTAATGCACCAGGGTACTGGGCTTCAATGAAATGCGTTTTTAATCCCTAGGTCAGATGTATCAGCAGTACCAGCAGCCTGGTTACCCTGCTCAGCAGCCGCAGGCTCAGCCCCAGCAGCAGTATGGCGTGCAGTACCCAGGTAAGCAGCTCTGCAGCAGCAGCTCAGCTGTAGGACCTCTCCTGCAGTGCCCGACCCTGTCAGCTGCAGTTCTGGCCCTGTGGGGCAGGTCAGGGTGCTGAGCTGCCCTGGTGCCTGTGTTCCTTATGGGAAATGGCACAATTCAGAAATTGCCAGAAAGAGAACACTGTAGCTGTTTACGTTGTTAATACGTAGTCAGAGTTCTGCTGTCTCAGTCCTACTTGATTGTGACTAAAGGCGGACTTCATTACTAATCAGCAGAATGCCTTGTTAGAAAGGCAGGCAAAATGAATCACCTGAAGGATGAGCAGCCTTCAGGATTATCTTCTGCAGTCATGGGATTCTAGCAAGTAAGTGACTAAACATCCCGATTTAGCTTCCTTAAATATCAAAGGTGTCTAAAGATGGCCCCTATTTCTTGCGTCTAGAATGATCTCCATGTACAAAATTTAATGATGCAAGCATGGTAGTTGTCATTCAGTAAATCCTTGGCTATTACAAATACTGTAAATCTCAGAGAAACTTTCAAGTGATAGGTTTTTTTTTAGTTTTTGATTTTGCTGATACCTTAAGGTGCCAGTAGACTTTTAGCAGAGGAATATTTTAGTGCACTAGTGGTTTATGTGCAGTGAAATATGAAAAGCTGGCTTTGATGTATACCAAAATAAACTTGACCTCAGAAGTTTCAGTTACTTCCTTTAGAAGTCGCTGGCATCTAGGAATGCTTAGTATATGCTAGGAATGATAATCTAGATGAGGTTTAGGGATGAACCCCTAAGAGTAGATTCTGTAACAAAGTGCATTTTGCTTAATACTTTTAGAAAATTATACAAAGTATTTATCATTCCTTGTTTTAAAACTCTTCCTTAAACTAAACAAAAGACTCCCCTTAAGTGACTCAGAGCCAGTTTGACCTTTTCTTGGTGCACAGTGGGAGTGCATCAATTTTTATATAGATGAGAAGATTTGCAGAGCTCACGGAGAAATGCCATGCTTAGCTTGAATAAGAACCCTAGAATACTTGGACTAAAGGTTTGTGCCTCAGACCTTGTTCCTGTGCACTGTGTGAGAGCTGGTGGGTTTGAGTGTCTAAGTGTTACCTTGTTCTCTGCAGATTTCTCCCCCCACATTTGTCATTAGAATACAGTGACAGATGTGCTGAGGTCTAATTTCAGAAGTAACAAGCCTGCTGGAAGTAGAAGGGTCTGTCTGACTCTCCAGGCTTAAAAACTGAGTGGGGAAACAAAAGAATTCCAATCTGCTTTCTAGTCATATCCTACCGTCATCTAATCCGTTGTTTTACTGATGTTCCTGTGAAAGCTGCAGTGCAATGTCAGTTTTGCATTCCAATCAACATCATTGTCAAGTATGAACGAAATGCCACCAAAAACTTATTTGGGCTCCTGTGTGTTGCATAACTTACTTCACAATTAACCTAATCTTCAGAAACAGGGGTTTTTTTGAGGACCTATTGACAGCAGCCTTTGAAGATGTTGAGTCATAGGATCTTTTTGTTTGTGTTGCTTTAGCTCCCATGAGTATTGTCTCCTTTCAAACCCATGTCTCCCCAAGAGCAGGATCCCTTCCCACTCTTGTAGATCTACTAGGCAACAGTGGCTATTTGTACCTGGTTGTAAAATGGACCCTTCAGTGGTTTGTCTCATGAGTAAATTTTGATCCCAGTTTCAAGGTGAGTTTACTCCAGTGCATTCTTACCCTTACTCTTTCCGTTTAGGGCTGTGCACTTTTAATAATTTGTGTGTCTGGTGTTTAATGCTGACAGGATTCCAGTCACTGGAGAGGTTTCATTGCAAGTAGCTGCAGGTGTGTTTCATGATGGATAAAAGTAGCTATTTCTTCATGAAAGGACTTTGTTCCATTTTAAAATTTTCAAGAAGAGAAATTCCCTTTGGAAGCTGTTTTTATACAGAAAAATCAAATTTGGGACATGTAAATGGAAGTTTTGTGCTAAAGTATTCTGTTCTACACAACCATTTCATGTTTAACACTAAAGAACTGAAAACACCTATGATTTAACCAAAGGTATGACTTACATTAAACCTTGAGAGTATTTTCATGACAGTTTAATTTGGAGGTTTTATGTGGGAAAAGGGTTGAATTTTGCCTCATTTGCCAATGAAGACTTTATTTTTTGTGTGATATTAAGGAAAAGAGTACTTGTTTTTTTTTCTTTATTTCTTGTCAGTCACAGGAAAACTGTTTTATAGTAACTGTTGTCAGTGTGCTGTGCTGCCACGGTGTGCACCAAAACCCTGGCCGTGCGCTTATGTGAAAGGCAGGAAAACTTGCAGTTCACGCTTGGTTTGCCTTTTCTGTGCTTCCTGCATCGTTTTGCGTTTGTCACTGTGAACATTAAAAACAAAAGGTCTTTCTGCAGGCACCCGCGGTTCTTTAGTATCTCTCATCCCACCTTGCTCTCTGCCTTTCCAGCAGGCTACAGCCAGCAGCAGCCCCCGTCGCAGCAAGCCCAGCAGTTCCCGGCCTACAGCCAGGCGGCTGCCCCGGCCCCGGCCGCCGCCTTCCCGGGGCAGGCGCAGCAGCTGCCGGCGCAGCAGCCACCGCAGTACCCGGCGGGCACCTTCCCCCCGCAGCCCTACACCACGCAGGCCTCCCAGCCCGCCGCCTACAGCGGCTCCCAGGCGGCGCCGGGCACCTTCCAGCCGCGGCCCGGCTTCACCCCCCCGCCCGGCAGCACCATGACCCCCCCGCCCAGCGGGCCCAACCCCTACGCCCGCAGCCGTCCGCCCTTCGGGCCCCAGGGCTACACCCAGCCTGGGCCCGGCTACCGCTAAGGAGCTGCCCCGAAGACGGCGACTGACACGTGTGATTCCATCCCGACAGACTCCAGGATTTTTAACTGAGATTCCAAAACTGTAATGAGGCAAAACTATAGCTGTTAATTAAATTCTGCTAGGGGGAGGGAAATGACCAAATCTTTCCTGCTTTAAACTGTATTCGCTTCCTAGTTTAATTTGGGGCTGGGTGGTTTTTGGAAAACACTACTTAAATGTCTGTAAAGTGATTGACATTCTAGCTTGCCTTGTCTGAAGGATATGAAGATAGTAGTCGGAAGTTTAGCCCACTTATCAGGCTTGTTTTTACTAATACCATGATGTACTAAATTAGATTCATTCTGGAGGTCAAACTAGATATGATGTATTATAAATTGTAATGTTCACATGGAAAAACTAATAAAAACCCTGAATCTATTAAATGCCTGATCTTGATTTTAGAAGTTAGGTAATACTGAACAAGACAACTGTGCTAAGACCAGTGTGCATGCTTGGTGTAAAGAGCAGTGGTGCTGGGGTTTGTAGGAGGAGAGGCAGGTTTCTGAGTGTGTAAATGGAGAAGTTCTGTGACTGCAGATGGCTTTTACAGAGGTTTCGCAGCAGGAGGTGGTTTTGTGCTGTCTGGTGTCATTAATTGTCAAGTGACCCTTTTACCAAAAGGTGAGGAACCAGGCCATAAAATCTTAAAGCGTTTTATCAATTTTGCTTTAACAAGATGTGGGGGAGAATTCATTTATTACTTGAAAATTTAAACCAAATGTGTATCTTTAAAAAAGAACTCTTAAGAAACCCCCAGCTTTCCACAGGTTCTTTGCCACCCAGAAGAACTTGGGAGTGCAATCCTAGTGACTCAATTTTGAGCCAAGAAAAAGCAGAGCAAGGGCTATGATGAATTCAGTAGACCATATTACAGCAGAGGGCAAAAGATTCTCCCAGTTAATATTTTCCATTTTGCAGATTCTAGGAATTTGTAATACTAAGTAGGAAATAAAAAATGAATTGAAGCAAGCTGCTTGAACTCTCCTAAAGACAAATTAGGAAGTTGAGTGAAAATACTCGTACCTTCAGCATCCTTAAATAGTGCTGTGCCTACAGCTACCCAGTAAGTTGTGGCTGTACCTCCTCCCATTTCTGCTCTCCTCAGACCTAATACATCCCATGTTCATAACGTTGTTTAACAGGGGCTTGTTTCCAGCAATCAGTTTGTTCTGAATAACAGCATTTACCACAGAAGCTAACCCTTTTCTTCATGTAAAACACTTGGAAAAAACCACTTGATTAAAAAATATTTTATTAGGAGTACAGTGTACCTGCAATGTACTTTATAAGGTATTTTCTATAAATGACTACTATATATATCTGGGTGTTCTGGTTCATATTTCTTCAATACATTAGTAAGGTAATGAATAACACCTTTAAAAAAACCTACATCTCTTTATTTAGTTCATAAATGTTCAAGCAGTACAACAAGTAGCTTGGGAGAGGTTTTAATCAAAATAACTGTAAAGCAGTTTTAAAGTTCAGTTATCACTATTTCCCCTTTGTCCCCAGTGAAAAATGTTTTCAACCAGAATTTTTCTTTTTAAATAAAATAAACCTTATCATGCTGTTATAACTAGTTTATTCTTTTTCCTCTTTCATTTGTCTTTCCAAGTCCCCTTGCACGGTACTTACATTTGGTGTTTGAACCAGTAAGTGTCAGGCTCTGAAAACTACATTTTCATGAAAAACCCCAGCTGTGGAGGCCACCTTTGTTTTTTCATTCCATGTACATATGTACCTGTCCACTTCAATTAGAGAACACCAGCCCCTCTGCCAGCCACCACGAGGCTCATGGGCTGCGGCTCTGACTCCATAGTGACAGGCTGAACATGGCTTTGGCTGGTGCGGAAACATTTGAAAACAAACATGGAAGAAAACCCCACTGAACTTGATCATTTAAAGCTGCACATACAGCAACCTACCTCGGCGTTTCGGCAGGAGCATAAACTTTGTACGTGTAAGGAGAAAGTGCTTCAAGTTTACTGGCTGCAGAATATTAAAAATTATAGGATCTTTTCTATAATTTATGACTGGGAGATGTTACAGATGGATTAGAGTGGATAGCTTATGGCACTTGCGTTACCGGACCAGTGAATATTTAAAAACTAACGCACATTGCATTCCACAACCAACTCTGGCATATCTGTGCCTTAAACATTTATTACAACATCGTGATAAATAATATACACACTGTATCTTTTAAAATACCATATAAACCATACCTCAAGAATAGGGAGCCAGCTTCCCTATACATTATCCTACAACATGTCCCTAGCCTGTGTTTTTTTTTTTTTATTCTAAAAACAAATTTGTAACACTGGATAACTACAGTAAGCAGCCTACACTATTACACAATTAATGCAGTATTGGCATTAGACTTGTATAAGCCTCGCACATCAGCCGACACTGAAGTGCCAGGCGCACCGTAAGCGTTGCCTTCCTGGAGCCTGCGCTGGGCAGTCGGCGGGGGTGGCACGGGCTGGGCCTTTGCACCAACTTCATGTGGCATCTACCACTTGCCAGGTATCGATGTGCCGCACTCATACCAGCGGACGTAGTTAATCTGAGTCTCCCCGCCGATTTTCCCAAATTTGACAGGTTCCTGACGAACTGCCCTGAAAAATCCTGGAACAGAGAACAGCTTTGTTTGCGTGAAGCCCTCAGGACAGTACCATGCTTTGGTTCCCTGAGAAGTCTGTAACTATCAATTCACTTAGTGGCTAAACTGATCCCCAAGCTGTTAACCCGTCTGCCACAAGCAGGGCTGTTTGCTGCCCCTACATCCATTAGCACTCTGCAATTTGCCCACCCAACTCAAATTAATGCAGAAGTGCTTGGGATGGCAGCACAGAGGTGAAGCCTGCCTCCCCTTGAGATCCCAGCACCCACCCGTGGGTGGTGCTGCCTGGGCACAGCCTGTGCGCCCTCCGTCCCCGCTCTGGCTGTGCTGGCGTCTCAGAACAGGAGGCTGCTCTGCGTTGCAAAGTCACAGTGACAAATAGTCCCCACCGTGCAGCCTTGACACTGCAGTGAACCTCAGTAAAACTTGGCTCCTCGGAATAGTTCACAGCATGTCCCCATCCTTAAATGAGAAATTGTCCTCCTGCTTTCACAATGTTGTCTTTGACAACACACTTGCTTCCCATTCGAACAATTAACATTAAGTTACAAATTACAGTGAGGAATTGGGGCTCCATCCAACCTGACCATAAGAAATGTGTGTGTGGCTAGAGCAGGTATGTGTTCACATGGACGTGTGGGCATACACACACAAAATACTATCCTGCTGCTGAGAGTCAACATCGGCTGTGATTCCCTCGCAGCACTTCAGGTCAAATACGTGTAGTCAATTCAGAAATCAATCTGCTGCAGCCAGAACAATTGGTCTGTTGGTCTGTTCTTTTCTCTGTTCAGTTCATTTACTAGAAATACAAGCTACTGAAAAAGTGGGGTCTTTTGCTTGCTTGTTTTGTTGTTTGTTTTGGTCTAAAAATGAGTGTAGCTTATGAATTCACTCAAATCCAGTTGCTGAAATCAAATTGGTTTTAAGTGTCTTTTACCTAACAACCTTGCTACCTCAGTTTGAAAGGTTTTTTAAATAATCAAATATTTTTAAAAATGTGAATCTGGTGCAACTGAGAGGTTTGCTGTCCCGGCAATGTCAAATTGGATTCTGGCCATATCTTACACAAAATGTCTTTTCAAATGGGCAGCACTGACTGGGAAGGGAAAAGCAAAAACCTCTTTAGAAGAAACTCACAAAACACATAAACAAACACCCTTCAGACCGTTCACCTACTTTGTTTTTTGGAAAAACTTGTGAAAGACTTAGGAACTTCACATTCATCTCCCACACCTACCTTGATGTGTTTCTGGACTCGTGTGGGGTGTTTTATAAATGAAGCACAGGAAGGTTTGGTCAACATGCTGATATTGTACTGAAAACTGTTTTGGTGTTTTTCTCAGCAAAATGTTCCATGACACGCTCAGCACGCGTGCACGTACCAGCACAGCCTGTGTTCTTACCCCACAAGGAACAGAACACCTCACCCTGGCACTGCTGCCAAGCAGCAAGGCAGGAGTTCAGCTGACAGAAGTACAAATTTCTTATGCTTCAGCCTCAGCAACGTGTGAAAAATAACCAGGCGGGTCACAGCCGTGTTTAGCACATCCAGTCCCACATCCACTTAGACAAGACTGGAATTTTGGGCACCCAGTTGCAGTCAGTACACACAGAATTACTGCAGCATGAATTATATTTTCCAGCCATAACTTCAGTTTCTCATTAGTACCAAACAAGGTATTTTATGCCCAACTGATTATGTACTGTGCTTTAAATCAACCTTGCTAGTTTGAACACACCATTTAATGCCTCTCTGCAAACTCAAATGTGTGGTTGGGTTTAAATATGTAATACCAACTGTGAATGATTTGTTGGGCTGTTTCAAACAGGAGAGAGGCTGTTTGCTACCTAACAGAACCCAAGTCATAACTGTCTTAATAAGTCATCATTCACTGTCAAAAACTTCTTGACCTTCTTCTGCCTGCAAAGATGGCGGCTCCTTTCATTGCCCACCCCAGTAGTGGGCATTGAATCCACTGGCAGGAAAAAGAAACACACAAAGGAATTGCCAAGGTTTGCTCCAGAGACAGGTGTGAGGAATTACCATCTTTGACTGGTAGATCTTCTTGCTGTCCTGTCCTTCCATCTAAGAATGAGTCTACAAATTGGCAGTGATCTTCTCCATGGCCCCTCTGGTCTCCTATGTTATAAAATTTTCCTGAAAATAAAGAAGCAGCAAAGTTTAGTGAAAGCTATTTCCAAAAATCACCAGAGGCAATGGGCTGTGCTCTTTCCTCTGTGGGGAAGCCAAGGTGAATGCTATGATCCTTTTCTTCTCAGGACGTGTAGCTGTAATTTGAACATGACGTGCAGGCTCCAAGAGCTCAAGGCTAAGGCAGAAGTGCCCCACTCCTGGCCAAAATCTATGCCTGGATGTAATTTTTCCCTCTCCTTACATTTCATACAGTAAGGGAAATTCTGTTACTACCCAGAACCTCATCAGAAAGCAAGTTTTGGTAGTGATTTGGATGGAAGGCAGGTCTGGTTCCCTGTCAGGACGCCCCCAGTACCTTCAGAGATATTTTTATAGACCACCTCCTAACATAGCCAAGGTCTGTTTTATCAATCATTGTATTTTTACAACATGTATGTGCAAGTGATAGTGCTTAACATATGGATGACCTCGGACAGTAAGTGCTTATCCAGAGCATGGAGTGTGCCCATGTATTTATTTGCAGGATTGCTTAACAGGACACTTGACTGCAACTGAGTAGAAATCAAGGCCTCAAGTGTCCCATGCAGTGTGTGCTGATGTCACACAGGCTGTGCTTATCCAGTGTGCCTGCTTATCCACAGGCACAGGAGCCTTGACAGATGTTTTTACTTACTGATTTGATTTGCAAGACATTAATAAAATTCAGTTCAGAAGATGGAGGAGAGCACTGCTACATTCTCTTCCCAAGCCTGGGATGGAAATATTTGTAGATAAACTTACCATTCTTCCTAATCTCCTTTCACAGTACTTAGTTCTCAATATGTCCAACACTTGGTTATGATGTTTAAAAGAAAGGTGAGAGCGTTTAGAAACAGACTCAGCACGCAGGTATAAGCTAGGCAGAAATTCCAGTTACTCATTAGATACTGGGTGTCCTGCAGCCTTGAATCCGTGCCAGTCTGGCCATTTGAGAGATGGTGGGGTGGGTTATAATACTGCTCCCAAAGTGCAATTAATAAAAGAGCAGCCTACCGATAAACTCTCCAAAGTTTTAGTGATCTGAGCAATACTTTGCCAAAATTTCTCACCTCCAGTTGATGGCCTCTGTACATGTGGTTCTTCTCTAGCTTTACAAAATTATTTATTACTATCTAGCTTTGGCTGCAAACATGTTTTTTCCATAGGAGAACTGGTCAGAGGGAGTTCCTCTCAGCAATTTTTTGCTCTGAAATTAATAACATTCAGGCTGCTCAAAAAAGGCTTTTTTTTTTCCACAGCTGTTGAAGGTCACACATAGAATTTATTTTTTTCCTTCCCTCAATAAATACTTATTTTTAGGTGGCCTGCTTTTCTGGAATGCCTACAGTGACTGCTCTGGAGGACTGTTAAATGAGGTCAGCAGTAGATGCTGGTTTATAGAGCAGTCCTGGCATGTGTAACGGAGATCAGTTTTTCTCCATAAGAGACAGAATAAACCAGATATTTTAATGGCTAACACCAGAACAGTAACTTTCAGATACACACATACTCTTCTGGCCCACAGCTTAACCTATGCATAACTCAGACAATTGCTCTTCATAAATTAGCAGCATTCTCAGTGACTATTACATTCTTACTGCCCAATTATCTCCATAATAAAAGAACACACTTAAAACCATTTAGCTAACACATAACTGGTTTTCTGTTTTGGGGATAGCAGTTCTAGCACAAAGTAAATTTTTTTCCCCAGTGTTCCTTTGTGGGTGGCCTTACAATCTTACATACAAACTTTGTTTTATACATTATGAATTCCACAGCACTAGAAGAATAAATTCATGCTAAAAACCAGCCTGCAAAGATACGGTTGTTGCCTGTCTTATACAACAGCATTTGGACAATGCACCCAAGTTTCGAGGTAATTACACTGCTTCGACAGCAAAGCTTTGGAAGATTTTTCAGCATCCAGTGGAATCCAGAGGTCAGTGCAGCCCTGCAGTGCTGGCACGCATGGTCCGGCTGGC
Organism: Rhagologus leucostigma; assembly: GCA_013397725.1. NCBI lineage: Eukaryota > Metazoa > Chordata > Aves > Passeriformes > Rhagologus > Rhagologus leucostigma. Next base: position 436,483 of record VZTD01000172.1, read on the forward strand.
TGGTGCTTGCAGGGACACTTCCACTGGCCTCGGGGGCACGGCGAGGTGAGGTGGCCGTGAAACACATCAGAACAGAGCTTGGCTTCAAACTGGAAAACTTCTCACTCGCACACAGAGGCCTCACTTAGCGAAGGGGGGGAAAAGCAGCTTTCCTTCTACATAAATATTTCACTTCTTTTAAATATTGTGACAACTGGTCAGCACTGGTTGTAACAATTCAAGTGCAAGAACCAGGCTTAGCAAGTATAATGAATACAGTGTGTCTATCTCATCTTTTTCCAGAGAGGTTAAACCACCACTCTTCCAGCAAGAACAAAAACAATCTAACGAAAATAGGAAAATGGGCTGCTGATATTAAACTTTTCTTCTCAGATAGGAGTAGCTTTCAGTGCAGTGTTAATTCACTTGATTTAGGGCTGAAGTCTAGTCCTGCTAGATTAGCACTGCTATTTCCTCTGCTGGCTGGTTTTGGGACACATCATGCCTCATTGCCAGTGCTTGTTATTTGATCACAGCTGGTTAGTACAGCAACAGTTGAATGAATGATACCTCTGTTCAAAACACTCTCTTTTAGTCACATAACTGCTAAGGTATTATTTACATACGGAGTATTGTACTTACTATTAATGACAAGGCTTTCCTTCCTTGTCTGCGCATCAGAGAATGGTGCCGGATGCGAGGCAGGGAAGCTTGAAATTATGGCACCAGGGGCTGCCCTACAGTCCTCTGCTCTTTTCCTTCCATATTCCTTCCCATAGAGCCCAGACTCCTATTCCGATGAGGTGCTGAGCTCAGAGGTGGGGCAACTTTAGGTTATGAAAGTGGTTTCTTCCAGCCCACAGTTTCTCCTAGCTAATTCGATGTGATGTGTTAAACACACTTGCCTGACTTGCACTCACAAGGCATTTCCCACACACAGTTTATGACACTCTGTGCTCGGATGCCGTGCTAATGCCATTGTCACAGAGTTGTCCGTGACAAGAGACCTCACACAGAAGAAAGCCAGCAGTTTGGGGTGGATTATAAGAAGTTAACGTATTTCTAAAAGTACAAGCTGCATGAGGCACAAAGATGTCCTAGACCAACTAACTGAAAAACACTTTTCATGGGCTGTTTCCCCAGCACACACACAGCATGTGTCACTGATTCAGGTCTTAAACACATCACACTCTATTGGCCTAAGGACACCTAAGAAAACTTGAGTTAGGCCAGGAAGTTTCTCTCAGTAATAAAATGTAATTTGAGGAAAAAAAAAAAGGTGGGGAAAAAAGATCATAAGCAAAAATGAGGAATGTGAAAACAAAACAAAAATGTCAAAGCAGGTGAATAAAACCTGTTGGCTAGAGTTAAAGTCATGTATTTATAAGCCTCCCAGTAATGAAGTAACCAGATGTTTACTGAAAGGGATGGGAATGACAGGTCTAATCCTGGTCTAAAACGAGGTCCTGATCCTCTAATTAATAATTATTCCAGGCTACCCTTTAAATACCAATTTGGGTGTTTTACAATATATGCTATTCACTCTAATCTTTATCAATTTTCTGTATGACCCCCTGTATACCAACCGGTACTTAAAATCAGATGATCACCACAGAGAAGTTCCTCTGGAGTCTGAACACTCGATATCAAACCTATCAATGGTTACTGAGCACAAGCAGATTACTGTTTATGATTAATCTGTGGACTAAATTAAACAAACCAGATCACACTTCAGCAGAGCTCATCTTGTCAAACCTCTTAGTTCTGGAACCATAATATTTTTCAGGGATGTATAATGTGGACAACACTGATTTGAATGTTTCTTACCTGTAAGAGAATCACTGAGGTATATCTTGTATCTCAAAGAATTGCACAGCTGCACACCTACAAACTTCTTATACCAAGTCCTCTTTACATATTGTTTGCCTTTGCATTCTGAATATGTGTCTGAATTGAATGGGATTTCAGTCCAGATAGCATCTTTTCCCACTGCAGGAGAGGAAGAAAGAGGCTGAAGTATGATGCTGCGTACAAAATTACATACAACTAATACATTTGAATAACTAGAATTAGAAACCTTGATGACACAGAATGTACCAATACACTTGCATTTTGAACATGAGAAATATTTCAGGGAAGCACCAAAGTATGGAGATATAACTGCTGTCCTTCGGTGCAGGTTTGGAATAAGCTCATTCTAGGACCTTGTTAGGAGGACAATGTTTGTGTTGGCAAAACTCTCATTTACGAAGTGTGTGATACAGTCACTATTCTTCAGTGCATTCAAGCCAAGACAATCAACTTGATGCAAACTGTATCTGATCTAACAAAAATACACAAAAAAATGAAGTGCCATTAATTATGTGGAGAAAAATGGCACCTCAGTGTTTGTCAAAGTGAAAGTGGTGCCTATTACAAATACAAAAAGCAGCCCAATTTGCTTGAGCAATCTCAGCTCTTCTTCAAAAGCTCAGTCCACCTTCCACCAAAGACTGCAAGAATCTTGTAACTGGCCTAAAGCAGAGCTAGATCAAGCCTTCTGAAGCAGAAAATTTTCCTAAAACACAAAGACAGATAAATAGAATCCTCCGAGTTGAGCTCTGTTAACTCACTTAAAAAATGTGGAGTAGCTTATTCATTTTGCAGAGCTTTCTTTGCTTTAATGACAAGGCTGAGAAAATATGATGCTGTCCTTGGCTCATTTGTGTGTATTGGTTTGAAGCCATCCCAGCTGCCATGGGAGCTCCACATCATGCTGATTGCCTAACGCTCAGGTAAACAAGCAGCCTCGCATGAATTCCTTAGCAGGGGCATGGGTGGAAGGAGTGAAATCGTGTGTGAATGCTGTTTGATTCCATAACTCATCCAGTTGGTGCACCAGAGCCCCCCCTTGTAAAATTCTGCTATCTCATTTCTGAAAAAATTGCTGATCACATTTATATATATGAAACACTTACTTGAAATTGGCTCACTCACTCTTGGGTCCGCTGGGGGAAGAAAACAAACATTCAATCAGACACTGTAAAATGAACGTTCCCAATAATTCGATGGAAAAGCATTGGTAAGTGATTTTTTACAGCTGACGTAAGCTGTAATTTGTGAAACAGAAAGAGTTTTGGAAGCAAAGTTAACTTTTGTATTAAATTAAATTAGAAGAAATATATTTCTTATGTGAAACTCCAGTATCAATGAGCTTTTAATAATTTTACTTGTGGGACAACACCAGCCAAGCAGAGTTCTAGTAAAAACAAGAGTTTAAACCTGTAACCAACAAAACCCAATTGTACTGCGCCTTATTAAAATTTCAATTTCAAAACCTAAATAATAAAAAGGACACATCTGTAATACTTCCCACAAAAAACTTGGCTTTGAAAGCCCAAATGTGAGAAATGGATGTGTGCAATTAAGAAAAAACAAAACTGGGTGCTTAATTTGTCCAAACTAAATAGGAGACAGAACATAAGCCTTGTCATTCATGAAAACTGCACTTGGCACGAACATTTTTTTTCACTTTTAACAATCCAGGATTACAAAGAGTGTATTCAGAGTTTTTAAATATGTGTGGCATAGTCTGAACTCCTCCCTGAGTAATCCTTTGCTCAGCCAAAACTCTCATCCATCAGTGACAGCACTAGTTAAGGACTATTAAATTACACCTGGCTCAAAACACAGATTGAGAAAGTCCTTTTAAAAAGGCTAAATCCATTTTATGTTTTATGTGGTACTTCAGTACTACCAAGCAATAAACACTTCTACACAAAAGATGGTATCTTGCTTGCATAAAGTCAACAAGCCAGCTGTAGTTAACCTTGAAGGGAGCAAGAACAGGAAAAGCAAAAGCACTCTGACTCTCACCTGAGTCAGAGAGAACTTGACTTGGGAACCAACCAACACCGGCCAAAACAGGCTTGTATACACCTCTTTAACAGTTTCACTGGAGAGTAAACAGGATGGAAGAGGACCTACTGGGACACTGACTTTACCTAATTGCTCTTTCTCAATCCTTATTTCAGCCAAACAACAGCACTGTTTACAGCAGCCTTATTGAACAGGTAACAAAAGCACCTATAAACACACCAGCCCAAAGAAAAACCTAATGTTCCCCATCCAGAAGCTGTTAATGAGTTGGATAGATGCAAAAAGGTCAGGAATATAAATCTTAAATGACTGAGCCCTTTCTAAGGATGAAGTAATTTTCTTTGCGATGAATACCAGACAAACCCTCTGTGTTCCTCTGTTTCTTTCCCTTGCAGTCCGTTCATCTCACGCCCTCACACAACACAGTTCTGATCCCAGGCTGACCTTCCAGGCACTGCCATAACATGCTCGGTGGTAAAAAGCCAATCAGGAGACAGGAAAGAGCAAGACTGAATGCACAAAATGAAGCGAGAGAGCCTTACATGCATCCCACAAACACGGATACTAAAGCTGCTGTAAATGATGGTCTGATCTTTGGAAGTTCTTACCCGATTCAGTGCTGAATGCCACAACATTGCTGCTTGGACCTTCACCAAGGGGGTTCCTAGGTTTCACGTGGAATTCATAACTGGGGAATAAAATAGAAGAGATAAAAATTTTGCAAATTAAGCCTACTTCCGTAGTCTGGAGCGAGCAAGCAGCACACACCTTGGTGCTAGTCCCCTTCTGGAGAAGAACAAAAGACCCCAATTTCTTGCCCCAAAACCACTGAGACATTTTTTTGTCCTAACTGTGTAAGACCTCTCCTCTCCAAACACAAAATTTACCAGTCTTTTTGATAATTCTTTCCACACATACTATTAATATTTGATTTAATTCACCACTGATTTGTCTGTCTCCTCTCACACAGCAGTTTCAGCTCTGGCAAAGGGAGCAAGTTCAGATGAGGTCTGAAGCAACTTGATAAGAGAGACTGAGTAAGGGACATTGCTATTATTTGTGCTTTTTGCATTCTTAGGAACACAAACCTCCAATTCAAGTGCCTCTCAGGACCACCAACAGTGACAGACAGGGCCAGTAGTGAAATACAGGGCCAGTCTTCCAGGACAGGAGCTCAGCCAAGGCAAAGATCCGATTGTTTGAATGTGTCTTAACAATCAGTATATGAAACAATGACAAGACACTGCACAGTCTCTTTTGCATGTGTTTTTACTGATGTGGCACAACACCAGCCTGTGCTTTAGTTACCTCCTGATACCTTTTCATCACCGTGTTGGGAACCAGCTTCTTCTTCTTAAGCCTCTCCCACCTCTCAGTGCTTGATTAACAGTGGAAGTGCCACGTACAGAGGGACGTCTCACATGCTCTGAGCACACGCACGGTGAATCTCTCCTAACACAGAGTGTCTTTTTGTCAGTGACAGGGAGCCACAGGACATGAGTCAAAGGGACTGTAGGCCTGGAAAACGGGCCTCAAATTGGAGACACTTTTGGTCTAAATGCAGAGCAAAATGAGAGTCCCAGAAGTGGACAATTAAACATTCAGCTCTTGACTCGTGAAGGATCATTTACCAGTGATAACTTTGGTAGCTCGTGACTGTAACATAGCATTGTAATGTATTGCTGGAATTGTTTCCAAACAGCAATTTTCTAAAGCAAAAAAACCCCATACCACACTCTGCACAGTTGGAAATTTGTAAACTCCATTTGCAATTCCCCAGAAGAATAATTCAATCCAAACTTTGGATTACCTCTCATTCCTCCTTGGCTCCTGCAAAACCTGAGCCGTTCACTGATTAACCTCAGTGGAGTATTCATGCAGTACCAAGCAACTGTTTTCCATCCACTGTACTTCTAAGACAATATTTAACTTTAAAATTGCTTACTTAAGCAATTGCCTTTATTTCTAGGGTTTTCTTTTCTTCTTAAGGGAAATACTTACATAGACTGGTATGCTGAACAGATGCATTGTGGAAATTCATGGATATTACTAAGAGAAACATGGACTTGTTTTGAGCTGAAAAAAGTCTATTTGGAGTAATCTTGACATTTATTTAAACAGGCTTCAAGACCATTTTGAACTACCCGTATTGCCCCATAGTAGGAGGGAGACATTAACTAAATGACCAATTTAAGACATTTGTGAATCTTCATTATCAACTTCAACTTGTTTAAACAAAGACATGCTTTTAAAAATAGGATCTGAGCAGTGTTAGTATTCACACTGGGCATGTGGTACAGTAACTTTTTTGGTCAAGAAGCATTCTTATCTGGTAGGAGAGGTCATAATATAGAGAACTACAGCAGAGCAGTTGGAGATTCTTTCTGAAGAATCACTGAAACATAAACAGAGATTTCCTAATATGTTGGGGGTCTTAAAGTGATAGCTAGATGATACTTTCTTAAAAATGTGGAAATCAATCCATACCTATAGGTAAAAGACTGCAAAGAAGTTTTCCTGCTTCTTTCGCAGCAGGAACACCTTATCTAGAGCTATTATTGTAATTGTGATCATCAAGATGGAACGTTCTACTACTTTATGAGCAGTTTATAGTTTGATCTCATGGGTGATAATAATCTCTTTCTCATGTATTTTGTTATGTATCCCTTTATATGTGTTTTGCTGATTTTTGAACAAATATGTTGTTCTCAAGAGCTGATATGCCCTACTTTGGGCTGTATTAGGCAACATTCTTCATAGGAATCAGTCCTGTTCCCAAAAATCTTTAGTCTATGAACTTGGACCCATCAATTCTCTAACTCCAAAAAGACAAAAACAAGAACTGAAGATTATTTTCCAAGCACTGTTTTTCAAATTGCGGTTTAGGGATCACTAGATTCTCTGCAAAAGACCAAACCACAGCTTGGAAAATTAGGGCAAAATTTAAATAAAGAACTAAAATCTACAGATAGAGATTTCAGCTTATGTAAACATATAAAGAAAATTGGAGAAAAGGAAAATAATGAAGAAATGTCCGAGGTTTAGCTCAGTCAATTAGGAAAGCCTCTTATTAATAAAGTTAAAGAGGAAATTTTAAGAACTGAAATACATGCAATTCTATGGTTCTGTGGTATGTGTTTTCACAAGCACCACAGGCTCCTTTCCTCTGCCAATTTCAATCCTAAAACAATACCAGTGGCTTCCACAGTACAAAAATAACAAACAATCACTTTTGGAGATGAAGAGGATTAGCTAGCTGACAGAACATTGAAAAAGAGAGAAAGGAAGTGTTAGACTGGGATCACAATATGACAGAGTTTACATATCTAACTAATTTTAAGGCCATGCTGTGGCTGTCTTAATAGAAGACAGTCTAAACTCTCTCTTTTTGTATGCCAGGTGAAAGAGATGAAAAATATAAATAAAATGGTGAAAAAAGGGTACCATCTGCACTCATGCACTCCTATAGAAACCACAAGAAAGGGAAAAAATGCTTAAGAGTTTCAAGAAGTATGTATGGCAAAATTAATAGAGGGGAATAGGAAAGCTATAGAATGATTATCCCATGTCTGCTGCTTAGTTAGATTTACCTAGCAAGAAACTGGAGTCTAAATTCCATCTTTATATCTGCCTGCCTAATATAACAAAAACTCTGCTGCCCCATGTAAGCAGCAATCCAATGCATCACACCTTTAACATCTCTAAGATTGCTATCCTACAAACTTTTGGAGACCAGGCCTTCCAAATCCTTCCAAACTGTGTAAGACAGTAAAAGTCCTTGTGCAGATTAAACGGACTTGACTTACAGTAATTACTACTTGGAGTGTACTTTTCCACCACAGGAAATCGCTATACCACATGGAACGCTGGCAAATGCAGCGGCTCCAGCGTTTTTCAAATCATGCAAAAGGAGAAGATTGAAGATTGCAGAACTGAAAATAGGTGAAGAGAGATTTTCTACATAATAGGAGAACTGGAGCAGCTGAGTACAGTCCTGGGACTTCAGGTCTGTTGCTGGGGAGATGCTGGAGTTGGATGGCAATTGTGCAGGGCTGTCTCTGCACAGAGCTCCTCTGTCTCTGCAGAGTGTGCTTGCGTGGCAGTGTGATCAGGAAAGAAAGAGAAAGAGAGAGAGAGAGAAAGAAAGAAAGGGAAAGAGGGAAGGGAAGAGAGGAACGGAGAAAGGGTGGAAGGGAGGAAGAAAGAAAGAAAGGAAGAAGGGAAGGAAGAAAGAAAGGAATAAAGGAAAAAAGAAAGGAAGACAGAAAGGAAGAAAGGAAGAAAAGACGAAAGGAAGAAAGGAAGGAAGGAAGGAAGGAAGGAAAGAGAAAGAAAGAAAGAAAGAAAGAAAGAAAGAAAGAAAGAAAGAAAGAAAGAAAGAAAGAAAGAAAGAAAGAAAGAAAGAAAGAAAGAAAGAAAGAAAGAAAGAAAGAAAGAAAGAAAGAAAGAAATCTGCTATGCTTGTTTGAGGAATCTTTCTCCTAACAAAGTTGGAAGAAGGGCTAAGAAAAATGGGAAATGCTTACCCATGAATCCTGATATCAACAGCAATTTAGTACAAAATCTGTCACTTTTAAAATAAAACAAACAGAAACCTCCAGCATTTTTGTGCCAATTTCTGAACTTTGCTGCGTTGAAGCTTTCACTGTAGTTTCTATCTCTTGACCCTTGCTGTTAACAAAAGCTAAACTCTTTGCACTGACAGAGGTTTTCTTGGTTTTTATCTTGTGTGTGATTAGCACATTTGGGTGCTAACTGCAATACGAAACAATATTAGATAAAGGTGATAACAGCATGAGCAGGCAGGTATGAATTACTGTGTATAAGCGCACAAAAAGCTTATTCAGTAGAGGGCTGAAGACTTACGTGATATGGCCTTTGGGTAAATTACAGTGGCTTTCTCTTTTTTTGTTTCATAACTTTTGCAAGACATGTGAAAAAAACCTTCAAAGGAAGTCATCTACACACATTATAAACCAGGTTGGTACATGCGTACATATCCTGCACGTTTCATGTTTACTTCACAGTTTTGTTTGGTTGGTTTTTTTGGTTTTGATTTTGTTTTTTGGGGACCTTGGATTTACTTTGTTCTTTGTCAATATTTCCTGTTATTTATATTCTCTAAGAGACCAAGGCTGGACATAGACTTTGCTTTGGGACACAATCTAACTCAAAAGTCCAAAAGAGACCACTCAAAACATTTTTAAAAAGGAGAAGAGTATATTCGAAATCACCAAAATAATTAATGGGGAAATGGATCAGTACCTAATGGGAAGTTCTACAAGACTGTGGAATGCAAGCATCACAGGCTTTCTTTTTCTTATTAATACACTTTTTCTGCACCGATAGGCTGGTGGGACACGTCCTCCAATGGCTACTCAAACTTCCCCAGAGCTATTTGGCACGAGTCTTAATATTTTTCTTTACTACCTTCAAATTACTGCCATCACAAATATGCATGGGAACAGTTTTCAACAATCTTCAGGCTCTTTTTTCAAGGCTTGTGTAGAAATTTGGGCTGTAAAACTTCCTGGACACTATGGTCTCTGCTTTGCACTTCGTTGCCCTTAAACAAACCACCAGAATGAAAGAGAAAATGTACACCGACTAAAAAAAAGCTTCAAGATAGGGCAGGGATACAGAAATAAGAACTACATATTTTGGCAGAGAAACCAGCAGAAATAACAAAAAATCTCATTGGAAAAAAAACCCAAACAACATCTGCATTTAATATTTTAGGCTAGGAAAGTCCATGAAAAAACTACAGGTCAGTGAAACCAATTTTTTTCCAAGGAGAATATGCAGAGGAACACCATTATTACTACACAAGAGATGGAACGAAGACAACAAAAACCACAGTAAGCCCATTTCTATTTCAGGCCTCTCAATGTTTATTGCCAACAAACAGCTCAAGGAGAAAAATACTGAAAATGGTGGATAATGACCTTATCTTGACTCACATATGGCAGATAATGCGTGACTAATTGACATAGGAGAAGTTACTGCAATACTTTCTCATGAAGTGCAGTTTTAATGTAAAACAAGGAAAGAGCAGAGTTCTGGGTATGCCAGTGGTACTGGGAGTTCCAGTGTGAGCAGCCTTGTAAGGAAACTCAGAAACAGGAAACCTGTATGACAACTTAGATGGAATATTACAGGTCTCATTCCTCAAATGGCTGCTTGGAAGTTAGGCTGTAACTACTTTGACCAAAACGATCAGTCTTGTAGTTTGACTCTTTTCCAAGTGGAATAAACAGTGCATTTCTCACTATAAGAATTGCAGAATTTCCATGTGGAGGATGAAAAATTGTTAGTTCATACCAGTGCATTTGTTTCTCTCATTTTTCTTTGCTAAGATAGAAATGACATTTGCATTAAAGCACTAAGCCACCTTGGCCTGCATTAAAGAAACTGGAGGAAACAGAGATCTACAAGATCAGAAACTGCCCCTAAGATCCAGTCTCACAATAATTTATGCTGTAAGACAGCTATGAAGGTGACCTGGTCCAGGCCCCTTTTCATGACAGGGCTGACTTAGCTGCTTTGAGCTCAGGGTTGATCAAGAACAGTGGTTACAGACACTCACTGCTTGAGCAACAGAGTAAAATCTGAGTAGCTCACTACTTGGTTCAGTATAACCAGGAGAAAGAAGAATAAATGGAATTTGGCTGCTACAGTCATTTCACTAACAGAAGAATAAAGATGGCAAAAACTGCAGAAATTTTGGTGTGTGTTTCAGTGTGATACTGAACAGGGGGCTGAGTGAAATGCAACCTGGACCTACTCTAAAATTCTTGGAAATAATATAAAGGGTAACAAAAGCTAAGTACAGTACAAAGTCATAATCAACAGCTGGATATATGTGAATATTAGATCACAGAAGTACATCTATAATAGAAATGTTTAAGCAGAAGACGTTCATAAAACAAGAGGAAGTTTTCTTCAGGCGTCAGTTATATTCCATTAACTATCTGTATAAGGAAGATATATATAGTTAGCTCACATAGCATAACCACACTACATGCTTTGAGATATTTCACGTAAAGGTTGCAATCAGAAGCAAACTATCTGATGAAATTAAACAGAATTCTAGATTGAAGCCAGACAGCGTCTTAGTGCCAGCAAGAGTACCAGTTTCAGGAACTCTGACCAACCAAATAACGGATATCAAGATTCGAACTTTCCAGGTTATCTAAACTATCAGAAATCTTCTAAGATTTGAAATCCTGCAATCACCATAGTTGGCAATTCTCTAGGTGAAAAAGAGGATAAAATATTTGTCCTATAAGGAAAAATCCTTTAAATTAATGTGTGGTTGTCAACTGTGAGGCATGCCTTACTGTGGGAAAATGGCACAGATATGGTATGTCTTTCCTTGGGCAAAAAACATACGGATCTTAGCATTCCAATGAAATAACGTTGTACAGGAGCCTCTAAAATGTTTTTTTAAGAAAAAGCCCCCAAACAATCAGTTGCACTAGGAAGCAGCTGACTGTGCCCCACATTTATTTAAAGGGTCTACGTCCTCATAGCCGGAAGTTTTGCAAATCTGTTTTACTTTCATCTCAGAGTATCAGTCTTGCGGTCAAGTCACCAAGAACATATAAAGCTGGGACATATAAGGCAGAAAGGCAACAAATTGCCATAATATATAGAACTTTATTTGTTTAATAGTAATCTTCATGAGTTGTTGTATGCCTATGAAAGTCCATTTTCATTTTCATCTCCATATTACCATGGTATGGGTCTGCTAAAAGAAAACACTTGATAACTGTACTCAAAGTCAGAACTCTTTTTTCAGCCAGTGCATTTTTTCTGGATCTAGTCACTTTTCAGACAGCTAAATGGGCACACAGAATACTACATGATAATCCTCATCTCATTTAACTTCTGCGTTTGTACTTACTGACAGCTGCAGTCGCACACGCAATTTTTGATGAGTGACTGTAAAAGTCTCTTTGTTGCCTCCCTAACACTGTCCAAATTCCTGAAATATTTAAAGTCTGGCCATTAGCTCCTAATCTTTAAAAGCTGCCTTGTGAAAAGGCCAGCTCAAAGGAAGAAGGGTGTCTGCCTTGCTGCAGAGCTTGCCAGAGGTGTAGCAGTATGACTTATTCGAATGAAGAATGCAGAAGACAAAAGCAAACAAACAGCATGATCTGGCAGGCTCAGATGCACCCAGACTTTCCCTGCTGCTTGTTCTGCCCCCTTCACACGGACAAGTTGTTTGTCTTGCTTCCCTCCTGCTGGCTGTGGGCAATTGACTCTTTAGCTTCTGGGCCAGGCACTACCATATCCCACCTGGAGTACCTCAACAGGACGCTAGACCTCGGCCAAGGTGACTGCAGACCATCCCTGCCATGTACAGCTCCTCAAGAGTGTACATCTGCACAACTACAGGCTTGAGCTGGCTTGCTGCTCTAGGGTCTTTCTGGTTTAAACTTACCCATGAAGGCTGAGGTAACACATTCGCAAACATTTTTATGCCTTTTTGGGAAGTCTTTGTTTAGGTCTGTCTGCTTTAGATCTGTCCTGAACTGCCTCTGAATGCACTGGACCTTCAGAGCAGCATCGAGGATTCACACGAGCCTCACTGAGGGCTTCAGGAAAGCTGGAAAAAATAGAGTCTCCAATTCAGCTTGTCAGTTTCTCCAAAGTGTTGCAAGGCCAAGACGTTCTTCTCAGTTAATCCACCTTCTGCTACTGAGCATCTCTCTTTCCATATATTGCTGGTACTTTTGTAATTGCTGATCGCTTGTGGGAGAGATTTCTAATTCTTCTCCAAGTTTCTTTTCCAGGTCCACCTCTTCTACAGCTCTTTCCTTTAAGACTAGTTATGGAAAAGTTTCCTTCCCAGTCTTAATGTATCACTTGATGAATTTTTAGACATTTCAGGGACTCTATTAATGAATATTGAGCTGTGTTTAATTGTCACTCTTCCTCTCATTTGCAGTCAGTTTTGTCCACAAGTCCATTTCCTTCATCTAATGAGCAGCTCCTGATAGACAGGAGACTTTTATTCTGGACGTGTGATGCTCCTTGGCAGAACAGATACTGTCTACATGATGCCAGCTGTCTTACCCACTTTCTTGTTTTTCCTGAATTTAGTGTGCCAGCAAGCCTGGATTTAAATGGTAACAGTAACTTGTGCTTCTGCCAAAGCTCTCAAGGTGTCCTCAAAATTAGAAAACACACATTTTGCTTGGAATGGGAATTTTATTGAACAGAGCCACTCTGAAGACTTTACATCCTTAAATCTGGTGATACTTGAGGGACATTCACCACTGCGATTTATATCAAAGATTTTCAGTTGTGGGCAATGGCCTCCTGGATCCAGAAAGGTTTTCACTATCCTTCCTTTTTGAGGCTGGGGTTGGTGAATGGTAGCTGCTCCCTCCTCAGGAAAAGTTATCCCTTTATATCTTAAGTCAGCCTCCACCAGTCACTCCTGATTTCCTATCTAGCTCCTTGTAACAAAATGCACACTTCAAAAGACAGCTGTACTCCATGGTTTTTGGTTTGCTCTTGCCTACCAAAACCTGAAATTCTTCTCACAGGTTTGACAGAATTGTTGCTAATTAAAGTTAAAAACCATCTTATTCGCTTCTGCATAGCTCCTGCCTTCATTACGACCTTTCCAATGGTTCTAGCTGGATCTGCCTGTCTCCATCTTGCTTCCTTTCTGAGCAAAGAGCAGTGTAAAAAGCTTTTCTCTTATGATCGTGTGGACACTGCTCCCAGCAGCAGGGGTTTTTCTTTGCTTCCATGTCCTTCTACACTTTAACAAATCCATTCCATCTCTGCCACCATATGTGACATGAAGAGTGTGAATGTGTAATGAAAGAGAATCTGCTTAATAACACAGAGATCTTTCCAAAGATGCAATTGTATTATTTCAAAACAGAACTGAAATGAAAACAAAAACAGCACAGCCTGACAACTTCAGCAGCACCTACTCCCTTTCTTAGTCACTACTCCAGAAATGCATTGTTTTGCCATCTCTTATAAGCATTTTCAGCTGGTCACGAAAAGCAATGCTTGGTGCCCAAGCCAGGTATTGCTAATACATCCTAATTGCCTGCTGTCATGACAGAACAACATAGCTGCAGTTCACTCTCTCACAAGCCACATGCCTTTAGGAAATAAGACAGGCATTCTTGAAGAAAAACACAGCAATTCTAGCCCATCTTGTGAGCCCATCTTCTGAAGTCTGTCAAAGAAGCTCTTTTGGAGTATCACAATTTGCCTACGTATTTTGTTTTTCAAATTCTCTTCCCTTGCCTTCCACTTTGTGAAATAGCTCCTCATTCTTTCTCCTAGGAGCTGCTGCTAACAAGTACATGAGCTTCAACCAACATCCCAGATTATGCCACACATTGCCTAAAAATCAAGGTTCAGCATGGGCTCTATGCAGAATTTTGTGCTGTGTTTCCAATTTATGGATGATAATAATAGAAAAAGGAAGTTTATCTAAAACAGAAAAATCCATTCACCAACACCAAATGGATGGTCTTACAGGAAAAACCCCAAGTGTCACTCATTAAATTTCTGATGCAATTAATAAACAATGTAACAAAAGACAAGTGGTTTTCTTCCCTGCTCTGAATTTTACCATAAAAAGAAGAATACTTTTTTATGAGATATGATATTTAAAGATAGACCATGCTTATTTGGACTAGTTGCATGAGAGGCATGCCATCAACTGGAATTCACTTACTCACTTTTAATTTGCCAGCTCTTTCAAGACACTGAAAGAAAACAACATCTTCAGAACAAATGTGTTTCTCCTCTCCACAGTAACTTTCTTACATTCGACAGTTAGTCTTTCTGATAGGACAGGTCGCTTCCGCAGCTTGTACAGACAAATACTCTTGGAAGTTTCCTAAAGATTCCTTAAATGTGTTTTATTTGCAAACTTACAAGAAAGCAAAACCAAACCATATCTTTTTTCCTATCAAACAGGAGTAAAACCAATTGGGTCTTATTTCCATAGGTATTTTCATTTGAAGTGGTAGACAGCTGACAGTCTAAATGAGTTGGATTAACTTAGAAAATTGTATTATTTAATTACCTTGTGTCAGGTTTTAGGTTTTCCACAGTAGAATGGGTTTGATTTGTAGTGATAATTGATTTCTCCTTTTCACCATCGCTTCCTCCATTTTCAGTTGACACAACCTCATACTCTGGAAAATTACAGTAAAGAAAAATTTGGGTAAGTAACATCTCTTGAGTGTCTTAGGTACAGACAGTGAACGAGCAAGCGATTTTACAGGAATTCAGTCTTTCTGCCTTTTGCCAGCCTGAAGTCAATACATGATTTGGACTTTTTAATTCACTCAAGTTGGAAAAGAAAAAGCGGGAAATGAATGAGCATGCAAATACGTTCATGCACACACAGACACACACCAAGAACTACTGAGTCCATCCAGTGCCTGCTTGTTACTCAGTGCACAACGCAACAAACTGCCCCACATTTCTGTGGCAACACAACAGGAGCAAAGCGTGAGCAAAATGGTCTTGGTTCCTGACACTTGCAGTTTTTATGAAAACAAGGAGGTGAGTTTGATCGCTGTTCTGGTTGTTATTCGTCAGACCTTTCCATCACGTTTTGTTTTTGGGCATACCCAATGAAATCCCTTGTACACAATTAAAGTCAAGCAAAGTAACCATTCAAAAAACAAAATGATGCAACAAATTACGTTTTCTGTTTCTTCCTTTCTATCTGAAACAGTGCATTTATTAAAAAAAAAAAAAGAGATGTGATGCCAAAATAAGATGATTGGAAAAACATGTATAAACTACAAAAATAGAAAGAGATGACAGAAAAATTGATTTAAGCCTCTCTAAACAAGTAATGTTATACTGGTGCCAATATGAAGCAATCACAGCTCTCAGAAAACAGGATTCAATGCCTTCTCTTGATTTGATTTTGATGAGTCATTAACTGAGTTGTTAGCTAACTTCAACATTCAATTTTTTTCAGCTAGTGTACAGAAGATGACGGAAGAATTAGGAATGGCCATCTTGCATGTTTACCTGACTGTGTGCTGAGTCCTGCATGACTCACATGCGTTTATTCTCAATACAAATCTCCTCCTTTAGAAGTGAAGAGAACCAGATTCTTTTAAAAGAGAGAGTTTATTGACCCTCTTCCAGTGGGTACTGCAAGTATTATGCTGGCAAAGTTCTACTGACTTACTAGATGGATGTAAGCTTTGATTGTGTCTGGCCCACTGATAAACAACATTCTCAGGTCAAGAAAGATGTTTACATTATGTGTGTGCATCTATATATAGTGTTGTATTGTTGGAACTTCTGGACTAGATCTTACCAGATCCTGCACAGAGAGAAGCCAGAAAATCGGAGAAGATACAGAGTCATACTTCTTAAGTATCTTTTTGTATCGTCACTGAGACCAATGATCCTGGTTGTGTAGATCTTGTCATAATCTAGTAGCATTTTCTTATCCACACTGGAGCTGACAGTAGCACAAAACAAAAGCACTGGGCTCCTTTAATCCCTGGGGATTAAAGTACTTTTAAATGGCAAAAAACTACTCTGAAAGTAAATTAAACTGGGAATACTGTTTTATCACACAATGGAGGAAAGAAATTCAAACCAACCAGTAACAGTGTCATTGTCTGGTTTTTCCCAGTCCAATATGACAAATGTTGGACAGCCCTCTACAGTCACCACTGTGAGGTTGGTTGG
This sequence comes from Rhagologus leucostigma, assembly GCA_013397725.1. Classification (NCBI taxonomy): domain Eukaryota; kingdom Metazoa; phylum Chordata; class Aves; order Passeriformes; genus Rhagologus; species Rhagologus leucostigma. The sequence goes on from VZTD01000172.1 coordinate 453,031, forward strand.
AGGATTTTGCGGAGGACGAGTGGGTTCTTCCTTGCTGCCAACTTCTTCTTGAGGAAAATGTTCAAGAGAGCTTGTGATGGAGCAAGGCACATCATCATCTTTCTTCATGTACTTGACATAGGGGGCTAAGAACAATAGGAAAGAGCTGTCATTCAATAGTTTTTTTACAAAATGGCAGTGCCATTTCACCTGGTGCTCAACATCCATCCCAGGACACCAAGCAAAAATCTGCACAAGCCAAACACAAAACTTTCAGAATAAACCCCATATATTCAATATTAAGCTGCTTGTTCTCATTTTTGTTTGTTTGTTTGTTTTGGGTTTTGTTTATGTTTTTGGTTTTTTGCTTATTTTTAAAATTTTATTTATTGTTGTTAGACCCAGAATCTGCTCTACCTTCACCCTCTTCCCACATTTCCCACTGAGGAAATGATATTCTGAAGGTATTAGCAGGTGATACATGCTGTTCGAAATAATTAAAATCTGTCACAAAATAGGAAAATCAGCTTTATATCTTCTATAGTAAAATGGCACTATGATTCTACTTGCAGCTTTTGAGAGGTATGCTAATACAAAGACATCATATACATTTTGTTTCACCAGAAGGAGCAACAAGTTTAGTCCAGAAAGTAAAAGTAAAATTCAGTCAAGAAAATGCTGGTTTGTACTACAACTCTTCCATCTGCCACTAAAGTGTCACAGAATCAAATAAAATTTTGGCCTTTGAATAACCAAATAAGAAAATTTTTATGCAAGGTAGGTCAGACTTCATATGCTCCCTGAAATAAAAATACCATAGCTATGAATGTCCTACCTTGGTACCTTGGTTTGCCTGAAGAATCTGTTTCTGACGTAGGACTTGAGCTGAAGACAGTTGCATCCACTGTAGGAAAGACAGTTATAATATAATTTGCAATAAATACAAAGTTTCAATGTTAGAACTGCAGCATTTCACAGTTCCTTTGGCATTTTAAATCATGGTAAGAGTAGATAAATGGTAGACCTTTGCTGCCAGATCTGTCTCTTCATTTTAGGGACCCCATTCTTTCTGTGATGCTGTGTAAACCCTGTACTTACCTGCTAATGCAGCCAGCCGTAATAAAAATGACAGATTTCATTACTGCTGCTGGATTCAGTTCATGCAATATATGTAAATTACTTTTTAGACCTTTTAAAAAGGATCTTTTTGCACTGCACTGGCTGTTTAGCTTGGAGCTTTTTTTATGTTCCTAGGATATATAGAACTATTACATTGGCACAGTAACTTCTCTAAAAATAACAACAAGGAAATAAAAATTCTGTCTCCAGAGTGTACAACTTCCACAAAATTTGAAGGAAATTGAAAGCAAATATACTGGTGAACAGAAATGTGCTAAAGCTGTCAGGATTCATGATACAATGTTGTATTAATTAGCCACCACACTGAATATGATGCAAATACTACAATGGACCTCAACAGACAAAACACAATACATTCCCAACAAGCATTTATAAATAAATCTAGCATCCATCTTGCTTTACTGAACACTAAGGGTCACAGTGAGTTCATGAGCATTGTAATGAGACAAGAATTTAAGTATTACTGTAAATCCAGGAAAATTAGAAGCAGCATAATTCATGAGAATATACCAAGAACTGCACATTTGGGCTCAAAAATTCTAAGCACATCCTCCTCCAAACCCATTACAGTGCGCCACCTTGAAAAGACATAGCTCTGAGTTTGTAATCAACTCCCAGTTTTATAAAGGGCAAATTACCCACTGACCACTACGATTGCACTACAACATTTTTTTCTATTTAAATGGTGGCAGTTTGATGAAATAAGTAGGAGGATATGACATCTATAATGAGCACTATCAGTCACTGACAAATAATACTTCGAATTTATGTCCTGGGAAAATCAAAACGTTCAGGAAAAGAAGTGCCTTATCTACTTTTTGCACAGCTTTAAATTGCCCCTGAATAGTACTGAAAACCTACTAAGAATGTATGGATTTATAGGAAAATGGAAGGCCTGTCATGTTCTCAGTTACCAAGATGTGTAACAGAAGGGAGCTAGATGATCTCAGTCAAATCAGGAAAGTCGCTAAGTGGCATAAAAGAAATCAGAATCACTCCAGACAGAATACTTTTTATTTTAAATATACAATGCATCAATAAAGTTTAGGGAAGCTAAATAAAAATGGGAAATTTAATGTTAATTAAAAAAAAAAAAGAAAAAAAGAAAAAAGAAGAAACCAGAAGTGTTTGTAATATGCTCACCATAATACTCTGGAGTTGCAAAAGCTGTCGGCGTCTTATATAATGTTCCTGTCCTCACAGGTGGTGTTGGTCCAGCAGGCTTAGCTAAAGTGACAGATGGAGGGACTTGTAGCAACAAGATATTCAGTATTTCAAGGAGTCAAACAGCTTTCGGATTTTCTAAGAGAACTCAGATTTGGGACAACTGCTTCATGCAACAAGCATTTTCATTCAAATAATGGTAATCCCTCAGCTGGATTTAGGAAAGCTCTGAATTGTGCTGGTTGCAAATGTAACCTAATCCTGAAACCCAGTAAGAAAATTCTTTGCTACTTTGAGGTTGTCTTGAAGGACTTTAGTCAGCTAGAATATAACCCGGTTTAATGCACAGAACCATCCTACACAGACATAGGTAAAAGGTTGCAAAATGACCAGCACTGACATGGCTGTTCCTTAGAGAAAGGGCACATTTCTTCATGAGTTGCAAGGCACAATAGCCGAAGTCAGCAAGTAAAACTTGAATTCTTCCCTCAAATATAGGTAAGATTCATTTCTGCTCTCAATAGAGCACATACATTAGCAAGGGTGGGGCTGGAACATTTATAGTGATAAACACCAAGTCCTTAATTGTGGTCTGCATTAAGAGTTTAACCACAGAACAGTACTGGAGCTTCCACTAAATGAAATTAAGATACACTTCAAATGAAAGGAAAGAAAATGCAGCCAAATTCAGCATTTTCAACATTTATAGCACTGTATGGTTCAAGGAAAAAATGTTTTCTTTCTGAACTCATTTCTGTAGTAGGTTCCACAAGTCTGGACAGAAACTGACTGATAGAGGCAGTATTATCTCCTATAATTAAATAGCTATTTAAAAAAAATGTTTTAGATCATGTGACATTGCTTTTACTCTTCAGCTGTTACCACCTAATAAAGAAAACAGGTTTCTAAGAGGCAAAAAACCCATGGCAAAGGATGTCTTGATTTCTTTCAAAATAACTGTAAAAGACAAGAATTAAACTCACAAAACATGAAGATACTCCCAGATAACCATGACGTGACAGTGAAATCTCAACCCTGAAGAGTCAAGAACCATGCAGTGTGGTTACCTGTCCATATATGACACAGAACATGGCGACTGAAGGCAGAACTCTGGCGAGCCAAATTGAAGACAACAAAAATCCCTACTTTCCACTAATTTTCTTAATAAAGTGGAAATTTGAAGGATTCACACTAGAGATCAGTTTCCCAAAGCTTCTGGAACTCTCGTTTCCTTTTTTTTTTCCCATTCAGGAGATTTTTAATGTCTGCATAGAAACCTTTCCATAATATCCACTGGATGAGTTAGAAAGATGCAAATAAGGAATTAATCACAGTGTTAATGAGAAAGAGGACAGAATTCTGACAGGGAAAATCCGAGAAGAACATTGAGGCAAGTTTTTCCTGTTAGTAAAGTGGAACTGTCTCTCCAGGGAACCAGAAGAAACAAAATTATAGTGTTTAAAACTAGCCTGGATAAAACACTAGGAAACACAGAAGAAGGAAAATCTTCTTCTAGCCCCACAAGGAAGAACCAGATCATTTAACCAATTTATTCCATCTTGAAAGCCTAGGAAGGAATGGTAACTGCTGACTAACACATAACCTGGCCTCTACTGTAAGGAAAAAGAGTAAAATTTCAAAACACTGGTAAATAAATTGGATACTTAGTGGAGAAAATTAGTATAGACCCCAACACAAGCAAAAGAAAATATATCAGGTCTAAGACTGTTGATGTCTTCTGTTTTGTTGGAACTATTACTAAGGAAACACCACCCATCAATGACAAGTACAGACACAGCACTTCAATCTTGGCTCTGCTGATGAGTAAATATATAGCTTGTCTCATCCATGGAGAATCTTGCTACTCATCTGCTGCACAAATACTGAAGAATTATTTACTAAATACTAAAGAATTATTTTAGTGTCTTAATAGCACACAAAGTCCCAAATGAAATAAACAAAAAAACCCCCAGAACAGGAAATACAGTAGAGCCAAGACCTTTATATTTCCAAGGAACTACAGAGAGCAATATGAAGAGGAGAGAAGCTGTCATGATGCTAAGTTTAAGGAGATGATAATTTCTGACTATCTGGAATAATGTTAGCCTAAGGATTCTTATACACACTCCACTGACAAAACATCCATGTGGATACTGAATATCCACTTCAGGATAAAATTAAAATAAAACAGGAAACGTGGAAGATTCTATGTCCTCCTAAACTGATACTGAGAAGCCAGAATACTTTAGCACAATAATAAAGCTAAACTCTGCAGATGGAATAACTCAGCTTGCTCTAACTCCCTGTGCAGCTAGTTGTCTGGGTGACTATTAGGTCATTATTTGCAGTGGTTAATGGATGTGCCGTATATATGTGAGGAATTCCTTTACAAATAACCAGTTAGGACTAGGCATTGAAGCACAAAAATCAACATCTCCCATCCAACATGCACATTAAACAGCAAAAAACTGTATTAGTAGACACAAAATATTCTTAAGGTTGATCTTCTTAAAGGATGATTTGGAGTGTGCTATTTTGCTTTCAGCTCCCTTACTAGGCATGATTTCCGTATAACCAGGGAAAAAAAGGAAATAGGGTTTATGCAAGAAGACAAAAGACACAAGGTCTGTGTGTTCCAAAAGACTAGTTTCTATAGATATCACAGATCGAAGAAATCTATGCTATAGAATTCTCCTACACTCTGCTAGCCAATATTATCCCACACACAATAAAATATTTATGCTGAAAAGGCTGAGTACCTGGACTCCCTGGTTTACCAGTGATGGTGTTTGGAGGCAGAGGTTTTCTTCTCATTTGTGTAGGCTTGGCAGGAGGTATAGGAGGGTGCTGAGGGCCAGGTGATGTAGTCACTGAATGACATTACAAGACAGCATTATTAATTATTTAACCTCAAATTCCCTAAAATCAGAAACATACTAGAAGTTATATTCTGACTTCTCAAGCAATGTTTCACGTCTGATTTAATATCAAAAGTGGAGAGGTGAGATTAAGAGCTGATCTGAGTTGTATTTTCAGCCTTAAATTCTCTGAGAAGTGTGTGCCATGAAGTTTTAAACCGAGTTTACTCTGAAAAAATGTAGCTCGTTTGGGATTTTGTACAAGTGTTTCAGTGATTCACTTTCTGTGTAGTTACTCATTTCCGTCAGCAGTAATTTTTTGGCATTCCAATGGATATATCTTCACACAATAAACACCACCTCAACGTGCTAGGAAACATTTTCACAAAATTTCTGACCTCTTGTACGTTCTGACTAATACAACTGGCCACCCTCAGCTTGAAGCAAAACATGTAAGAAAATGAAATTATTATTAGGAACACTTTATTCTATGCCATTCAAAACTGAAAAAAGTTACTGTCACCTCATACACTGACACGGCTGAAGACAATTACTGTGGTAGAAATTTCGGAAGCACCCAACTTGGTTATTTCAATGTGCAGCTCCAGGCGGTACCCATTAAATTTATCTGATAATGTCTTTTGAGAGTGAGGTCTAAAAGGAAAATCTAACCCCCTTAATTCATACTTACAAATCATTTTATTGTATTTTCCAGATAATTATGAAGGATTTTATTATGCAAAGGAAAGGCAAAGGAAAAGATTTTTGTTCCACTATTCACCTTTGCCCTTCTTTCCTTAAGAAAATCCAGGAGATATGTGCAACACATTTATGTAACAAAAGACTTTTTGTACCTAAAAGGAGAAAATCCGCAAGAGTAATATGATTCTTATAACACTGCCAATGTCAACAACTGTGCAAGTTGCCTGATACTGAATTACTGGCTCCATAGGGTACCTCGGGTCCTGTGTATCAGACCTTAGTTTGCCCTATAAATAGAGAGCTTGTGGGCGAGAAGCGAGCAGATCCAAAGACCCATTTAGGAGAGCTTTTTTAGAAATACTTACAATACACAACAAGAATATCTCCATCTCTCTCTCTTCCCTGTTCCTTTGTGGACGCTTGCAGTCACTTATAGAACAGTTTTGTTTTTTTTTTAAATCCCTCAGGTCAAGACAGAAAATAATGCTCTAATTCAGAAAGATGTAGTGGCTTTGAAAATAGCATTTGTAGGTTTCATATTCGTTCTTAATCTCCAAATGGAGATAAAAAAATATGTCTAAGGCCTGAAAAAATATAAAAAATTTTTGTATATATGTCATCATACCCTAGATACTACTATATGGCAGTATTCATCATTACTTTTCCCCCTGGCCATAATTAGAGAATGGGATTGTCCAAGATATTTATGAGGCAAAAATGTGCAAGTATTGACTTGCCAGTGGTTTCTATCATGTTTTCTGAACAGCACAACTACAACAGCTACAGACCCACTAAAACATCACATTCAGTGTACTGGGTCGCAATTGACTCTACTGTACTTTACTCTGGAAAAACAAGAATTCTTACTTTTCCCTTCTGCTGCTTCCCACAATGATTTGGGTGATGGTCGATGATGCTACCAAATATGATTACCTGTGTGTGGACACTGAGCTTGTAAACTAGAATGCACAATAGAATTTAGGGATTTCATGATAGTGTAGATTCTTGTAAGGACAACAACATGGTGAAATATTAGGATTTAATTAATCTCAAGGTTTCTTTATCAAGGCTTCTTTTACTCAAGGAATCTATTTCCTTGACTCAGTCACTCCTGATGAAAGAGAAGGATGAGCAGCCTCTTAAGGCAGACACCTTTACTGGTGACATAGACAGTGGGAATGAGTGCATCCTCAGCAATTCTGTGGATGACATCAAGCTGGTCCTGCAGTGGACATGTTAGAGGGAAGGAATCCCATCCGGACCACCCTGGCAGGCTGAGCAGTGGGCCAATGCAAACCTCTGAAGTCCATCACCAAGTGCAAGGTCCCACTCCTGGGTCAGGGCAATCACCAGTCTCAGCACTGGCTAGATGAGAGACAGACTGAAAACAGTCCTGCCCTGCAGAGATGGGCTTGAGGATACTGGTGGATGAAAAACTAGAGACAAGTCAGCAAAGTGGGCTCACAGCCCAGAAAGCCATTTGAATCCTGGGCTGCACCAAAAGAAGTGTGGCCAGCAGGTCGAGGGAGGTGATTCTACCCCTCTGCTCTTGTGAGGCCCCAGCTGGAGTGCTGTATCCAGCTCTGGGGTCTCCAATATGACAACAACGTTGGCCTGTTAGACCAAGTCTGTGGAAGGGCCACAAAAACCATCAGAGGGCTGGAGCTCTTCTCCTATGAAGAAACTCGGAGAGACTTGGGGTTGTTTAAGGTGGAGAAGAGAAGGCTCCAGCGAGATTTAAGTGCAACCATCAGTACTTAAAGTGGGCTTGTGAGAGAAATGGAGAAAGAGTTTTTAATAAGGTCTGTAGTGGTAAGACAAGGAGAAACAGTTATAACCTCTTTAAAGGGTAGATTTATATTAGATAATAATATAAACTAGAAGCGAATTGGTTTAGATTAGATATTAGGAAGAAATTCTTTACTGTGAGGGTGGTGAGGCCCTGGCACAGGTTGCCCAGAGAAATTGTGGATGCCCCGCCCCTGGCACTGTTCAAGGCCGGGTTGGATGGGGCTTGCAGCAACCAGTCTGGTGAATGGTGTCCCTCCCAAGGCAGGTGGGGTGGAATTGTCTGATCTTTAAAGGTTCCTCCTAACCCAAACCATTCTATGATTCCATGAATTTTGATATACATATTAAGGCCTCATGAAGAGAGCTGAGATTGCAGTTATACAAGAAAATAATGAAAAAGTAGTAGCTAATTTCACAATGATATCCAACTGCCTTTTATGACTACAGTTCAAGGTATTGGCTTACCTTAAAGCTCTAAAAGCTTAACTTTAGACATCTAATGTCATAAAACAAGTAAAATGTGATCTCAATATCCCTTCAAATCCATGTGCCTAAAAAAATTTCAAGTCTCTGCAAATCACAAGCTGGATTTACCTAAGGAAACACCACTGCCTGACATTCAGTAACAAGAAGTGCAGAGCATCATCCTTGTTTTCAGTTTACAGTTTGCCTTCAGCTGCTACTAATAGTACATCACACTAGACTTAATCTTTACAAAGTACAGTGGTCAGCCTGAATAAACTTAAAAATGATAAAACATCAGAACCTGGCCATCAAGATAGGCTCTTATCTTTGTAGAGGTAAATTAGGTGCAAAGGAAATTCAACACGGATTAGGAACAAACAGCAGTTTATAAACTGGTTTTAAAATCCAGTAACATGTTCTCAAAGGAGAAGCTACCTAAAAACAACAGCTGCAGCTGAGTAGTAAATCCAAGGGTAAAACAAAAAAGATTTTATTTTCAGTCAGTTTCTATGTCAGAAAAAACCACAGCTAAAGCAAGTTCTGTGGTTGGTTGTGCTTATGAAACAAAGAAATTCTTCACACATCAGGACATTTACCTGTTGTATGTATGTTTGTGTATATATGTATACACATATATATGTATATGTGGCATTCACATTCTACGCTAAAACTTTCCGGTTCAAACAAAATTTCTGAGGAGCTGACTAGAAAAACAGGAAATACAAAAAGCCTATTTTAAAGTTCAGTTTGTGGAAGTCATTTTCAGTTAAAATATTTTTGATTGTTTTGAAAATATGATTGCAAGTCTTGCCAGAAAAGTAAACCTTACAAGTCTTCTATTACACATGGAAGAAAACCTGTAACCTGATTTACTCCACATTGTTATTTTCCTTCAAGCCTAATGTTCTAATTTTCCCAACAATCCCAATATTCAACAAAACTTCCTCATACATGGGAGAACAAGTTGGTTATGCTTTTATCTTATTCACCTTTGCTATGTGGAAACTATTAGCATGAAAAAAATCAGTGCTTACAGTATTGTGGCTGTTGGATCATAAAGATACAACTCTGGTGGTGATAATTTCTACCATATGTAGTGACTAAGCATATGTAAGTGTCTAAGTAGTGGCTATGAATTATTCTTATTTTTATCACTTTAATAGCATCCTGAAGCCACGAGAATGTGTATTGATGAGGATGATTAAGAATTATTTTTTCTTCTCGGTGGAGGTGCTTTGTGTGCAGAAAAGGCAGTGTTTTAATTTTAATAACAACTGTTAAAAATTGTTTTATTGTCTACTTTTATTAACCTTACCAGAAATTGGCTTTTGCCAGGTATCAATATATTCCGGAGCTTTTTTGACACCCATGTCAATAGGTCTGGCAGTAGCCTCAGGTATATAAAGGTCATCTGCGAAAAAAGAAAATTAAGTAAGTATCTACGGTGTGGCACCAAATCATGGAACACTTGTATATTGCATATGTTCAAACTCCAGCTGACATGATGTGCAAAACCGGCGTGTGGGGCCCACTTCTGTTTTTACTGATAACTTAGTGATATCCATTATCTTCTTATTCAGGTAAGTAGAAAGTGATCTGGTTCTACAAAGCCTGCAGTTTAATTTTAAACATTCCTCGAGTAAAGTATATTTGGAAAGAGAAAATTATTAAGATGAAGACGTAACGGATGAGTTAAAACAAGACTATATGTGGAAAAATGAGTAGAGAGAACATTCTAGCTTTTCAGCGTAAAGAATAAAATGTCCATTGATTCTTTCAAAGGGCAAAGTTCTCCTTCTCCCCATAATAACTGGTCATCCTCCATATTAAATGGTTAGAGCAATTTTGGACCAAATATATTCACCATATTTGGAGTACAGGAGACAAAGTATACACAACATCCAGTTTGTATATAAGAGAAAGTCTTACTTAAAAGTTATATAAACATGCTTTTAAAAATGTAGGTGGCATTAAAAAGATCAACACAACTCCTGGTACAGAACAACTGTTTCACGTGCTGGTATTTATCGGACAGCCAGACTGTGAAATTAATACGTTTTCTCTACACACAGTAAATATATTTGCTTTATAAAAACTGTATATATAGTAAAGCAAGAAGATGCATTGAAACTTCATCATGTTTGTGGGAAAAAACCCCACACACTCTTGCTCATGATGTAAGACAAAAAAACCTTAAGATTTGATATATTTTAAAAAAACCCTCAATATTACTTTAATTATCAAATTACAACCCTATTCCAACATGATCTAATCACTTCAGCTAAAGATTTCATAGGTTTATAATCTGGTTCTCAACTTGTTTTGACATTTCACTAGTATTTTGATGGTATGAAGCAGATAATTTTTCAATTGCTTTACCATTTGACCATTCTTGTTGCATGTTCCCTACAAATCCACAGCCCATACATGATAAATAGTTTACTGAAGATTAAAGTAATGAGACTTGCAGTAAGCTGGGAACAGGATGCAGACGACCTGGTTCCTCTGTCTGAAATATCTGAGCACATCACATGATTTTGTATAACTGCAATTTGTCTTCAGGTAAGTAAAACAATTAATTAGATCTTCAGATATACAAAGTGCCAGAGTGATAATCAGTGCTTCATGTGAGTGATGTTCAAGGCAGAAAGGCATGAGAAGACCAGCACCAGCTTTAAAAAAAACCCAAAAATAATCTTGTACATCATGAGTTATAGTCAGAGAACGTTTAGTTTCTCAGTTCACCTTTCAGTGAACATATCAACAAAAGGTAGTAGCACACTGACTAGTTCACACTAAATCACCCAAGTATATATTACAAGTCTAAATTAGTTTCACATGTTAACAGTGTCTGCAGAAAAACCTATCTCTATCCTGCTCCTTAGAATCTAATTTGGAATCACAATCTTTTCTGGGTTATATCAGCCAAGAATGAACAAAATATTGTATATATTCTAGACGGAAGAAGCACTTTTCTTTCTCTTTTCAGAAACATGAACTGCTGTTTTGTCATTAGTAAAGCAGTAATGAAAAATAAGTCAAAGTTTCAAACCACAATACTTTCATGTTGACAAAATCTCCTATTTTGAGTATTTCAATAAACTTTAAAGTTACATAAAAGTTTGCGTTTTCACACAAGACACCTGCAGAACCAAAGTTTGTTGTATTTGTCATAGCATTTGCCTTATTCTACCAAATGTAACTTGCTTATTAAAAGCACTTATCACATTCATCCAAACTTTTAACAGAATTGAGAATAGATCTATTACTTGCATATGTCTTTGTGTCTTCTTTTAATTCTATATTTTTTCCTGGAAACATTCATGGGGTCTGGAACATGTTTAAACTAACCTCTGTGTCTTTAATAGTAGGAATACTATTGGAAGGGTGCATCATTTTAAGGGAAGTAATGGAAAAAGTGCCCTTGATAAAATAAACTGCAATACTTTTATACTTGAGTTCCTCTGGAACTTGGCTATACACACAGAGTTTAAAAAATAAAAAGAAAACAACATAAAGTTAATGGCCATTATAATGAAAATCATGTATGCCTCCCTTTCGCAAGGGAAATGGAAATGTTGCTCAAAGTTTGTTTGCTGACATTTGTCAGGAAGCTCAGTAGGTCGGGAGCAGTATTTAAACGGTTAGGATTAAATTAAAAAACAACCTAGTAAGAAAAGTTACATACACTAACGTGAAACGCCATCTGAATAAAATGATATTCTAGAGAAAATGGCTAAAACATGGCAAAAACCTGAAAGGAGTGCTAGTCATGAGGAAGCAATCCCTGACTCTTTTCCACAGTCAAGTTTACCACCTGGCACTACAGCTGGCCAGTAGACTGAAAAGCCTGCCAGGAAACCAGCCACAATCCTGTGTGCTGGTGCTGGAAAAAACAAATTCCACTGCTTATCGTCTGGGCTCTGCAGCTGCCGAGCACTCTCTGCATGGGGTGAAACATCTTTGCACTGAGGCTAATGAGCCCAGTAAGGAAGAAGAAATGGAGTACATTCAATAGCAGTGCCAGTCCAGCAAGGAATTAAAAGATCCAAACTGGTGTTCAAACAACGGAACATCCAAGAATAAGTGATGTAATGTCTAAAGGTAAGTCTGAAAACATATTGTTACATATATAACATATTCATAACAGCCCAGTTAAAAATTCTGATCACCTTAGATCAAAAGTACAGGATTTTGATAAGCTAACCACAGAAAATACTGAAAAAGAAACTTCTTTTTTCTCTGCTCAGCTGGTAAGATTTGGGGTTCCAGGTTATAGAATTCTCTTTCCTAAGTCTCTTTTGCAGACTTAGGAATTCTTTTGCAATAGATAATTAATTGCATATTGCTTGAGAGAGATACAGAAGATTTCTTTAAATGATTATCTGAATTCCTTCTTGTGCAAATTTATTTTTGTGGGCACAGTCAGCCTTGTGTCTCAGACAATGCCACAATACTGTGATGTACTTGCCTTACAGAAGACTTGGGATTTCACTTACTGATCATCAAGAAAAGTACAGACTGAAAAGTTCTGAAAAGCTGCAGTCCTCTCTCAAGTTGTTACAAATGTATGAAATTCATTGGTGATTTCTCTCACACTTCTCAGAAGAAGGATGCAGACTCACAGAAACGTATCAATGAGTTGTTTTGGCAGTGGGGTTGGAGGTACAAAGAAGTGGGCAGGAGATAACAAAGGCCAGCTCCTCTTTAGTACTTTGGATACCAAGTTTAACTTAAAGGGCCCACTTGGCAGGACACAAAATTTAGCTAACAGACATCTACAGGATGTTTCCTTAACTTACAGAAAAAAATACTTATGTAACTTGGCAGTGGGAACCACTACTGGAAGTATCATTTTTCAAAAGAATCCTAAAAGAAGGTACTTATTTACCAGTGAGTACACACAGCACGCACAGTAAATAGTAGTCTTGTGGTGACTTTTGACACCATCTACCACAATGAAGCTCTAGTTCTTCCTGGCAACAGGCACTACTATAAAGACATGGAAATAATAACAAATGGTGGGCACACCAAGAGGGGTGCTTACAATAAGATTGCTTAAAACAATACTTTAGCAACCTAAACCAGCATTAAGCACAAAAAACTGCATGTAACAATTTACTACTATTATGTTTTGATTTGCTTAGCATGATTTGCTTAGCATGTATTCATTTTTCCTGGTGTTTTTTATAACCTACCAATATCTCTGGCAAGGTTATGAGTATAGGGGAGCAGAGAAAAGCTCAGTGTACTGTGTAATGTAATCGTGGGTTTGTGCCTAATTTCATGATGTGATCACTCCTGGAGACCTGTGTGCATTCTCCTATTCCAGTAACCAGGCATTAGACAGCTCACTTATAAGGTGATTTCCAACACAAGTGAACAATAAAACCTTTTGACCCATAACTACTGCAGTTGGGCATTTAATGCTGTAACTGGCTCTGATGTCCTGGAATTTGATGGCCTCATTTGATTTCATAGCCAGAAGGGCTATGAAATGTCAAAGAACACATACCTCTAATGAAGGCATTCACTCTGTACGTAATACAGAAATGTATGTCATGCTCTAAATAAGTTAAATTTAATTCAATATAAATATACAACCATCTTTTCTGAGCTTTTACCATTTCTAACAACATGGTGGGCTTGTGAAAATGTACAGGAATGAGTAGCTTAAGACATTCTATGATCAGCAACAGGTATTAAATTGCCAAAGATACAAGAAAGAAACTTCACCCAGGCAAAAACATTTAGAATAGACGGAATGTCACTCTGCCTATCCTAATCTAACTAGCACAGAAATAGCAACAGGTCCCAGTAGTAATATGGGACAGGAGCACTTTAAGTGGGTGATCAGCCAAAAGTTTGCCTTGAGTATGTACATTATTTATTTATTTGTATTATTTATTTTTTTAAACTTGAATTGTTGATGAAGAATCCCAAAATTATGCATTTAATTAACCAACGGCTGTATTAAAAAAATTCCCCAGCAGTATTTGTATTGATGTAATAAATTAATGTTTTATGAAATAAAAAAATATGGATTCATTATGAATTAGCACTGAAAATATTATGTTGATTGGATGGAAAAATCAGGTACAACTGAAAAAGGAAAAATTATTTTTCCTTCAACCAAGCCTGTACTTTTAATAAGCCTTTGTGGTTAGGGATGTTTGTTATCTACGTGCACATGGATATATGAATCAAAGACCCTCGTCTGTCATCCACCAGCATGGAACTTTTGGTGCTGAAGTATCCAAGCCTGAATACTGCACAGTCCAAATACTGCATGGTCTGAATGTGAGTAGGTCTGATGTGAACACACCCCACGCATACAGAATAACTAGCAAGGTTAAGGCTTCCCTACAAAGCCTCCTGACTTGGACTCAAACAGCTGGGTGATCCTTTTCAACTAAGTGTCTTCCAGTAATTATTGTGGATCTAACATCTAGGAAACATTAGCAAACAGTGGCCACATAATAATGAATCTGTAAGTTTACACAGACTGGGTGCCAGTATAATTTCATAAACACCCGCAGGAATTATATAACAGGATCAGTAGAAGCAATTACACATGGCATTCTGAGGAATTAAATTCTGCAAAAAAACACAATGAGTATTTTACAGGGCTCAAGACGACTTGGGGAAGTCAAGTCACATTCTGGTCTTTCACTGATAAATAAAGAAAAACCCAAACCCCAGAACTCTACCTGTTGTTGGCACAATCCACTTCGGCAGCCCAGGTGCTTTTGTTCTGGCTGGTGCTAGTGTGGTTTCACTAAAAGCTGTGAGAGAGTTTCAAAAGAAAAAAGAAAAAGAAGAAAAAAGAAAGAAGTTCAGTGAGAAGAATACTCAGACTTCTATGTGATGCCAACAATTCCACACTAGAGAAGAAAAAGTTAACACCTGCTGTGATGACACACACAGTTTTGGTTTCTTTTCTTTTTTTTTTTCCTGATTTGGAAAGGCTTTACCACTAGACTTATTAACTGATTGAAAAATATCCCCCCCTTTTTTTCCCCAGCAATACTTAAAATTCCACTAAGAATAGGTGAAATTAATTAACTATTTAATCTCCTTCCCATCCCAGATAGAATAAACAGTTATTACCAGGTCTGGTCTGTGATATATCGGATGACTTTGGTCTTGCAGAAGTGAGACGTGTTTTATGAGGTGCTAAAAGAAATAAGGTTCTGTTTCAATGCTGTGTGTGAAAGAACACGGACAGTGCAGTGCGATTTGCCAGACAAAAAGGTCCATGCACCAATGCGATACAGCAAAATGGACATATGAGAGTTCTATGAGTTCTAATCCAAAATGCATGTGGAAAATGCTAGTTTCTTTAGTGGCCAGATGACTCCATCATGCAGTCTGACCAGTTACATTCATATGTAGGTTTAGGAAAAAGATATAAAATATTTACAGCCAGTTACCCAACTGTATATGGATACAGAGTTAGCTCTGCAAGGTATCCATGGCCTTAAGACATTTAATTAGGTTCTGTAAAAAACAAACAAACAAAAAACCTCAAAGTAAAACACCAAACTGAACCCCCCAAATCAAAGACTTAGATAAAACCATGAAACATAGAAATATCACTGAGAAAACAACTGGGAGCATTCAACGCAGACACTGTGCAGGGCAGCTGAAGCACAGCGTCATCACCAAGGCTGAAATCAGAAGCCTTCAATCTTTTCTTATTGTTGTCTTTCACTTGCAAAATAATTTTGATACTATTGTTGTTATGGGATCTGTGAAACTCACACTGGAAGGTGAAAGCATAAGCAGTAGTCATTGTTATCTTGTGCCCAATTAGCAACTTCAATAATCAATTTTTTAAATAGAGCCAGCTATTTGATATTTGTCTGATAAACATTCGACCCATAACACTTAATGCAGCCTCTCTGAAGCATCAGAGAAAATGCTTCTACAGGACGGAACACATTACTCATTTCTGACATTTAGATTTGGGAAGTTTTACAGATTTAGATTTTGTAAGGAAAAACTTGGAGCTCAGTCACACTGATGTTTGTAACACTATATATCTGAGTATCCAATACACAGCTCTAACACTGTTTAAAAACTTCGTATAATCTTTGATATTTGAGGCAATACTAAGCAAACCCCATTTTCAGAGCAATAAACTAAAATATCTGATAAGGGGAAAAATAAATTTTCATATTATGAGTTTGAAATAGTTTTAAAGGTAATAATGAACATACAATTAAACATTAAACTGTACTGATTTTCCTTAAGACCTACAGACTCTCAATACAACAACTTAGGAAAATCTTAAAGAATTACCTGTATTGTACCAAGGAATTTCAGTTGCTTGACCAATTTTGGGCCTGGGTGAAATGTGGTATGTTTCATTGGGAACTGAAAATGGAGATATAACTGCTTATCAAATGCAAATGATTTCCTTTTAAACATAAGACATCACAGGTGGAAAGGAAATTTAAACTGTCTGTGCAGATCATAAACAAAAGAGTCAGTGCTAGAAATCTGGCTGAAAATCATGCTTTGATACAGGTAAAAGACGTTTCGAGTCTGGGAAGATATATATCATTAGTAAGTCAGACAAAATCAGAAAAGATAATCAGGCAATGCCTTTTTACATGACTCCTCAGCCTTGTACAAGTAGTATTTATTTCTATAAAGAATTGCAAGAAGAAGAAAAACGGCTGGAAAATTAAAACCAGCAACATTTTGTACATGCACTGGACTGTAACTAACAAATGAACATGACAAAGATATATTAAGGTATTTCTGTTGATTAAAGTGTAGGTTTAGCCATATAGCAAAAGCAGAGAAAGTAAAGATTTATGAAAAATAAACTGACATAATATTCTCATTACCCAAAGTTATTTTGGACCCATCAACAACATGAACTGTTACAAGGTTAATTGATCCCAGGTGTGTTGCCCTTGGAGCTATAAAAAATAAACCATTGTTCTGTGAGAAGGGAAATGAAAGAAGTTGGATTTCATGAAGGATCTGTCTCCATTGTTTCCTAAAAACCTCTCTGCACATCTGCTAGGACAATTTTAACAGACACGAGACAGACACCTTCTGATTAGTCTGGATGTATTTTCATGCTGACAACCAGACTATTCTGCTGGGCCCCCACTAACTTCAGAACACATGCCCTAAACCCGGAGTGCTGACAGTCTTTAGTCTTTCTCATACTTGTATTAACTTACACTTCCCTAAAAAAATTCTTGAAGTTTTTACTAATATATTTGTTTTTCAGACCTCACTCAAATTTTAATGAATTAATTGAAAGTTATCTAAGTTACTGGATGTAAAGGACAGACTGGCAGGTAGAGGCATGCCCTACATGTCTCTTTGTCTTTCAGAAATAAGATTAAAATATGGAAGCTGGAAAATAACCTTCTTATTAACATAAGGAGAAGTGGCTAAAAAGTGTCATTTATATTTAACAGTAAATATTTGTTTACAGTTTTCCTAAGAGTAACTTGTTTTGCATATACACCATGATAATGATTTAAACTTTAAAAGGCAAAAAATAAACCTCTAAATTCTGTTTTCTAAAATTCTTTCTCCAAAACAAAATTTGTAGTGGTACCGAAAGATGGCACTTGTTAACTACGACATGATTGGAAATAGCTCTTAGTCAACGGAGACTTAGAATCTAACTTGGCTGTTGAACAGCCTTTCAAAATAAGGTATTTAGAAAAGAAATCTTTTTCCTGGACCGTTCAGTTTGATGTTGATGGTAATATATATGTACATATGATATATGTATAGATAGAAGATAGTTCTTGAATGAATGGGGTGTCTGCTTAAAATCTTTTTGGCTATATAAAATGGACAAGGAGAAAGAAGTTGGGGGGAAATTACTAAAGTATTCATTAATCTATTTGCTTAAGACTAAAATTTTACCAGTTCAGAGGTGCGATCAGAGAGGAGGAAAGGTTAGGAGCTGTTCTTATAGTCATGTAGTCTCTCCTCCCCTAACTATATTTTTCTCCTGTTACCTCCCTACTTAGCAATTTTTATTGAAATAGTTCACCCCAAGGTAAAGCTGAAGTATCATCACTCTTCACTATAACTGAGCATCCCTGAATCTACCGCGGTTACTGCAAAAATCACTGGTATTGAAGGTACTTATACTCTTAGCATCTAAATATCTTGGACCGAGACTCTGTAACCCGAGTTTCAAAAGTACTTGAGAAATTGAATCAAATGTATCTAGGATAACAAAATCCCCCGAACGAAAAGAACTTTGTGAATGTGACCACAGAAATACATTTTTATCAAAATTAATTGAATTTCTCGCATTTTTTGATGGCTACTAAACCCATCCGTCTGCTTTCCACAGAAATTGATGCAATTCTTGGGCATTCACTTTGATAAAATTTATGAACATACTCTCAGCTGAACAATGATGCAAATTTCTGTCTACTTATTATGCACGCCCCCTGACCGCAGAACTCAGTGAGAGCAGAAATGTAACTAAGACAGTGCCACAATAACACTTCTAAAGTTACAAACTGTAAATTACCAGGTTTAGTTTGTGGTCCTTCTGGCCCAACAGATGTTTTGGATTTGGAAGGAATGAGCAGTGTTTCTTTTGGAGCTGAAAGAAAAGGAAAAAGATTATTATTGTATTCTTCAGGAGTCATGATCCAGTGCCATATTTAGCCCACAGAAAATGCATGCCTCAAATGCCTGAAAAAAAGACAATAACAATTCCATGGCTTTCTGGAACCTGAAACAAAATGACTATCCAAAACACAGAAAAGTCCCAGCAGTGTGCTGTAAGTTGAGTTAGTGGCTAAAATTCTTGCTCTAAAAGAAAAATTAGGCCACTGAGTTTGGTTGGAGATCTGACAAATACAGACTTCTGACCAGACATAAGCTGTAGGCTATTCTTGCTTTACTTCAAAGAATAGAAATGAGAATCCTGTGTACTAAGATACATGCACGTGGCAGCAGAATGAAGGATAGTGAAATGGTGTTATATAAATACCACATTGGAGTGTGTTCTCTAGAAATTTCTCCATTGAAAAATTAGAAATACCTGCATCTTAACATTAAGGAAACTGATTTACCCATTGTTGCCCTTGAATGACCAGTAGTAGTAGATTTTGTAATAGTTGGTTGTGGAGTTGTCGGATGTATTGCTGTTAAGGAGAAAATGTGAAAAATCTTAGAATATTTGTCTGTAATAGAAACAAAGCAGCATTTGCTAAAACCTGCAAAATTCCCCAGACTAAGGAGTAGCAGAATTTCTTGAAAATCATCTGCTGACAGATATAATCATCTATCTATTAACTTCTGCTATGCATTCCTTTTATACTGAAAATGGGAAGCCACACAGCCCTCCACAACTATTTTTAGAGCTACTTTCATTTCAGTATAGCAGAAAATGTCTGTTAGTCTGTTGCTAACTGTCCAAGCGCATTGTAAAGGAGTTCTGTTGCATTTCAAGAAAAGATCAAAAAAAAAAGAGCTCACAGGGGAGCACCCAAGATTACCAGGCAGTGATCACAGTCTGTCTAGCCACTGAAATTTGTCAATATCCACATTACTACATTACTACTCTTCATCTGCTATGTGTAAGAGAAAGAGGAAAAACATTATATGTATTATACATACCCTACTATTGTTTGTAGTGTAGTTTTGGCATATTTTGGTTTAATTATTTAAAGTGTAGTGCATTTGTTTCAGCACAAAACTGGCTATGAATAATTCCATTAAGAAGCACAAAACCTGAAGCTTTGGGAATGAATGATTAAACACAAAATTAAAATAATGACTCCATTACCAGGTTTGGTGTATGGCACTCTTGGTTTTTCAGTTGTTTTTCGTCTGGTATGAATGAACTGTTTTTCAGTTGGAGCTGGAATAAAAACAAACAGCACCCAGAACAATAATTGAAAAAACACACTGTTTCTCACAGCACACAAGGAACATAAGTATGATCTGATCTGGAATAAGGCAAATTATGTAAGAATAAAGCTGAAAATCATTCATCTGGAATTCCTGCAAAGAAAGGAAAACAAGTTAAATGGCCACTAACACAAGAAGACTTCTAAAAAATTATATTCATATTTGTAGCTTTGCATCAAGCAGTGTAGAATATAGTCATTAACGTCATCATACTGCAATAGGACAAAAATAGACAGTGGTAACCCGTGGCTTCCTCATCTGCCACACATGAGTGTCTGAGGACAGGATTTCTTTTTCAGTGGAATATTTGTATCAAACTTGATTTGTAAATTAAATTCTTTTGTTCTTATGTAGGAATGATTTAATATTTACATCTTCATAGTATTCAGATAAAAAAGTCTTATGAAGAAAAGTAGGAGTCATTGACTGGAAAAGCTTATCTTAGCACTTTCTAGTCTGTGGTCTATACCAATGTGAGGGGTCCAAAATTATCCTCTTTAGCCTGTGCATTCTTCATCTCCCTTGCTGTGAAGAACCGTTTTCTGCATGTGAATATTACTCAGGTAGCTCAGATGTTTACAAAAGGGCACATACTTCATAAAGCTACATGAAAAATACTGAGTGAATACTAACCTAAGTATCATTGCATACAGGGAACATATATATCAAAATAGAAATATGGTCAAAAGCAGTTTTAATTTCCTCTTCCTCAAAATGAAAAAAAACATAATTTGAAGATTATAAAATGCCTATTAATATTTCATTAACCATTCTCAGAAAATCACAGTCGAGATCTGTCTCTGAATCTGGGGACTGAAAGCTGATTGAACAAAGGTTGCCCAAGCAATGGTCCTGCTCCCTGATACTGCTTGGATTCAGTGACCCTTACTTGGTCCACATCTGACAATTAAGTTAAGAAGAAAGAACACTCAGCTAAGGTTTCATATATTTAAGCGAGTCTTCCCAACATGAATAACTAGAAGTAAGCAGAGAGGATGGTTTTAAGAATTAGAGTTGGATTTAGACAGTCACATATCTGGTCTGGAGACTTTATGCTGTTATTGATGTATTAGAATTTTCTTCTGTAAAATTAAACCATGAGGAGTGAAGAAGAAGAGTATTTTGGAATGAAATTATCCACAATTCACATGAAGACCAGGGGATTAACTCGGTTAGAGCATGGTGCTAATAAAGCAAGTGTTGTGATGGACCAGTTTACTTCAGAGTTGGACTTGATGATCCTCGTGAGTCCCTTCCAACTCAGAATATTCTGTGATTCTGTGAAGAATCACTATCTGCTCTTTAAATAAAGTCCCCTTTTACTAGGAAAATAGATAACATCTGGAGGAATTGGATCATTCTGACTGGAAAGGCTAGAAGATGAGGAAAAGAACCTTTGAAAGTGAATGAGCTCATGCCTTATTACCCTTATCAAGATCAAAGAGCAAGTAAGTATCTACAAGAAGAGCAAAATTTCATTATTAGCTTTTAATAAAATGTAATGAGATCTCTCTAAGATGATATTCTCTAAAAAGAGTGGAAAATAGAATAATTATTTATGAAATAACACAGTTACCAAATGTTGCCTTTGTTCTTTCAGGAACAGGAGGAATCATAGTAGTATCTGGTTCATCAAAGGTTGGAAGAATCTCTGTTGGAAAAAATGTCAATAAATGATCTGAATAATGAAAGGAACCTCCCTTTCCTCCCCTCCTTAAAAAACCTTTCAGCATTATACTGTATACAACAGGAAAGGGATGTTTTGAAATAGCGATAGGCATTTACCCTCAGAAGTTTATGGTTAGGAAACAACAATAACAACCCCTCAGTGAAATCACTGATTATAGTGGTTCACGTAGGTCAGTCAGATTTACAATGAGCAGTCACCTAATCAGAATGTAATTGAAGGGAATCCTCAGCCTAATCTGGGTGAAAATGTGTGTATAAAGAAAAAGCAATGCAACAGCGTTAGGAGGTTTCTCTCATAAGAGCTTCAAAAACTACTGAAGTGTGTTGCTCAGATACAAGCTGCAAATAACTTTTTATCCTTGATTAAAACATATAGGTGGATACTATTTCTTCTGTGAAAATCTGCATAAGATAAAAAAAAGTCTTGAACTGTTGAAGTTTCCATCAAATTTAATTGCAACCTTGCAGAGGTTTCTTAACCTAGAACAATACCCAGGTAACAGCAAATGCACTGATGACTATTCTTCCCACTGCCACCCTGAAAGCAATCGTTCAATTATCAACTGCAGCTTCACAGAAGACCAGATAATTTACCAGGCTTCCTGTATGGAGCATCCGGGACGGGAGTTGCTCTAGGTTTAAAAGGAATATGTTGTGGTTCTTTACGAGCTGAAAGAAAAGATCTGTTTTAAGGGCTTATACTTCGACAAAATTAGACAGGTTTATTGCACAGTTACTGCATGTCTCATGCTTGCAAAGAAAAACAATCCCTGCATGTCAGCCTGAAAAACTGAGTGTCAGATATGTACAGGAATTCAAGACAAAACAAAATCCTGAATGAAAACATGGGTGGAAAATTAATTAGGTAAGCAAAATCTAGAGTCAAGCAACAAAACCTGAAAGAACACAGACAACTCCGGGGAATATATTTCTGTCTGTATTTCAGAACCCATAACTGCAATACTCATGCTGTGCTTGTCTCCTACAAGTGTCAAAGGGATTACAAGGTGTGTGACAGGGAAAGAAATTTTCTGTGAAGACAACAAACCAGCTAGGAATCTTTCAATACCTGCAACAGAGTAGAATTTAGTTCAATTAGTAGAAAAGAAAACAAATCAAAACCACTAACAGATTATGTGAAAAACAGATTAATGATATATAAGCATTGGTCCAGGGAGCAGTGAAAAAATACTAATGACCAGCTAAGACCAAAGTAACAAGTTTACCTGTTGCTGTCTTTTGTTGTTCAACTGTAAATGTACTAGCTGCCAAAACTTCATAAAAACAAGAAGATATACAGAGTTAGTGGTAAGTATAAGTTAGTGGTAAAAATACTCCCTTTAACATGACTGGTTTGTTTTCAATTTGGAACACATTCTTTTTTTTTCCTTTTTTTAGAAAGAAAATATTTCTTTGTAAAATTAGTGAATATACACTCACTCAAAGTAATGTTCAATGGATACTTACAGAAGTGTTAGAAGTTACAGAGATTTGGCAGTTCATTAGTATGTAAATCCCTATTAAGTTTATTTTTAAGGGTCAAATTCCATTACCAGGTCACACAAACTTGTGAGTGGTTTGAGTTACAGATACTTAAAGTCATACACGAAGCCCCTCATATAAGTTTTACTCTGAGCACCTTTTGACAGGCACAAAAGAGATGCAATTTCTTTCAACTTCTCATAATGTTTCTATGTTGTCTACCCTGCTGTACAAATTATTCATCAGTGATACATGTCATGCGGCTGAAAAGCGGAGGCAACTACTAAAACAGACATTAAAAATAGAAATCAGCTCTATTTTCCTTTAAAAACTTATTTAACGATCATTAGAAAATGTATCTGTAATATGAAGAGATGTTAATCAACACTTGATTCACTGAGGAAGGACAACCCAAAAGAACCCCTGGATACTGAAGCATAACAAAACAAAAATGTGTGTACCAGGTTTTGTGTGTGGTACATCTGGACTTGGTGATGCCCTGGGCTTGGAAGGGACTCGTCGACTTTCTTTTGGACCTGTGGAAATGAGCAAAGTTTTGAATTTGTTATTGAGGATGATGATTCTTGGACCTGTGAAGATGTGCAAAGTTTTGAACACATTGTTGAGGATGGTGATTCAACATACGTCTTTTGATTTTTCTGACAGAAGATTCATTTTCTGCTAAGAATTTTTTTAGGGCTTATTCCTGTCATTTGAAAATAATCCCACAGAGATCTCCTGTTAGTGCCATCAGTACTATGCCAGTGCAGAGACTAAAGACAAAGTAACTGCTACAGCGCCGTGTCAGATTAACTCTTCACTCCAGCAGCAATAACCAATAGAGCTTTCTGCAGAGTAAACTGCTGTAGTTCTCACACTTCCTAGTTGTGCTTCTTGAGTGTCTCATATTCCAAAAAACTTGCTGCCCATTTAAATCAACTTCGCATTAAAAAAAAAAATCAGCAAAGCAGTCAAAGCAGAAGAAACACGGAAATTTACCACTGATTTTCAAATGGACAGAGCTATTTCCAAAGTTTTGGAACAGGAAAGTACTGTAATTTTACACATTTAAACAAGCAACTAAAAAATACAAATATTTCTGTCACACTCTGAGGAAATCAAGATGGAGATTTTCCTCTGTGCAAGGGCTCAAGGTAAGTATTAACCCACACATCTCCATCATTGTGTGTCATTGACATGTATAAATATCCAGCTGATTATCTTGTTCCATGATAGCTGTATAGCAAAATTTGACTATGACAGTAAAGCACAGGCTACTAAATAAGTATCTCTGTATCTTCAGAGAACTGCTCAGTTTTGAACATTTTCAAAGTGATGAAACTTTCATGCACTAAAGCGCAAAATATTGATAAGCTTACTTGCTCTAGTTGGAGGAACACGTGGACTGGGTGATGTTTTAGGTTTGGAAGGCCTGTGATATATATCTTTAGTAGCTGAAAGAAAGAAACTAGGTTAAACATTATTAAAGTAATAAATAGCTTGAAATACAAATACGCTGTTCTGTATTGCATGTTGTCCTGGAATGATTCACAATATCAAATTCAAGTGACAAAAATACCTTTGTCAAATGGGTCTGCCTCAAGCGATCATACAACCTAGGATCAATGAAGTGATTGTGTTTTGACAGTGAAATTGAAGTTCAAGTGGAACAGAATTATTTTTCAGTCCTCTATGAAGGACTGGATTTCATTTCATAAAACTGGAGGGGAAGGGAAGCAGAGAAAGAAAGCTTTCAGGATGCAACTCTGCCCACCCAAACCATATGACCACCTGAAATGGTGCTGCCTCCACAGGATGACCAAGAACATATAATTAGGATCCTGTTCTGATCTGCCCTCTGCCTCTTACCCTTAAATGTTGAAGGAAATTGTCCTATCTTATGTGCATAACAACTTGAAAGGAACAAGGATTCTCCTCGATTGTTTCGTAGAAAATAAAAGACAGAGAACCTTGACTCTTAAATTATTAAGGAACATGTAAAGAAAGATGACAAATTTTTGCAGGTCTGCTTTTAATGATTTTTACTGAAGAAGAAAGACAATATGACCATTCAAACAAGAAAGCATCATTACCTATTGTTTGTCGCTGTTGTACCCGGGATGGAGAGAAACGAGCCAGGCAGAATTCAGGAAAAGTGAATTATTTATTAATATATGGATGGGTTTTTATCTCCTAGTTCACTAGGATGGCACAAGCTCATTGGTTCTTTGACCCACCACCTCTCAGAACGATTGGTGGAGGCTATTTGAAAATATTTTCTTAAGAACACCAAAACAATTTTGCCGAATAACAACAGGTGTAAGATAGTTAGTTTACAAAAACCCGTAGCAGTGTTTTTTACAGCTTTCGTGAGAAACACAGAGCTCTCACAGAACGCTGCAGAAAACTGGAAAATTTCTCTGCTGAAGCTTTTCAGTGCACACAATTGTTGACTTTGGATTCTCAGTTCTAAACCTAATTGTTTCCAGAACTGCATTAGCATAATAAAACAACAAAACCAAAGTATTACCAAAAGCAATCAAAATGTTACAATCACCGTCTCCACAATAATCATACCATCCCTGCTCGGGCTGATGACAGATAGTCACTCCTCCCTGAAACTCAACATCAGAGCGTTATGTTCCTCAGAACTGCCTCCAGTTCAAGGTAACAGCTCTAATACGGAACAGATCCCAATATAAATTTGAAGTTTTTGTAAAAGCCACGAAGAGACTGCGGGTGGCTTTTTACCTTCAGCTTTGTACACTTTCCTGACTTATTTCAAGTGTTTTTTTCAAGCAAGAGGTTCAGACTTACTGGGGAGAAACAGAACCTGAGTTGTTTTCTCTTTGCCCATCTCTTCACCAGTACCATCTAATACTTCGTGTACCTTGGATACCCATACTGGGTCTGGCTGGGATGGAGTTAGTTTTCTTCATAGCAGCCGCTGTGGTACTCTGTTTTGGATTTGTGACCAAGGAAGTGTTGATAAAATACCAGCGTTTTAGTTATTGTTGAATACAGCTTGTTACAGCATCCAAGAGTTCTTTTTCACTCTGCCCCCAGGCAATAGGGCTGGGTTAGGGGTGGGCAGGATGCTAGGAGAGGATACAGCCAGGACAGTTGAACCACCCTGACCAAAGGGATATTCCGCCTCACATGTCATGCTTAGCAACAAAACTTTCCAAAGCACCCGCTGCTCCTAGACTGGCACTGGTCTGCCTGTGGGATGTGGTGTGTGGTTGCTTTGTATCACTTGGTTTTTTTCCTCTCTTTTTATCCTTCCTTATTGAACTGTCTTTATCTTCAACTATGATTTTTTTTTTCCCTCCTTTTTTTTTTTTTTCCTTCACTTCTGCTCTTCTAATTCTCTCCCCCAGACTGCTGTGGGGTAGAATGAGCAAGAGTTTAGGGTGTGCTTAGTTTCTGGCTGGGGTCATCTCCGTACAGTACCTCACGTCATGCAAGTGTGAGTTGCATAATTTACTTTCTCCATCCTTAATTCTCCTAAGGTTGTAAATGGGTATAACAAGCCAGGTAGACACAATTATAGGAAGTATTACACATTCTTAAATCTCTGGACAACACCAGGGCTGTGGAAAAGTGAACCAACAAGTGTGAATGAAAGGTTATGCCTGGGAGAGAAGTAACAAACACATAGTTTGAGAAATACAGAGCAGAATCCTTCCTCTTTACAATGACACTCCTTGTTTTCACCTTCACTTTGCCAAAACACAAGCAAGCTCACACAGAAAAGACTTATTTTCGCTGAGAATTGTACAGAAAACATCCAGTGTTGCAGTGACTCAAAATTTAATAAAGAATTGAAGACAGAGATTTTCAACTTACCAGGTTGCTTGTAAATTCTACATGTTACTGGATTTTATCCCTCAAGGAGTGCTACAACATATATGCCCAAGGGATACACATAAATCTGAAGCTCCACTGAATGCAGTAGAATCCATAAGACACACGTGTCACTGTGAGAAGGTAAAGAAACAATGAACTTACCAGGTTTTGTTCGTGGCACCCCTGGGCTTGGTGATGTTCTAGGTTTGGAAGGAACATGCTGTGGTTCTCTAGGAACTGGAAAAAAAAGAAAAAAAGCAGCAACTACAACAACTATTAGAATTTTTTGAGAACTGATAGTGACAGAAAGCATAACATTAAAAGAGAACACATGCCTTTGGGAACCTTTGGAAACGGAAAAATGCTTGAGTAATGGGGAAATATGAATGCTTGGTACATAACAAACCCCAGTGCTGATGGAAAACCTCTGTAACAGGATAATATAAAACAAGGCCAGTATGGTTGTACAGTATAAAAGGTGAAGGAGCACATGATAGAAACTGAGTATAGAGACAAGCAGTCAAAGGTAGACTGTGGTGCTTCCATCACTTTACAGAACACATTTGTGTGAGAAAAACCAGAAAAAGATGATTATGAATTGTTAGTGTAAAATCCCCAAGCCCCCCCTTACAGAATGAACTTTATTGGTAAAAAAATTATGGCAGTGGAATGCAATGAAGGCGTGCTTGTGATGCTCAGTGAGAAAAAAGATAAATGTGATGACCCCCAGGTGGTTTACCCAGTGGGTAAAACTGTTACCTATGGTTGGTTTTAGTTGATCGGTTCTAAGTGTTATGGTTTCCACGACTGTATCAGAAACAAAACAGAAAAGATGTTTTGAAAGTTGAAAACTTACAATTAGCACCACTTTCTGAATCATATACTTTGTACACTGCCTCATACAGAAACAGCTGTATTAAAAGAAGTGTCTGAGAAAGCAGTGTAATCTGCAATATAGTGCAAGCTTTGTTCTCCCACACACTTCGATGAAATATCCAAATATTATCATTCTGTTATTCAGAAAATGGCTTTTTAGGGACACAAATCTCATCTACTGGTGGTGTGTTTCAAATGCATTTTATATACACAATTAGAATCAGACAGCACTTGCTTGTTTACTGGACACTGTATTATTAAAAAGCATTATATGGTGTATTGCATTGCATGATCATATAATTCAGCTCTAGACTGGAATGGATCTAAAACAAAACTGGGGGATTCAGAGCCATAAGGATGTGAAACTGATGGTATCTTTCTCTGTGTCAATTCTTCTGTATGGAAAATAATTCAAAATAAAAGAAATTTCTTTGGATCTTTTAAGACAATTACAAGATAAGTGGATGATGCTGTAGAAAAAGTTCTGCATAGATTCTTGAAGAAACAGTAAGTTGTTTGTTTGGTTTTTTGAACAGAGACCAATACAAGCTTGTAACATTTGTGTGACAAAACCATTAACCATTTTGGAGAAGGCCAGGCTACCATAACAATGAAAAATGGCCACAAAGGTAAAAACTGAGTTTATGAGAAGCTGCATTTTAAGGTGTAATTTGGAAACAATGTTTTATAATCAGCTGACACGGTTAAAAAATTATAAGAAGACAAGGATTTTGACTGTTTACTACATGAGGAAATCACATCTAATAGATAACATCAGATTTCAAAAATATTGGTCTATGTCTACAATTTAAAGGTCTTCAATAAAGTGTTTCTCCTTAAATTTTTCACATTTACCAAAGGATAACATATGTTGATATTTAAGACCCTTGCAATTTTCAGTTGATTTTACCAACTGGAGAGCATGCAACAGAAAGTAATTTTCTCTGCCCACCACTGAATTCAACTGCTCTGACATTTAATGACATAAAAATCCAGTATTTTGGAATAAAGTGTAAAGGATCATTAATGCCAATAAATATTTATAAGCAAATACTAAGTATGTATGTATAACTGAGCAATTTAGTCCCTCATGCAGGAATAAGTAATGACATGAAATTAATTAATTGTGGATTAGAAGTGAAACAGATTTATTCTAACAATGCAAAGCAACATTGGAAAGAATTATGCCCCCCAAGTAGCCTCAGCACACACTTTAATTGCTTGGTATTTGCTTTAGTTAGCAAGGTTAATCCGAGTGAAACAACATGATCCTCATCCTGTTGCCCTGAAGTATCAGATGTTTGTTCTTTTCCTCAGTGAAAATTACCTAGCAAATGTTATTGCTCCTGAAAACTGCAACTAAATTGCTGAACACAGCAGAGCAGAACAGAACAGAACCCCATTATTTTTAACTGGCTCAGATAACTAAGCAGCTGCTCATAAATACATTTCAATCCAAAATAAACTGTACTAGAAACAATCACAAAGCAGTTTACCCTCTTTGGCTTGTGGGATGTAAGGTTTGGGTGAAGTTTTAGGTTTAGAAGGAACACGTTGAGTCTCCTTTGGAACTGGAAGAGAAAATGTGGGTACAAATTGGTTAAATTGCACAGCAATTAGCATCTGATGCCAGCTGAACACACAAGCACAGTAACCTCACACCTGCAACTAAGAAAAGAGGTAGGCAAGTCAGGTAATACTCTCCATGTGTTTACAACCATCTAAGCAAGAAAGTGGAATTTTAGTCATTTTTTGAAGCTCAGGTTTTTGTTTGTTTGTTTAAAATAAAAACTGGAACAAGCACAAACAAGCATAATTATTGAGAAAGGTGATTCAGAGCTGCTAGCATAATTTTTTTTTTACAAAGGAGACATTCCAGCTGTGAAGAGAGCAATACACCCAGTTGTTGTGAATGCCAAGCAAGAGAATTACCTAGAAGAAAAATGGAGTTAAATGAAAGAATCCTGAGGCATAAGGTGACTAACTTCAGCGATGCTTGCTGTGACGGAAATAAAGCAAACACGGCAGCTTGCCAAGGAAATACTGTTACCTATGGGTGACCTTGGTGGTTCAATTCTAAGTGTAATAGGTTCCAAGACTGCAACAGAAACAGTGTGACAAAGTAAGTATGGAACACACTCCGAAAACTTAAAATTATTCCAGTGGTAAGTAATAAACTTGTTAGCAGATACTAATACAACATCACAGTAATGTGGCTCTTCAAACTGACTTTTAAACCGTGGGCAATTAAAGTTCTTAACGATACAGGTAAAATAGGAAATAAGTTATTGGACAAACTTGATGGCAATAGAAGCAAAAATATGCGGATATAAACCAGTAAATCCAAGAACAAGCAAGAGAAGAGATCACAGAGCTTAACTCAGCAACAGCAACGGACTCTTGATATACAAAAATGTCAGGACTCCCCAAACCGAACTCTGTTACTTCTTGAAAGTACTGTGCTGACCATGACAAAACAGTTGAATTTTTCCTCTAAAGTGAGCAATTAAGCAGAGGACTAAAAGGCTGCTATTGGTAGAGGTGCATTTATTAGTTATCTGAAAGTATTTAGTTCGATAAAGCCTCTTTGGTTTTTTTCATATCCACTTACAATTTGGATCATAGAACCAATATATCATGCCCTTTTCCTTGTCACAAATTATACCAAATGGAGAAAAAAAATTATGAGATAGCAGAATCTATAAAAATTTCTTGGCAATAAAGAAAATATATTAAAATAATGTTAATGCATAAATTCTCGCCTCTCAAGGCATTAACAAGTAAAGTAGCATATAACATACAGACATACACACGTAAAGATAGAATCTTTTCTATAACTCATATTCACTTATCTCCCAAACTCTCTTATGCATCTACCAATTTTAAAAATGAGCTTCACAATAAATAACACTTATAAAAGTTTGATTGTAATTGAGGGGTTTAATACTACAGTATTTATTAC
This sequence comes from Rhagologus leucostigma, assembly GCA_013397725.1. Classification (NCBI taxonomy): domain Eukaryota; kingdom Metazoa; phylum Chordata; class Aves; order Passeriformes; genus Rhagologus; species Rhagologus leucostigma. Next base: position 483,907 of record VZTD01000172.1, read on the forward strand.
ATGTCTATTAACATTCTCAGTATAATATTCTGTAGTATTAACATTGCTGCAAATGAGGGAAAACCCCAAAACAATAAATATTAACTTCTACTGACAGTGGCCAGATACTCTATAGAAATCTCAAAATAGTCACTAATTTTTCCAATGTTCTCACTACATATGCCTGGTTTGCAAAGACTTCGCCACTATTCAAGCTCATCAGTTACCTTTGGAATTCAAATTCAAAATCTTTTCCTACAAAACACTAATTTCTATTTTCAGGTTGCCTTTGAAAAATCAGTTAGTTCTTTCAAAGAGAAAAACAGCTTCCAATAATAAAATTGTTCATCAGTGTGTAGTTTTAAATGTCATTTTTTGATTATGTTATTTCTATATTCCATAAAATCTTTATTACTGCAATAACTCTCATTCTTTCTTTTTCTAATGTAAGTGAAACTTCTAAGTAGATACATTTGAAGTGATATCCTATCTTTTAGAAGACATCTCCATCCTAGAAACATGGAGAAATAACAAAGAACCAAGATTATACTTCCATTTGCTGGGTTTGGACCACACATGAATAAGCAAGAAGCCTCCAGGAAATGGTGTTTTCAACGGCACATATTATCAGACCAATGAAAAGAAGAATGACTAAAGATGACTCATAATCATTACCCTCTGCAGTCTTTGAACGTTCATATGTGTAGGGACTCCTAGTAGTGACTGACACTGGAATGGTTGCTGCTGGAATAAAGAGAATTTTCTTAAGAGAAATACAGGTGCATCTGTATCTATTTTACGGCTCAGCTGCTCTTGCTTCCCGACTATAATCCACCTTCTCACAACTATTCAAGTGGAAACACTGACTAAATGATAAATTTTCTGATATTACCCTGTGTGACTTTTGCTTCTTTTGGAAAATAAAAAGTGCATTTATGCTGCAGGAACACACTGGCAGAGGAGCTGTCTAAATCTTCATCTTCCTGTTTTACTGATTTTTTTTTCTCTTTATGGCTGTAGACAACTGAAAAGAAACAGTTCCAGAGAACTCCATTTTCTTTGGTAAATCTTCCTATTAATTTTCCTTGGTTTCTCCCATAGTGATACAAAGGATAGATGCGAAAGGCTTCAGGTGTAAATAGCTGTTAAGTCACAGAAAGCAAGGCTGAAGATCCCGGCAGATTATCTAGTGCCACTGAACATTAGATCATCAAGTTAACAAGCTTCCTATCTCTATCTAGAGTACTTAATTAGATTTGAAAGGAACAAACTCCAAACACTCTGAAAAATGTAAAGAACTTTGAAGTCAAAGTTGGTAGAATTGTTTAATATTAGCATGACTTTACAATCAGAGTCCATTTTCGTTCCTAAATACATCTATGATCATTGAGTAATCTTTGTGCTTATCCTTCAAATTTTGCTTTGTTTACTCTGTTTTAACTCTTAGCTTCTGTACCCCTCTGCAGATTTTAATTAGGAAAGAAAAAGTGATAGATAAATGTTGTACAATGTGTCTCAAACCATATTTTTGGACATACTCTCAATTTGTCACTTTGTAATTCACAAGCATTTCAAGACTCACAAGCACATTTATTCCAAGGAAGTTACCTTAACATTTTTAAATACAGTAAAATCTGAGACCTAACACTTCCAAAACTGTGTCAGTTTAGATAAAAAATCATATTCTTAATTTAAAGGTCTCTATGTTTCCACATGAAGGTTTATGGTGGTTTACCTGGGTGGACTCTGTTTAAATTTAAAAGACTGACTTATTTCAGAATTCTAAATTTTCCCTCTTTTATTTACTAACATTTTTTATAGTTTAGATAGCTTTTATATTTGATACTATTGCCACTATCTAAGAAGGCAAAATACTCCAAAATGTCTTCAGGACAAATAATTTGTGCATTTAACTAAATGCCCAGAGAGGTTGTAGAATGTCAGTCCCCGGAGATATTTAAAAACTTTTCTGTAAAGAAAATGTTGCAGTGCATTTGGGTGCACAATAGGAAATTCATTATAATTTCCTTTTCTGAAAAATGGAGAATGTTTTGAGAGAGGTATTCATGCTAGCAATAGTAAAAGTGAGGACAATGGCTGGGCGTGATCACACTGGCAACAAAACCTTTTTTTTTTCATGCAAGTAACAGATTGAGTTATCCAAATACCAATAAATAGAATGAAACTGAACTTTCATTATAACGTACAGTTAGTTAGCTGGAAAAACTGAAAATTGTTTAAATGTTTGGGGTTTTTAAAATGAAGCCTTTTTTCTCCACTGCCAAAAAAGACAAATATTTTACCAGAAACAGCACAAAAGTCATATTAATAATAACAGCCAAAATTAATTGTTTGACCCAAAGGCAGTTATTAGTAAATCATTGATTAAATATAAATTTGGCACATAGTCTTCATTATTTTGATTCTCTGCTAAGGAAAGGTGACAACCACTATCACAACATAAGTTACTAATTTAAGCTGAACTTCCAAGTGATGCTGGAAGACAGACAGGCTCCTGCTCTTTGACTATTTTGCCACCTACCCAAAAGCCATCTTATCCCCATGCACTGCATATTTTATGCCTCAAATACTATTTTCTGAACAAGAATATCGTCATTTGTCGATCAGAACACATGCCAGTTTCACAAATGCCTACCTACAAGAGGATCATGACAAGCTGTATCAAGATTAAAAAGTGTGTTTTAGGACTGTACCTGGTTGATTCTTGAGTCCACAACTGGGAAAGGAAAAACCAGAAGCATGTGCACAAATATGGGACCATGCCACTTTCTTTGCAGGCATATAGAAATTTGCTATAGAGACACTCAGTGTGGAAACACCAAGATAAAACCTTGATCTTGGCAGTCCAAGAATGTAAAACAAATTTATGCAAAATTTCCCAAATGAGTTGCTTTTTTTCTCTGCTGTTTCAAAAAACAACATGCAGGACTCATATCTATAGTCAGACATAGACATCTACAGCAGAGACAAAACTAATGATTCTTGTAATACAATACTGGATTTCCTACACTAAAAATTATGCAGGAGTTGTAATCAGCATGAAAAACTAATTATGCACAGTATTTTGAGACAATTCCAAGTCATATGTGCCATTCCTTTAACAAGCTTCACAGGGAATAATTTGGTCTGAAGAGAGTTAATTTCTTTTTATGAGCAAAAAAAAACTTGTGGGGAATCTGGAAAGAATTTAATAAAATCGTCTGATCTCTTCCAGTATTGAGTAATATATTCTTACAATAAACAATTATGCAATTTCAAGCTTTCTAATTTCATTATAAACCATGTAACACTAGAAATATTTTTACAACTGTATTTATTTATTCTTCAGGTCCAGAAAATGCCAGGTGTGTTTTATTCACTGCCATACATCATAAACCAAATTTAACCTCACTGTGAAGGTGCTATTTCATTTGGGATCATAAAGTATGTCTTTACTGAATTCCAGAACAGAATTCCACTCTTATTTCCACAGTTGCAGGTAAGTCTACATATGCACTAATGATCACTGAATCAATAAAAATCCTATGGTTCTATGTAAGATGTTACAATCATCAGCAAAACAGTAGAATTTGCATTTTCTGGACCCTATACTGAACTAAATTGGAAACCTTGTTATTTCAAAATGAAAAGCAAGAAAACAATTTGCTTCGATGTCAGGCTGTGTGAGTTGGTGACTTGGGATACAAAGTTAAAAGTTTTCTTGCTTTGCTTCTTTCTTTTTTTTTTTCTTGGATCCAATACAAAAATATTATTTCTCGAAGAGGAATTCCTCATCTTTCTGTTGATTAAGTGCCGAACTTCACACAGAAGAAATTTAAGCTAAAATGCATTACTTAAGTGATACGCTATAACAAAGGTTTGCTATGGAAATTAGTTACCAGGTTTAGTTCGTGGCTTTTGGGGTCTGGAAGATGGTCTAGGTTTAGATGCAGAAGTAGTGAGTTTTGCTTCTTTAGGAGCTGAAAGAAACATACTGGATTATAAGTTTATCCTTTCCACTGTATCACAAGAAAATCAAATGAGGCAATGAATGGCTACTGGGAACAAAAGCAAATGGTAAAATCAGACATGCCAAGAAGGCTTCTCAAAAATCTTCCTAAGACTTCATTACCCCAGCAAAATTCCAGTTTGTTCTTCTCTGTAAAAGTGAGTAATTGCATTTAAATATGCAATTGTAGATTGCAATCACATCCAAATATTCCTCTCACTAAGTTAGCAAATTCATTTTTGCTAGATACCTAAGAGATAAAACAATAATGCTTTTTATCCTTTTGAATTCCAGGTCAATTTTAAGCCATCAGAAGACATATAGACAAAATATGCAAAAATGTCCTCCATTTTTGGCACAGTAAGGAAATTACTGGCAGACAGCTGGAAAAACATGGAATCAATTAAAAAAAAAATCTAACTGCTTTGTAACTGCAGTTATTGAATTCTGCTAATAGAATAGAAGTAGCGTCACGTAAATGGTAAAAATTAAGAACAGTGAGTCCTAGAAACCCTTTTTCCACCAAACATGCACCACTGAAACTGTAATTAGCTAATCTGTCTGTTGGTCTGACTTCACATGAAGTGTAAACTCAGTTTCAGGCAGAAGGCAGTAACTTTGTACATTTTTAAAAAAGCAGTGCTATGAGACTGCTTTCCAGTAAAATGTTTCATAGTAATTGACATGGTGGAAAAGTGTTTGATGTTTACAGAAAGGACAGAGCAGAGAGAGACATGAAGTGGCTGAGAGGTGTTTTTCAAGCCAAAAGATATTCAGAAGGATTCATAAAACAGCGGAGTTAACACATTAACCTAGTACCACAGGAATCCTTCACTGAGTTCATCCACTGAGATTAACATCCACGAAACTACCTTTACACTTGGCATTTCAATTGTATTTCCAATGAGTTTTCTGAGTAAAGGGTGTTGGTGTAGAAAAGCCCTCAGCAAAATGGATGACAAAAATTTTTACTGTACTATTGAACTAGCAAAACTATATGGAAAAAATTATTTCTTTTTCTCCTAAGTTTACAAAAACATTTCTGAATGCTTATGTCCTAACTTTCTTCCTCTTTCAGAGAAATGGATTAAATACAACAAAAGCTACGAGATGAAGTAACAGAGTACAAAATGTGGCTTGGACTGCAAAGAAGAGTGACCGACAGCTACAGAAACATTTATTACCTAGGGTTGCTTTTGGTTGTTCAACAGTCTGAGAAGTTTTAGGCTCCAAAAGTGGTGGTTTAGGGGCTAGAAAAGAAAAATTCAAGTGTAATCGAACCGTTCAGTAGATGTATCAACACTAAGCCAAAAGTGTTATCATTCCAATAGTTCAGGGGAGTTGCTTTTTAAGCAGTCTAGATAAACCTTACTCTTGTGTGTAATGCCCTACACTCCTTTTAGCTTTGTTTCCTATGAAATTGCACACTGAATGATTGTGCGAGAGACTGCTTCTAAGGTTCCTTCCCCATATTTATGTTCTCAAGACATTTTTAGTCCTGTATTTGATTCAATTAGAAAATAAATTTCTCTTCTGTTACAGGAGAATAGTGAGAAAGGAGAGATGAGGAAGAAAAGAATGCAGTCCGTAATGAACACCGGAGAATCTACATGAAAGGAAACTTCCAAATGCCAAAGTTTTGCTGAAAATCCTGAATCAGTACCTGCAGGTAATTTTAAGAGAGGTATAAGACAACAAAGGCAGCTCCTGCTTTTTACTGATCTGTCTGTTTATAAGACATGAGAACAGAAATATTTTAGTCTCAAACAATCCACAGCATAATACTTGTTGGTCCAGTACTTGAATCACTCAAGAAGGCAAATTAATTCCCCTTAATCCCATATCGGAAGAAAATTAGTAGAGGTGTGGTTTTTTAATAAAAATGCAGAAAATGCACGACACAATGATAATGTTCCTATGGTACTAGCAAAGATGCCATCTTTGCCATAGTGTGTCTATGTGAAAGTGGGAGATGGGGAGTGGCAAAGGGGATTACAAAAATCATATTTAAATCATATTTAATCATATTTTCTCCTCATACCAGTGATATTAAAACACCGTTGTGCCACCCAGAAAATTTTTTTCCATTCCAGTCCTTTAAAAGGGTTACAACACTAGAGAACCAGTTTATATTTTTATCACTGGACCCAAATGCATGAAACTGATGAGCTTAACTCTCATTAAGTCAATGAGAGTTAATGACCAATTTTAGAATGATGACTTAGTCAGTATGCTCATGTATTGCATAGCTCCTGTTCTTTTAGGACATTTTTGCTTAGATATTTTTAGAGAACATATCTCTCTGCATACCAACTTATGAAAATGATGTGCACAATTACCAGGTTTCACATGTTGTACTTCTGGGGTAGCAGATGGTTTCGGTTTAGAAGGAATAAGTGGTATTTCTTTTGGAGCTGAAAGAAAGAGCTCAGTTTGCAATCGAAATTCGTTTAACAAGCATTTCCCACAACAAACAGCACATGTCACAAGTTTATATTGAGGACAACTTAGTATGGAATGTCAAAGCCAGCTGATGAAACCAGATTTTGAAGTGTGGAATGGAGATGATACTGGAATGCTGTGAATTGATGAGAAATAAGATTCTGTGAGTCTAAAACAATTAAAATTTCCATTCTGAAAGCTTTACACATCAGAGACAATCAGCACATGCATGTGCATTGGGAGTAAAAGAGATAGAACACTAATAAAAGGATGATGGTGTTTTATCGTGCAGGAGACAAGTTCTACTTCTCTCAGACAGTAAATCCACCCAGAACCTTGTTCTCATACACAGGTATGTCAAGAACAATCAGTATAATGACGATGGAAGAACAAGACTCTCTAACCAGGAAAAAGAATGATTATGCATGTGAAATGATACGCTGGAAGGAATGCATTCATATGGGATGGAGTGCTTGAAACAAACACAGAGTTTTTCATTGAGTGAAAACAACATTACCTAATGTTACCCTTGGCCATTGAAAAGGACGGGAAGTTTTAGGTGTGAAAGATTCCAGAATGGATTCACTTGTTGCTGCTGGAAGAAATGATGAGTCATAAGAGGGCAAAGAGCTAATGGAAGAAACTCTTCCTTCATAAGCAAAAATAAATTTGTTTTTACAAGAACAACAAATATTTCACTAGTGCTTGGACATTTATTAGTTTAGTATGCATTAGGGAGAAATTCAGAACTGCACAGAACTTCTGTCACTATAAATCAGTGCATCTGTGATGTGCAAAAGTTCTGGATATTTATTTCCTCCTGCCTTCATTGCAACTGTCTGGATCTCAACCACTGCCAAGTAAGATTTTAAGTAGAGCTTTTGAATATTTTGAGTTTTGATCCAATACCTAAGGGAGATGGTATTGTGTAAAATGTAGATATTTAAAGAAAAGGACATGTTGAACAATCAATTAGTCACACATTAAAACATATAAAATTTGGAATAGAAAGCTGACAACAGATCCAGCTGTGGTTTCAGTCCAAAACCACTGAGTGTCTGTAACTGTTAACCAATTCCATACTGTTAAGGATGCACTAATGTTAACATTTTTAATGAGGCTACAACAATGAACTGCAACCTACAGTTCCTATCACAGTGTTTTCATCAGAACTACTGTACAAATACTGTTTTCTCAATTATCTATGTGGCATATTTTTCAAAATACTGAATCATGTGACTGTGAGCTGCCATATGCATTGTAATTGTGAGAAAACACCAAGTTCAACCGTTAGCAGCAACATAAATTCAAAGTCATCTGTAAGTGGCTAATGCAAACGTGCACTGAAAATAATAGCAATGTATTCATTTAGCTGAATTTTAGAGCATTCATTTTAGAGCATGGCTTGAATTAAGAACTGAATTAAGAACTAGGCAGAGATTATTGTACCTGGTCCAGCATCTGCTATTTCAGGCTTACTAGGTGCCACAGGACTTGAAAGAACAGCCTGAATAGCACTGAAAACTATAAAAAAACCATGTCACGTTATCTATAATTATTAATTCTACACACAGCTTTTTTTGCTCATAGAAAAACAACCAAATATTGTGATAGGTCATACCACACCTAATTTGCACTTCACCATAAGCACATCTTACCTCAGGAATGAAGCAGTACTGGTTTAGAGTGTGAGCTGAAGGTAGTGCTTAAAGTGAGAACTGAAACTAAATTGTCAGCCAACGAAAGCCAATATTGCTTTGAATCACATGTTCCACATAGTTTAAAGCAACCCACAAAACATAAAGATTAAAACTTCTAACACCACAATTCTAAAGATAAAGTACTCAAAAAACCCCCTATAAAAACTAAAAAGCACTGCAAGTATATTTCCATGAAAAAAAGCACCTGCCTTAGTTCTCTTCAGTGCTTTGTTTTGTGTCAATATTTTTTTGTTGAATTTTAATGTCATATAATCTGTCATTCACACATGAAACACAAGGGTAAAGTAAAGTTAAAAAAATCACTAAACAGCAAAAAAATAGTAAGAAAGGAGCTTCCTATGCTGGCAAGACGTTATATGGTATAAAAACATGTTGTATTTGAGCATATAACAATTAGGCTTGTAAGAAAGCAACAGGTAATTTTAGAATTCTTATTAAAATTTTGTCATTAGTAGTAGCATTAAATCAGCTTTACTTCATGGAAGTGTATCTCAAAATAGCTCTAGAAGCTTTTTGAGAAATGAATGTGAGATCAGAAACACTACCAGGTGAGTTTCTCAGCAGAAAGCACAAGTTTTCATGTAAAAAAGCGTACTTTTAATGATCATGACTCACTCAGAAGACAACATGGAAGATGATCAAAATATCTAGGATTAATAAAATTTCAAAAATGGCTGTCCAACACCAAAAGGGGTTTAACCGAAAAACCAATGCATTACTATTACCCGCAGTTGTTGTTAGCACATGAGGTGTTCTGGAAAGTGGAGGCATAGATTTTTCCAGGTCATTTGAACTTGTAACTGTGGAAAAATGTAAATATCCCTGAGATAGATTCATATTGATGCAGACATAGCAAGTGCGGCAAAAATTAGAAAAAGAAAGATCGCTTTACGTTGCTTTGCAAGATGACAACACTACTACAACAGAGTTTCATAATTTTCCAACTTGAAAAGAAAGTAACAAAACCTCAAAGTTTTGAAGATGTCACATGCACCTAAGAGACACACCCTGAGAGGAACTGCAGCCCCCCTAAAAGCAGATTTATCAACAGGAGTCAACTGATATGTGCACAGGTAACATGAAAAAACCTGTGCTTTTGACTTCACCTGCACCCGTAGAAAGAGACCTCCGTACTTTAAATGCGTGCAAATATGAATTTGTACAACCAGGTATTTCTACTGCCAAAGCTTTGGTTGTTTCTATATAGCAAATGCCAATATTTTGAATTATGCATTTTAACACACTACACATCATGCAATTTGTCATTTGTGGTATTTTATCTAACTGACATAATATAAATTAACAAAACTTTTGTGATATATTGAAGAGACAGAGAGTGAGGCAGAAAATCTAAAACAATACTGTTGAAATATTGACTGCCAGGTTTAGGATAATTTTCCTTCTTATCTCTTGTACATTTGTAGCTTTACAATGAATATAAATATGATCTCGAATACCTATGACCCCAGTAATAAAAGTTTCAAGGTGAAATAGTAAAATAACTTGAAAAAAAGTCTTATGAATACAGAAACCTGCAAAATAATGTGTATGGTATGGCCAACAGAAAATCCCCCATGGTGAAACGCCCCAGTCAAGAACACATCTTTATAACTGATAATGTACCCATCTAGCTATTGGTTCTATTGGTCCTAATCTATTCAACAGACTAAAGTCACACACACAAAAAAATAATTCCTGTGGTTTATTTTAATCCTACTATTTGATCCTCTACCACAAAATATCACCATGTAATTATAGAGCCTAACTATCAGACACTGCAAACAAAGTTCCGCTTCAAACACCAAACAATCAGAGCAAACAGCCTCTAACTGTAACATCCTTGATGCAAAACCAAATACTAAGCAATGGAAGTATCATAAATACAATTTACCAGTCTCTATTTTTGGTATTTCTGCAGATGCAGAAGTTTGGGACAGGAAAATAATATGATTAGAGTCCAGGGAAGCTGGAAAAAGAAAAACAAAACCAAAACAAAATATTTTTTGGCATCATCTGAACATATAGACTGGACAGGTTTCAACACATTACTGAGAAACTAGGGATTTGGGAAGAGAAAACATCTCAGATGAACATGCCATGGATTTCCTAACATAAATGTGTGAAGATGCACTGGTGATGAAAATGATAAAGAAGCTGTTAGAAGAAATATGAAGAAGAGATCGCATTACAAGAAAAGTGGAATTGCCACAGCCAATACTGGAATTTAATAACACTTAAGCTTTACTGCAGTCTAGGCCCAGGAGAAGTAACAAGTTGGCTAAAAGCACAACAATATCTCTTGGGACAATTCCCATCTTGCATCACTGCCATAATTGCAAGACACATCATTACTGCCAAAGGCTGCCAGTGTCTCAAACCATGAAGAAATATCCCATGATTCACCAAAAGCTGAAATGAGGTTTTGATCTTAAACCCTGACCGTGGCCTCGAAGGCAGCAGCAGAGCAGAGCATTCCCACTTCCAGGTGATGGCAATGGAAAGGCGTGTCCTCTTGTGCCAGCCCAGCTGGGATTTGCCTCTTAGGAACGCTGTCGTATTGGAATGCATCAGAGAAAGCAAGGCCCGCTACCCAAACACAAAGAAGCAGGAGAATGGAGCTGAAGGCCGGGTGCAACAATGTGGTGTCTCTGCAGGATGTCACATGCTTCCTGCGGAAAACGCTCATCAGCCACGGAAAAAGCGTGGGATCAAACAACAGAATTGCAGAACCAGTGTGGAGAGTGCTTCACCCTCTCCATGGAAGATGACAAAGATGCCAGGTGGTTTAGGGTGGGGGGTGTGATGGCAGGTGAAAGAGATGGCAGACAATGGGAAAAGAAGGCTGTGGCTAGTTACCCATCACAGTTTGTTGAGTTGCCGGGGAGGAAGGAGTGGTGGACTTCAGCCTTGGTCTTCGAGTAGCTAAGATCAAACACAAAAACCATCTTCAGGTCCTCAGACAGGCTGCTGTCACACAGGTCACATCAAGACAGAGTTGTAAGGAAAGGGACCCGGCCCTGCTTGGGCCAGGCTACCATGGCACAGCATCACTCCCAGTGGTGGCACAACACTGCCTTTCAACTGGCATTGGCCACCAAGGCGTGAGAGGAAATCTAGAAATGATTCCCCAGAAAATTTACAGGTAGAACAACTTTTAGCAAGGAGCCATAAGGGTCCAGCCACATCACTGACCCACTTCTTGGGACACCAGCACATCTGAACAGGCTCATCACTGCAGAGGAGAGCATTGCCAAAGTAAGCAGTGAAGGAGGGAATCGCTGGCTATTTACCCATCCTTGTGGTTTCCCGTGAAGCAGATGAGGTCAGTTCCGGGTCTGGTCTCTCGGTTGCTACGGTCAGACACAGAAATGGTCTTGAGATATCCACTCAGCCTTGCCACAGCAGCACAAGCAGCACCAGCTCACAGCGCCCTAAATGTCTGTATTTAGGGCCATGTGTGCCCTTTCCTGGCAGTACCTTGTGACTCAAACCCACAGTCAAGTGTCTTGTTGTGGTTGCAACTGACACAATACTCCCTGAGCCTCAGTAGCTAAATGGCTCTACGTCAGCAGAAAACTGCCTAAATATCCAATTCAGCAAATCACTTCTTACACATCCTTGGAAGATGCAAAACCAACAGTAAATGCAGACAGAACATGAGCCAAGGTTTATCTTAGAATTCAAAATTCTGGATGACAAGTGCTGGGTATGTCTCCAATGCAAGCAGCTGCAAATTCTAATTGCTAATTATTCTAGCATGAAGGAATAAACTGTACATTGTGTTATCAATATTCAGTCATAACTCCAATCTTTCTTAAAAGTTCAATAATTTTTGCAAATAAGTATTTTCTTACTGTTTTCACTATTATTGTTTTTACATATAACAGAATATATAAGCTCTCATCATTCACATGCGAGGCCTTGCAATTCCCTGTGAAATATGTTAATTTCCATTCTTCCTTAAAGTCAGTCTCTAAGCCAATGATTAACATGTCTATTCATCAGGCTTGAACTTTAGTTCTCATTCAAATAGATAAAAATAAGTTCTGTAGGCCAACAAATCCGCATCAGTAAGAGGACATTTTGGTTCTGCCATGTTGGGATATTTCACTCTAGAAAGAATTTTCAAAATAACAACTGCACGTAAAATCACACAGGAATTCTGTGTTTTTAGCACCGGTCCCTTCAAAACTGATTTTTCAAGTGATGGAAAAAAGCACGTGTTCAGACATCATAATCATGTCATTAATATGGCAAGTGTTTTAAAGTGCATTAACAAATCACAGAGATTGCTCGAAGCAGGCAAAAATCATGTCAAGTAATGGCAAGGAGAAACAAAAAAATTAAAATATCTTTTTACCCTCCACTGTTTCTTGGCTTGCAAGGTAAGGAGAAATAGATTTCAGCTATGGTTTCTGAGAAACCCAGATTAAACCAGAAAACTGCCTTCAGAAATAGAGATGAACTTTTTTTTTTTAAAGCAGTGTCAGTACAGAACTGTGTGAATAAAGCCTTGTGTGTTTGTGTGTTTTTTACATTCAGCTCTTTTACATAACTATTTGCATCCATTACAAGGTTATTCCACTTTAAAATCAGCGTGACTTAGTTGAGTTAGTGTAGTATACATACAGTTAATCTTTTAGTGAGCTAAGCCTGTAGAGCAGAAAATTAGGAAGAGAAATTGAGAAGCCTAATAATTATCTCATCATTTACATAAATGACTGATCATCTTGCTGAAAGATTTGGCATTGCCACTATTAGTAAAAAAATTGAAATGTTTTGACTAAATTTTAAAATACAGCTTTTCTTATTTAAATATTGTGAAATGATAGAAATTAGGACGGAATTACTGTTTACCCGTCACTGTCCTCATGGTTTTCAGGAAAGGAAAAGATGTGGGCTCCACAACTGGTCTCGGGAGAGCTAAGATTAGAGATGGAAACTATCTTGAGATGTTATGGCAGTCTCTCAATGCATATGAAAGCATTAATTTAATCACACTCAAATAAGTCAATATTTAAATTGTGGTTTCTCATGTATACTCTTTGCTCCAAATAAATCCTATATCAATTTTTTGTCACTTATTATTACCACAAACCCCCAGCCACTAACAAAACACTGCTCCTATTGCACGGTAATGGTGGTCATGATGCTCCAGAGCTGCCTTGTAACTGCAGTAAATGACACATTCCAAAATAATTTTTCAGGCATCAGATATTTTCCAATCATAAAATGCAAACTAGTCAATGAATACATAAGTAGAACTTCTGCTTGCATCAAAGATACTGTCCACCTTATATTTAATCTGAAAAACAATTAACTAGCTCTGATTATTATATACTTCACCACACTTAAAAATATGAACTTTGAGTCTAAACTAATATATGCCTGTGAAAAAAAAAGGGAAACAATAGGTTCTCTGCTTAAAAATGCATAAAGGTGAACTTAATAAAGATTTCCATCAAGATTTGGGCAAACTGGTAGAAGAAAATGAACTTGTGCTTTCTTAACCAAAATCTGTAAGAATCCCTAATAGAATAGCTTGATTAATTTACAAGTTTTTATTCTGAAGAGGTATGAAGTACTTTGAACAGACAATCTCATATCCACACTGGAAGACAAGGATAAGCTACAAGAAGAGTCACATTTACTGTCCAGTAATTAGTGAACAGATATGCAAATGACAACAGTGAATGCAAAGATCACAATAAAAATCCCTTCTCCTGTCTAAGAAAGTATTACTGAAAAAAAGTTTCTCATAAAAGCATAGAGTAAATTCAAACAGTTTATGCCAGAAAATGGAATCAAAGTTTGGGAAATGTCACACTTGCAAGAACACATTACAGGAAAAGTAGAACAGCATGAATTTGATGGACCAACAAAGAAAACATTTCAAACATGGAATTTTTGTTCTGAAAGAATTCTGTTAGACTCTTCCAGTCATAGCAAATAAAATCCTTCAAAAATGCATCAAAAGTTTGTGGGATGGATTGACAGGGGGTGGATTGAAAGAGTTTCAGAAATTTCTCCCTTTTCATTGACTACACACTTCTCTGTGGCACAGGGCTGCGTACTGTCCTCTCCATCTTCATTTTGTTTGCTGAAAATGGGAATAATAAGTTTCAAAACCACATTTTTTGAATGTCTGCGCTTTTACTACCACTGGTTTAAAGAAGTGTTCAACATAGCTGTTAAGACGGCAAATATAAAAGGAAGTACCTATGTAGTATACAGTGGGATACTACAGAACATTTACAAATATCTACAGAGGTCTGCAATAGAAGGCACGGTTCAGAGTATACCAAGAGAAGAAAAGGAGAGTTCCTCTGACAAATTAAATTTGTCGTACAGAAGAAAAATACAAAAGAAATTGGCTTGATCATTTAGGAAACATGCAGAAAGCTGACAAACCTATATCTCCCTATATAAACAAATCTTTTTCTAGATATATCTAGACTATCAAGTTTATCAAGCTGTTTTAAAAAAAACCCCAAACCCTGAACTTGGGTTTGCAATGCTCACTGTGCTACCTTTCATCTCCCTAACAAGATTTTTGTCATAGCTGGACAGTCCTCCCTAATGAGAAATGTTTGAATATGTTGTGCAACTTAAGGATTTACAACTCAAACAACCATTACGCTGTTTTAAAACCACAACTGAACATGAACAATAAATAGAAGATAAATCCACAAAGATAATTTCCTGCACACATCCTTCTCTGCCCCCAAAGTTGTAACAAACCAGAACGATGTCTTAAATACCAATAACCACAGAAATACACTTTAGTAATAACAAGGTAAATAGAAAATAAAAAAGGGCATGACTTGAAACACTACAGTAGCTATCTGTATCAGGATACACTACATGTAGTAGAGAAGTTAAAGTTTGGTTACAAGCCCCACAGTATGTCATAGTAAAGTTCTATTACATTAAGTAATACATAATTGGTCAGCGTCAATCACGGGCAATGCTACCAATTAATACTGTAAAAGTGAACTCCAAATTTGGAAAGAAAACCATAATCCAGTATTCTAAACATCATATATATTGCCTTAAACAAAAGTAGCACCCAATGCAGAATTTTTTATCTTGCAGTTGTTCCTATCCCCGAAGTAAAGGAAATCAAACCAACATTTTACCAAAAGCACACTGGGAACCCTTCTGATAATTCAAGAACACTCAGTTTGCAAGAAATGCCAATACCAGACTGAGGTGATGGTATTTCTGGGACTCCAGATGCTTTAGACATGAATTGTGAAACTGTCTGTGTTTCATTAAGAGCTGCACAGAAAATCTGGATTTAAAGCGCCGAGGAATCTTACTGTTGCTGGGATAGCAAACACACAAAGCTGTGTTGTTCAAGATGATGTCACTGGAAACACAAGCAAGATACTGCACGCTTCAAAGTCCTTTCTGTATTGTGTGAATAAAGAGAAAGACATGCAGCCCAATATGGTGACAAGAAGATCCAGTATCTGATGCTAGACAGAACTACTAAAAATCTTTTTCTTCTTCTTCTATGCTTCCTGGAGTTTAAATTACACCAACAGAAAGAAGAAATTCACACAAGTTGGTGCAGAAGATCAGTCTTTTTGCACTTTGCACCAAAAATGCTTTCTAGCTGCTGATCAAGAAGTGACTGATACAAAACTGTTCTTTAACAGGCTTGCCCTTTAGACTTACAAGAAAATGAGTTCACAGCAGGAAAAAGGCAGCAATTGGCAATGCGATGGAAACTAAACCTAAACTACTTTTTGCTGCAATGGAGTTTGGGCAACAACTTGAAATAGACTTTGGACGAAATTGTCATTATTCAATGGAAATTAAATATTTCTTCTTGCAGGGACACTAAACAAAACAGAACCTTGAGCACTGATAAAACTGCATTTGTTCAGTGGCTCATTTTGTAAGGTATTAGTAAGTTGGCTTATTTTATGAATTGAGGAAGTAGAAGCCTAAAGGAAAAATATTGACAAGAACAGGAAAACTATATAGATTATTACATATTATTAGGTGTAATTAATTTAAATGTTAATAAAATACCATCATTCCACCAGGTGAATTTCACTGTGGTCTGATATAACAGGTTTCAAGGGTGTTTGAAAGCATCAGATCTGCCATAGAAGTGTCTGGTCAAGATCAATTTGTTGCAAATGTTTTCTTTAATTACAAAGTTGTGCCACTTATTTAAAAAGTTGTACTCCAGCAATATAGCAATACATGTGATATTGCACATTTTATTTCTATTAGTCTCGTGCCTATGCAGCCTTCCTATCTTGCAGCAAAATGTCTAACTTAAATCACTGCTTTAAGTATACTCAAATTAAAGTACTTAAGAGTCTATTCTCCACCATTTGGAACCCTATATGTTCATTGCTATTGTTCCTGCTATTTCTGTGGGACTTACTCAACAATTTCAACCCTTAGAGTAGTTTCATTCAGGGATTTAAACAAAACTTACATTCCTTTTGCTCTACCCCTCTGCAGTATTGCAACTTAAAAAGAGAACTCTACTTTATGTAATAAGATATGCCTATTAACATCAAACACAGCAATACAGACTTGTAAAAATACCATGAACGTAGGTCAAAATTAGAAGAGAATATTAACTGTTTCATCCAAAATTTCCTAAATTAGTCTGGTATTTGACTGAGCACCTTAATTACGACACTTCTGAAGTTATTTTGAATCACGTTAAACTTAAATAACAATATACCAAATTTTGGATTAATCTCTGTGGCAATTTCTACTTAAAATCACATTTTTCAAGTATTACCAGGTGCAGCTGATGGCATTTCTTGGATGCCAGATGTTTCAGATCTTGAAGAAATGTGCTGATTTTCATCAAAAGCTGAAAGAAAATCTGGAGTTAAAATTAGAACTGGCTTCAGATCCACAGTATTTGGCCAGTAGCTGTTGGGCAGTTCAAGACAACATTGATGTGAGATCAAGCCAGGTGACTGCAGCTGTAAAGATCAGCTGAGAAATGAGGTGTTACACGAACACTGAAGCTGGTGTGAAATGAAGGAGGGTCAACTCCAGTAGCTCATGTGAGGCAATCTTCTTCTCACTGGCCTCTTTTTTAAAGTACTTATTCTTTGAAAGAAAACTGCAGACACCAGAAGAAACCTAGAGGCAACATAAGCTAGCAGAGGTCTTTTTGTGGATTGTTATGCAGTCAGTGCGGGGAATTATTTTCCAGCTTTGATTGCACAGAAATGGCTGAGCTGAGCAGGGGTGGGGGTGGAGCGTGGGGAGAAAACCTAGCATCAAGCAGGCTTCAAAGCAACGTGTCTGAATGAACCTTGGCACTCTCCACAGCTGCTGGAAGGGATGGCAAGGGATGGAAAAGCGAATGGAATGATGTGCTATTTACCCATCATGCTCCCTCTGGTTTCCGTGGAGGGATGAGAAGTGATTTGCAGGCCTGATCCCCGGGTAGCTAAGATTAAATATGAAAATAATCTTGAAACAATAAGTGAAATCAGCCTTCAGAGAAGGTGATCTTCAGCCCTCAGCAGGTCCAAGGGATATAAATTTATTTTAGATTTCTTGTATACACACTTCTAATTGATATTTGCAGTAGCCTATTCCATTTTTGTCTCACGAGGTAATTTTTTTTTTTGATACATAACATCTAATTTTGGGCGTTAACTACAAGGCCAGTTGTCTGCATCTGATTTTATAATTCTATCCAATAGCAACAGCTGACAGCAAACCCCTTCACCCCTACACTTTAGTTTGGATATGCCAGATAAGTCTTTCAAATAAGGAGTTGCAAATGCCCGATATTATTTTGATACAGCATGCACACAATTTTCACACAGGTGGTACCAAAACGTTTTCCTACAAAATCGTATTTTGGCCAAGAATCAGATTTTCCCTGCAACAGCCACACAGCTACTTTGATAGAAACAGGTTTATTGAGACAGACCATCCTTTGCCAGAAAATGGCATAAAAATAGTTTGATGTTTTTCTGACAATATATTAATGAAAACACAAATGCAAATAAAATCTGATTCTATCAGCCCCTAAGACCATCATTTCCATTAGACAAATTATGCAGCCTAGAGCATGAGAGAAACATTTCTATGAGTGGTATTATATGAAAAAATGAAGAGAAGGTGCTCTTAATGTTAAGAACACTCATGATTTAATGAAGTGTAAGGCCAAGTAATAGGTAATCTAAGTAGCCCAGTTCTTTAAATCAAGAGAGAAGGCTGTAGCAACTTGGGGAGAACAATGTTGCAGACAACAGCAAAGTCATGCCTGGTAAACTGCTAAAAGTTTTCTGTCTAATGAAGATAGAAATGACCTTGGATAGAGTTCTCAATTTCAAAAGAAAACAAAAATCTTATGTTCATGCAGAGGCAAGATAACTGTCAGCACCACCCACTGAGTATTAGCACAGCTGTACCATGTTTGTGTTCATGTGAGTTCTGCAATAGATAAAAGCTTTTCTAAATTTATCTATGATGAGACCTTAAAAGAACACTGACCAAACCTTAACAAAATAAGACTAGAGAAAACGAATACTGTATGTATGTTGTAATTAGCTAATCTTCAGATGGCAAACTACGTTAATGCTCATTAACCCAATTCCATTTGGTTGGTCCCCAGAACGAGTGATGTTTGATACACTGATGTCATAAAATGTTAAATCATGCTACCATGAACAGAACCACGGATGAGAACCTCACAGCAACCTTCTACTATTTTTTTATGACTATATTCTGGGAAAAATATTGTGTGCAAATACAAATGCATAAATTGTGCTTAAAGCCCTATATTCTTCATGAATACATGGAGGGAAATAAATTATTAGCAGAAACAACTGTAAAAATAACTCCTAGCACCAAAATGCTGTACCGCAGCAGCCTTTCGAATATTAGAGACTACTTTAAAAAGTTATAACAGGAAACTAAATTCCAACCAATGAATCTCTTCAAAAGGTGTCTACTAGGTAAAGAAAAGCATTCCCCCTGCAAAGGATAACTGTTAAGCTGATAACCCAAAATTCATCAAACCCAAGAGTTTCCTCTTAAGTGCTAAATTCTGCCCCACTGACCATGTCAGAACCCTTCAGTAATACAATACTAGCCTGAAAGGGCCAGGTGGTATCAGGATCACTTACTTGAGGCTAGAACTGCTAGTTATACACTGGTAATTATTACAAATAACATGAAGCCATAACGAACAAATGAAAGACCACTGGAGGCAACATTAAAAATACAGGACATATTACAGACATCAGAACTGTACCACTTAAATATCAAGAAAAATCAAGGATAGATAATAAAATAAATGCTGTTTACCAGTCTCTCGCTCTGACATTTTTGCAGCTGTAGAAGTTTGGGGAGTAGAAGTAACATGAGGAAAGTCATGTGGGGCTGGAAAAAAATGGTGGCTTATTATTTAAAAATACATGAACCATGACACCATGGCATCACTTGCAACCATGGACTCAATGGTTTAAAGCATAAATAATAAAGAACTGAAAAAAAATACGTTCTGCAAAATTAGCAGAATTTTAGAAAGAAAGAGGTTAATGTGAAAAGATGTGTAAAACCACACAAATATAATGCAAAAATTTAAACAGAATGACACAAGGAATATGGAAAAAAATTCCCATGTGGTTAGAAGGAATGCAAGATTGAAAAAGTACAAGACCACTGGCCAAGAGGAGTCAAGGAGAAAGCAAATTTATGAGATGAAGATACTGGAAAAAATCCAATTTAAAAATTTGGCAAAAATAAAAGAACATAAAAAGTGATTCAGACAACATCACCAGGCCGGGAAACAGAAACGAATATCCTTAGCCCAGCCAAATTTATACGCTTTGTTATAATTACAACTATCTGATTTCTCCACTCTAAAAACAAAAAAGCTCAGAAAATTACTTTAAGTAATGCAAGGTAGGGAATGTAAATTCCCTGGAAAAGATCCCGAAGCGAGTGAAATATCTCAGTTGATATGAAAGCAAGACTGCTCCAGACAAAAGTGCCAAGTCACTTAATACCGTCCATTACATTTTTAACTTGCACTCAACTTCAGATTTTAGGCTCACCAGCCTGCTCACATAATACTTTGATGCACCACAGGCCACGAAATACTACAAGGACACAGGACTGGTCTTGCACACCTCCCAGTGTGAAAGAAGCTGTCGCCACAAGCATCTCCACCACAGTCGCCAAGTGCCATAGCCAATGCCTGAATTAAATATGGTTTGCACGTATGGCCCCATTTATATCTATACTTAAGGTTTACCCCAGTATAGGCCAAGAGAAGTAACAGGTTGGCTAAAAGCACAACAATATCTCTTGGGACAACTGCTGCCTTGCATAGTTGTCAAATCTGCAAAAAAATATCATTACTGCCAGAGGCTGCCGGTGTCTCAAACAGCGAAGAAACATCCCATTATTCACCAAAGCTGAAATGAGGTATTGATTTTGAAAAAGCTAACACGACCTCAAAAGCAGAAGCAGAGCAGAGCATTCCCACTTCCAAGTGATGGCAAAGGAAAGGCATGGGCAGAAGAAAACCAGCCACCTTGAAAGTCAGTGGTGAGGCAACCAAGAACTGCAGCCTTGCCCAAGGAATGTCTGGAGAGTGGCTGAACTGCTATGCCGTGTTCTTGTGCCAGCCCAGCTCGGATTTGCCTCTTAGGAATGCTGTCCTATTTGAATGCATCAGAAAAAGCAAGGCCCGCTACCCAAACACAAAGAAGCAGGAGAATGGAGCTGAAGGCCGGGTGCAACAATGTGGTGTCTCTGCAGGATGTCACATGCTTCCTGCGGAAAACGCTCATCAGCCACGGAAAAAGCGTGGGATCAAACAACAGAATTGCAGAACCAGTGTGGAGAGTGCTTTGGCAAGCCAATCTGCACCAACAAGACTTCATCCTCTCCATGGAAGATGACAAAGATGCCAGGTGGTTTAGGGTGGGAGGTGTGATGGCAAGTGAAAGAGATGGCAGACAATGGGAAAAGAAGGCTGTGGCTAGTTACCCATCACAGTTTGTTGAGTTGCCGGGGAGGAAGGAGTGGTGGACTTCAGCCTTGGTCTTCGAGTAGCTAAGATCAAACACAAAAACCATCTTCAGGTCCTCAGACAGGCTGCTGTCACACAGGTCACATCAAGACAGAGTTGTAAGGAAAGGGACCCGGCCCTGCTTGGGCCAGGCTACCATGGCACAGCATCACTCCCAGTGGTGGCACAACACTGCCTTTCAACTGGCATTGGCCACCAAGGCGTGAGAGGAAATCTAGAAATGATTCCCCAGAAAATTTACAGGTAGAACAACTTTTAGCAAGGAGCCATAAGGGTCCAGCCACATCACTGACCCACTTCTTGGGACACCAGCACATCTGAACAGGCTCATCACTGCAGAGGAGAGCATTGCCAAAGTAAGCAGTGAAGGAGGGAATCGCTGGCTATTTACCCATCCTCGTGGTTTCCCGTGAAGCAGATGAGGTCAGTTCCGGGTCTGGTCTCTCGGTTGCTACGGTCAGACACAGAAATGGTCTTGAGATATCCACTCAGCCTTGCCACAGCAGCACAAGCAGCACCAGCTCACAGCGCCCTAAATGTCTGTATTTAGGGCCATGTGTGCCCTTTCCTGGCAGTACCTTGTGACTCAAACCCACAGTCAAGTGTCTTGTTGTGGTTGCAACTGACACAATACTCCCTGAGCCTCAGTAGCTAAATGGCTCTACGTCAGCAGAAAACTGCCTAAATATCCAATTCACCAAACCATTCCTTACACATCCTTGACAGATGCTAACAGTTCTTGCAGAGGTAACATGGTGTGGTGGTGCATCCTGCTCCTCCCCGCCTCCCCCCACCCATTCCAGGTAAGTGAAAAAATGATCAGAGTAGTAGTATTCCACCACTATACCACCACAGTGGTATTTTTTGAGCGATCTCAAGCACCCTCATTTGGGACAATTGGCAACTAAGAATCACACCTATGCATTTTGAATTCAAGATCTAATATTACTTTATCCCACAATCAATGAAATCTTTCATTCTGTGTCTCGGAAATAATTGTCCCTGGCACTAATGAAGCACAGTGTAGAGAATTTCTCTCTCTGTAGAGAAATGCTTGCAACCAAGTGAAAAAAGGAAAATTTTCCACAGAATTCTAGCATATCTTACAACTTACACTTGTACAACTCAACATCTCTTTGTACATCGAAGAACAAGCACTTTTACTGATCTCCTCATACCCTCTTATCTTAATTTTGCACAGGGAGAATGCACAACCTAATGCACAAACCAGTGTCAAATCTAGACTATGTGTACTCACTAGCACTGCACATCTCTGCCCATGGCTTTCGGGCTTGGCTTCAGGTTTAAGGCAGGAAAGACTTGTGACAATTTACAAACACGCACATGGATGAAGTTGCGGCAATAAGGAAACCGTGCTGAGTGATTCCTCTGGGATATTTTGATATTCCCAGTCTTCGGAAATGGAAACCCTTCTGCTCAGGTCCCTTCAACTTGATCCTTTTCTAGCAACATTCAGTGACTCACTAACCAAAGTCTTTTTATCTGCTTGAGAATAGGAGATAAATATTTTTTCTGCCTGCGGAGGTGCTTTTCCAAAGTGCAAAAGGAACAATTTTGGCATGTTAACACTTATTTAACCATTCCTAACAATGGGTCTCCACATATATGTATATCCATATATACACACAACCCTTCACAAGATAACCTGGACAAGTTAATGTTTACCAACATTAAAAAAACCAATCTTATCATTGCAATATTTCATTCTAAATGTCTCAAATGTTGCAGCAGATGCAACTAGTTTCCGTCTCTCCAGCTTTATACAGAGCAAGCAAGAAATCCTCCATTTAGTAAAGCATTGCTGTGTCTTTTGAGAGACTGCCTAGATGTGAGGAGAACTACAGAGAAGGCAGATATCATTACCAGCTGAGATTGGTGGCATTTCTGGCATGCCAGATGTTGTGAATCTTGAAGAAAGAGGCTTCCTTTCACCTAAATCTGGAAAGATAATCTTGTGTTAAAAGGCTTAACTGCCTCAGAGCTACCTGGATAGCTCAGGACTTGGTGAACAGATGTTGCGTTGTTAAAATGGAAGCACAGGGAAAATTGCAAGTCAGCTGCGCATTACTCTGTCTCATGGACTGTTAGTCAGTGTGGAAACCAGGCCACCTAATTATTCATACTAATGAGAATTCTTATTACTACTTAATAATCTTAGCACATAATGCATGGGAGATAGTAAGAAAACACCTTTGGATCCAGAAAATAGTCAGTGGGGCAGCCTTTTTATGGAAACATTACACGGAAATACATGTAAGTTGCTGGAAATCTTAATAATGAGAAAACCAAACACAACCAGCTAAAGGGAACTCTCCTCTTCGCCCCTGATCCTCCATCTACAAAGATGAATGATGAGTGCAGATGAGCATCTAGTTAACAACAGCAATAAATGGTATGAATTACTGTGATGGTGACAACGAAAGCAATGCAAAGCTTCCAAGAATAGCAGCAAGGATAAAAAAAAAAAAAGAAAGTAAAATCTTTGAAACTATAATAAAGTCAACTTATCAATTTTACCCCATGCCATTTTTAACAACTGAAGCTCTGCAGTAATTATAAGCATGGATATTTCCAAATCTGTAGCATCTCTAGCTGCAGTAAAAAAAAATCAAACCAAACCTGAGAAATAATTTCATGTAAGTAAATTAAGAAGGAACATCTGGTGGAGAGCAATTTTAATTTCCACTACTCTGCAAAGCATTTATTATTTTTACTTGTTTATTTAAATATGAACCTCCTTCGTCTATTTCAAATACCATCACTAATCACTTAGCTGAAGATGTTATTCTAGTTTTCCCATGTGTGCTAATATTCACAAAGAGTTTTACAGGCACATTATGTAGAAATAGCACCTTAAATAAACAGCTCTACAACTTAAACCATATCTATCCATGAAGTCAAAAATTCTCCAGAAAATTTTGGGAAAAACATGTTTTCAGGAGATTAAAATATTTTGGCACCACTTCATTAAGTCACTTAGCTCTAGGCAGCATCTCAGTTTCAGCCAACTTTTTTCAGTCAGATTTCGTCCCAGGTATCCTATGTAACAGAAGGAACTTACTTGATTTAAAATCACTGCCTGGGAGTGGGATGCTTTCTGGAATAATGCAGCAAACCTGAGCTGTACTGGGAAGCCAAGAACCAGTAGGTTCTTCAGCAGAGAATTTAACACAGTCCTGCTGCATTGGTCAGAGAAGATTTGGGCAAAGAACCGCTTTCCTTCCCTCTTCATCTCCTCCTACCCCTTCACCATTGTCCTCACCTCTTAACTTCATCATGCTCAACCAATGCTTAAAAAACTTGGGCATCCTCACCTACCTAAGGCTGAGGGAAAAACAGTCTATTCCCAAAGCTAAAAATCAAAGCATAGCTTAGCTGGAAAGGTCTGGCCTTAGTTGTGTTGACTTTCTTATTTTAAGACAATACATAGGAAAAAATCAGAGCAAACTGTGTATGAACACCGAAAAACTGACAGGAAGAAAGAAACAAAAAATTCACTAAAAAGTATGGTATTTTACTTGACTGGAACAGCCTTAAGCCTTGCAAAATTTAAATCTTTTCCTGACACACCTCTTTGATCAATACTGCATTATTCTGTTAACTAGTTGCAGTCTTGCTTTAAACTTGTGCTCTCCTTGATCCCAGGAATGAGGATGCTGATACAAGAGTTGAAAAAATAAGATGTAGCGCAACACCCAAGGCAAGCAGTATGCAATAGCTCTCTGTAATCATCAACGTGGAAGCAGCAACGAGCTTTTCAGCACCAACCAATCAAAAGGGTATGCTTGTGAAAGAATATTATTACGATTTACCAGTGCCTGGTATTTCTGAAGATGTAAAAGTTTGGGGAGTAGAAATAACAGGAAGAGAGTCATGTGAAGCTGGAAAATAAAAGCAAAAATAATGCTGTGTGGTTTTGAAGTGACAAGAAACATTCTGCAACAGCATCATATTCCTTCATAAGCTGACAAAACTTCTGGGTAATATTTAACATATTATGTTCCACAGAAAGGTAGAGTCTGAAATGTACAATAACTGATTAAGTGTGACTTCAAAATTATTCCCAAAAACATGCATTAATAACTAATGGAATTAATGACCAAATTGTTATTAGACTCACACAAAAAGAAAGTGAAACAATAGAGTTAAAAAGAGGAAATACAAGGCTATTCTAAATAGGAGAACAAATTATGCATAAAAAGTAGCAAACTGTGACTTAATGGAATTTTTTTCTAGGATCAGGAAGGAGGATATCCTGGTGCTGAAACTGGAGAAGCAAAAAGGATGAAAAAACAGGAACTGGACCAAATACAACATAAAAACCATCTTTTGTCAGACATGTGAACAGCTGACTGTTGTAATCTATCTCCTCCTCAGTAATGGATTTCTTTCAATATTAATTTCTTCCAAAAACATATGCATCAGGCATTACGCTATTGGCATGCTAATGAAATGAAATCTTTCCAACTGGCTCTCATCTTATTTTTTTTCCCTTCTTTTGGAAAACTGTCAGTTGCCCCAGGCAAATAACATCTATAAAATGAGAGAAACACATAATAGAAATTTTGTAAGGACCAACTAGAAAGCATCTGAATCTTCAGGGATATGCTTTTATAGTGCCAGTTTAGAAATCTGGGCAGAATTATGTCTGTGTTTATACAGAAAGGCTAAAAGAAGAGTGACAGTTTCAAAATATGTTGGAATTTCTTCAGTTTCCATTCATCTCTTACAACTCAGAATCCTTCAGCAAATCAGGATATCCTACTTATGAAATTCAGGTGTGGACAGTCCAATTTAAATTTGGTATTTACAGTAAGTTCAATTTAATTTTAAAACTAAGAATTACGTGCTGTTGCCAAACATGGAAAACCCCCTGAACTACTAGTTAAGTATTTCATATAAAATGTCACAAAGAGATCTCATATTTGATGCAAGGCTTTCATACCTATAGTTATCCTTCATTTATGTCAAACTGAACAAACTATTTAATGAGAAGCATTATGTTTCCTCCAAAAATTCCCAACTATCGGGAGGATTAACCTCATGAGAAACCATTACCGGATTGGGTTGGTTGCACTTCTGTGGTACCAGGTGGTTTGGATCCTGAAGAAACAGTCTGTTTTTCCTCAAAAGCTGAAAAAAGAATCTAAGCTTAAAATACTGAGAGAGTTGTGGCTTGATTGATTAGCATCAAATAGCTGAGTGAAGGCTGTGCAGTTCCAGACGACGCTAAGGCAAAGCTGAGCAAGATGGCAGATAGCCTCAAGTGAGATGTGAGACAATGGCCGTGACAAGGGGAGCTGACGGCTGGAAACACAGGTTTCTGGCCTTGAAATGCAAGTTCCACATGCTTGAAAGAACTCTTACCAGCATGGAATTCTCTCTTATTAAATTTTCTGGGTAAGAGCTGCAGCTATACCGAAGGAAATAAGGTAACAACGAGACATGACAACACTGTCTTTAGGCAGTTTTAAAACTGACAACAAATACATTTTTCAGGTGGTTACAGAGACACAAGAATGGAGAATAAGCAGCTTTCTGTGAGTGTTGGTAGCCAAGATTAACATTTGCAGATCTACATGACGCTATGATAACGGAAAAAAAATCATGGAACTAATCTGCTAATTACCCATTTCCATCTCTCTCGGTTCTGCAGAAGGTAGAGATATGGATTTCAAGGCTGGACTCTGAGTAGCTAAGAGCAAATATGAAACAAAATTTTATCATTCCAAGACAGACTCTCCTTGCAAGTGATACAAAATCTAATTTCAACTGTAACAAGCAATATTTTTTTCTTTTGAAGGTCTTTTTGTTCTATTAATTTCTACCCCATTCATTTTTGGGCATACCCTATCTAAGCAAGCTGAATCCCTATTACTTAAGAAGATTTTATTCACAGCAAGGCAGCTACAACCCAAACACAATATATTTGATATTCACACCACTTGCAGGTCTCTAGTCAGTATTGCATAACTATTTTTAAAGGAGTTGCAATGGCAAAAGATAAGGAAAGAGTAGTACTATGAAGTCAGTGAAATAATTGTTAAAGTTAGTAAACAACACATACTATCTGTTATCTGTAATGAGGATTATTACAAACACCTTCTGGTTTGTTCACTTTGAAGTATGGATAACCTGAAGTGTGCTTTAATGAAAATGGAGTCAAGATGGAATTGGTTATTCTTACCTAAAAGCCATCACGAACAAGCTTCCACCATATGCAGGCTTTGCACTACTGTCCTGCTACAGATCCTACCCAATCGTGTGTACTGGTCAGTAAGTATTTTTCTTTCTGTTAAAACCCCCCTTCAAATAATTAGCTGTAGGGTTCATTTCTAGTATAGGAAATACGAATACAGGCCAAAAAGCAAACAGTCTTTTTTTCATACATTAGATGTGCTTTCCCATTTACTTTCAATCCATCTTATCACATTAACAATTTGGATCGCAGGTGACTATCTTGATATAATTGGACTCAGCAGCTGGACCAGGTGATCACTGTAGGTCCCTTGCAAATGAAAACATTCTATTCTGTATTTATAGAGAAGAAAATACTACCAGCAAAAGCCATATGATTCACAGCTTTTGGCAAAAGCTTCCATTGATCCACTTACATCCAGTGAGAACTATAAGAGATCTCCCAAAGGCATTAGAACATTGAAGGCATGTTAACAAAACTATCTTTTCAGAAACATTTGAATTCAAAATATACTGACCACACAGGAAGTTTAAAAAACAAAGGAGAGATCTCCCTCTAGCACAATCAAGACAGAAAAATAGAGAAAAACATTCTTCAGGGGAACTAGGGCAGAACACAAGCGAGATGCAGTTGAACTTCATAACTTAAATTTTGCTTTCTTTGCTGATTTTATGACAGCAGGTGATCAAGGCATGCAGAGGCACAGTGCAGAGAAATCTCCTCTGTATAACCACCCCCTGACCCTCACAGAATATCTTTGACTTCAGCAGTGACTTCATGGGGAGCACAGATGCTCCAGCCGACCTAGCTGACTGCACCTAGCCTCACATAATGAAATCCCACTTTTGCCAAGTGAAACTATTCAGAGGGAATGGAGGACATGAGGACAAAACCAGAATAAATACTTGAATGAAACACTTCTTTTTTCCTCAAGTATTGCTATTATTCCACCTTTACCACTGAGACAAACATACAATTAGATTATTATTCCCTTTTTTTTTTCAGAAAGAAGAAATACTTACATCCCTAATAATTTTCAGTTTTTCAGCTACATTTATAGCAAATAGGTTCTTAAATCATGATGTCTCTTTCCAATGCTGCCTCTAACTGGATTTAACCAAATGTCTTTCACTACAGTGAAAACAAATGTCTCTCCCCATCCCCTCAAACATATCTGGAAAAGAGCTGTCAAAAAAATCTATCAAATTAAGAACAAATTGTGAAGATTATTTTCATGTACTTGAGAATCTGCTTCAAATATGCATTTCAAGAACTAAGAAGTGTTCCTGGAAATTATTTTAAAATTTGGCAGACTACATTAAGCAAAAATATGCTGCCTAAATAAGCCAGCACTATTCTATGATAACTTCTTGACTATTGCTTAATGAAATATAAATGAATCTGATTCAAGGTCCCTGCGGGTAACTAGTGTAATAGCTGTTAATACAGAAAGCAGCAACAAGCAATATTTTTGGTAGAATGAGCTATTTATGACAAACACAAACACAGAGAAAATACAGGCCTGTTATGAAATCAGAGGTCTTGGGAAAGGGAGACACAGGGTACGACGTAGAGGAGTAGAGGCATGAGATGGTGAGAAATGGGGACTAGGGTTGGCACTGGACACCCCCTGCCACAAACAGCTCAACAATGTCAGCTGTAAAAACTGCACACTTGGAGCTGGACAAAATTTAGTTTAGGGTAACAACAAGGACACAGAAATAATATCTAATATACACAAATGGCCCCCTATGTGGTGAATTCACATCTCAGATGTCTCCCAGCAGAAGAAAGTAAGAAAGAAGGGAGGAGGAAGAAAGCATCCACACAAACATCATATTCTTCCCAGGACAGGACTCCAGATGTTCATAACTTGCTGAAACATCCCCATTCATCACCAACACAAAGCATCGAGCTTAGTTGTGTAATGAAAGGGCATACAAAGCACCACAAAAAGGGTAGAATATAAGAAGTTTGTGCGTTACTGCTTTAATTATATTACTTCTCTGATTGGGGCAAGTTTTGTGAAGATAACTTTTCACTAAAATTTACTCATATTTACGGAGAAAGTAATTACCAAGTTCTGTCAATGGACTTTTAGGAGCATCAGGAAGTCTGGATCCAGAAGGAAGTAGCTGTATTTCATTAGAAGCTATGATAAAAAAAATAACCAAAACTTTACTTGATTGAGAATACTACAGGGCACAACATGGATTTATATTTGGCTTATGGACCACTCACTCCTGAAAACAATGATATTTAATAAAAAAGAAAAAGTAGTTTCAACCTAGAAAAAACCCCACATAAATTGTCACTTAAAAAGGTATGCGTTCTTTTTTCCCTAACTGTTAAACAAAGATCTATCAATCACGGGAATTTGACAGTGAATATCTATCAGTAACTATGAGCACCAAGATTAAAATTTATCAATGATCCATCTTGATTAATTTTGATATTTCAATCTTTGAAACACAGCAAAACCAAGGAAATTTGAGTGTGGTTAAAAAAAACTGATTAAAAGTTAAAACGAAATTAGATTGACTGATGGTTTAGCTTCAGTAAATTCTGGAAATCTGCTGTTAAATGTAAATGAAAAAAGAAAAAAGTGAGAGGAAGACATTAATGTGAATCAATAGGATTGTGTAAAATGCATTTATTGAGAAACGTTAGCAGTCCTCTTCAAGGGAAGATCTGCATTTCAGTCCTGCAAACATTTCTGGTCCTTCCCTTTACCATACATCCTCCTGTATGCAGGCCAGTTGTGCTTTAGAAAAATATAAGCAAAGTTTTTAAAAAAAATAGAATTAAATACAACCTCAAGTTTAGATTTGTCTTCATAATTTTGCATGGCTCAGGGAAGAAAGTACAAGCAATAAAATCAACATTAGAGAATTTAGAATTCTAAATACCAGAGCTAAATAGGTGCCACATCAAATCACAAAACTAACCATACAATATTGAGACAAAAAATGAAAAAAATCAGTAGAGCTTCTCTTTCCTCCAAGGCAAATAAAATTATATCCCATCACATGCAATATAAAATTGTTCTTATTCATTGCTGTTGATGTTACCTAAATGAACCTGTCATCAGAAGAAAATCAAGGAGGTAATTATTTCAATTCTATCACTGAGGTCAGTTTTACAGATGGAAATTTTGTGTTGTGTCAACCATGCAGATCACATAGACAGAAAGCATTAATTTGAAAAATCAAATTGAATCACGCAGTCAAATCTATGAAAGCCACAGTTCAGCTAGAGCTAGGTGCATCCTGCTTTACAATTCATTCTAGCATTAGTCACTGCAACTACAAAAGGAACCAGAATATTTTAATCAGGACCTCCTTTGGAGCCAACACAAAGAGGATGCAGCAAGTAGTAGAAAAATTCTGCTGGAGATAAAATAGCATTTAATGTAGAAAGAATGTAAAAAAAGCAAAATTAGTTACCCGGTATGTTTTGAGTTTGCACCAATTTGGGTTTAGGCGTTGCTTTAAATTCATCAGGTCCATGTGTTTTCTCAGCCTGAGCTAGAAAAAAGAAGCTTAATGTAATTTAAAATACCTCTGAACTTTTCTTTATCTACTGCCCAAAGCCTACTGCTTTTCTTATCACCATTTCTTGTCACATGAGAATGATTTCTACAGCAGCTCAACTCCATCATGATTAATATTTACTTACGTTTTCAGATGTGAAATCTATATGATGTTTTGGATTTATTTTGCTGCAGTTTTATATTAATGAAAGAAAATATAAGTCATGAAGAGCAAAGTTAAGGTAGAAACTCACACCGGACTTCTGTTACATCCTCTTAAATTCATTGTGTAAAATTGTGTAAAATGCATTTTACACAAGAGCCATTACATCACAAAGTGCATTTACAAATATTTTCCCTCTTATTCTGAATGATGTTTAATCCTTCTAATACAAAAATTTTCAAGAACATGATAAATACCTGTAATACCTCAGCTCTTTCATTTTTCTAGTAATTATAGAATAGGTTTTGATTTCCATTCATTCTTCTAATTCAGAGTATATTTTCAGAGTAATACACGGGCAGTTTATTAAAAAGCCATTAAATGTACCTAAACTGAATTGCTGGTCATATTTCAATATACTACTGCCTAACTGTGCTGTGCCAGCTGTTTCACATAACAATTAAAGCCAATGGTAAGTAAGTCAAGGTCACTGCTTTCCTCTGCATCTTGCTGGAGATCCCAGAGGTGTTTACTCAGTCATACAATGCACAGAATTGGTCATCTAAGATTGTAAAATGACAAAGATTATGGATATGGAACACAGAATGGTAAGGTCTCAGCTTTGAATGTCCCAAGAGCATTAATTCCCTCCACAGAGCAAACTGCACAGTATATAGGACACACTGCCTTTTGGAAGAGATCTTTAATATTGGTGGTTGGCATCCATATAGCACTAAGTTTTAGTATTAATTTGATAAAAGATTACTTTCTTTTTGAGACACAATAAAAGACAGTTTGGTTTTTCCTGCATGCTCTCCAATCTTTTTCCACAATCTACTGAACATGCTTCAAACAAGAACTGATCATGGAGGTTTATAAGCTTATTTCATTTAGTGAAAAAAAATGTGGTGTTTCCCACATTCTAAATAGTGGGATTTAGATGCTATTACAGTTACAACAATTACACTATTTTCTAGTTTGGAGTATGGTGCTTTCAGTGCCACACAATCTTGAATCTTTACAGATGCTGCCTTGTAAGGGTTCAATTCAGCTTCTAAATCAGTTACAGTGCTGTTACTGTCAGCGCAAGGAGGATTTCATTGTCCAGAGAAGGTAGAGCAATTTCTCTCTATGAAACTTGTGGGAGAAAATTCACTCATAAGAAACACTGAGGCAACAACTAACAAACCCGTACCTCAGAAGCAGTTCAAAAGCTAAAATTTCTTATTGGTGAGGTGCAATAATGAAAAAAACCCCAAACAATTCCACACCAAAAGCAAATACAGAACTCAAAAGAGTTTTTTTTCAGAGGTCAGAAGGTTTACACTCAAATGAAACATGTCATGTCAGCTAAATTAGCTGAGCAAGCTGCACAAGATAAAGCATGTCTAGAATTGGAACAAAAGAAACCAAGCTCTCAGTTTTGCACGAAACATTGTAGGGATGACATGAAACTAAGGCAGACATTTTTCTCAAAAAAAGATACAGGAAGAAGAAAGTTTAGGCTCTGAAAGATAAATTAGAGAAAAGAGAAATGCCTCTGACTATTCCAGGGCACCAGTAAAACTAGGCCTAATGTAGTGGTTCAAGGCTATCTACAAAGTAAAGCATTAACACAGCCAAGTTACTTTACTATCACAGCATGGAATACAGCAAGAATGCACTCAGGCAACATTTCTTAAGCTGTGCTTCCTCTAATTTCTCTTGACCCTCTTTTCATCTACAGCTGGAATTAAGATACTCTGATGAAAACACTAATCTCACTGCTGATATACCATGTGAGCACAAGGGGAACTCTTCAGGGGCCGGAAGGACAGGAGGAACAGAACTTGGGTGACATGGCTACAAAGTTATTTCAACTGAACATTAACCCTAGTTGATGGATTCAGAGGCAGCACTTTTCACACTTTTAATTTCAAGCCTATTGTGTATTTCACAAATCTAATTCACTAAATTTGTAGTATAACCCCTTACATAAAGAAATAACTAGCTTTTTTTTTGCCTTTCTTTTTTTTAAAGAAACTAGTGCTTTCACATCCCAGACTAATGTGCTCGTATTTCTGAGTGCTGACGGGCTCCAATTTCCCTGTGTAATTAATAGAAAGACCCATTTAGTGGAGAAAAAAGTTGTAGCAGTAGTTTGAGGTATATTAGACAACAATTCAAAGATTGAAGAGAGTTCTACAAATTTGCCCTGTTGTGTTAAGAATAAATTAGTCCTGAGTGGAAAATATTGTAACAAGTCTGGCAAAAACAAAGAATGAAAGAGCTTACTAACAAGTCTTTCCATGGAAATGCGTGCCAAGGGAGGGGAGGATTGAAACTAAGAAAATAATGGGATGCCTGGTGGACAAATACATGAAAAAAAGTTACTAAACTGTGTCACATCACAAAACACACCCTTTGGTAAAGAGCCAGTAGAATACAAGAGCAGCCCAGCTCACAGAGCCTTTCAGATAGACTGCTTGCTGAAATACTTGGAGCTCCTTTCTTCTCTTCTAGCATGGCTGATGACACAACAGCTGCTACAGCACAGAGCTCCTTTTAAATCAATGTTTTGTTGCCAGTCTGGCACCAGTTCTTAAACCTTCCACAGCAAATAATTATTATGCCTTACTCAAAGAATCCAGTATGATTTTTCAAATAGCAATGTCTGAATGAAACATAATGAAGTAGATCCTATTGCTAAACTCAGTTAATTATGCCTATATATTAAACTGTCTCTTAAATGCAACCCTTGCAAAAGGTTGGTGCTCAGATCTCTCACTTAAATTACTCGTAAAAGTCTGGCTAAAATGCTTAAGTATTCAAGTTATTTTTCCATATGCCGTGGCAAGACAGAATTACACTCGAAGAAAATTTTTCTTTTAAAGGATTAACTTACACTTCCCTGTTTCCTGACTACCTTTTCTTTTCTCTTTAACTAAAATACTGCAACCATAATGGATACATTTTTTCAAGTAAATAATGTGACATACTCTTACTTTAACATGAGGCACTGTTGCTGAGATCAACAAATATCTGAAACGAATGGTTACCACAGGAAAAGAAGAAACAGAAGCAAAACCACAAAGGACACTTGAAATGGAAAATGAAAATTATTCTAAATATTTCAGTAAGTAACTATTAGTGTGACAGCAATAAGAATGCATTTAGTTGTGACAAATTATTACTAAATTGTTACAAGGAAAGACAGTACTTGCCAGTTATTACCAGTATAATGAAACACTATCCAACTTTATAAACGTACAATTCTGTGCTATGTCTAGACATGACAATGTTTATGGTTAGGAATTCTACATGCTGGTACATAGATATAATTACAGAACACAAAGCAAAGGAAATGGAACAAACCAATGTTCTCCTCCCCAGGTGCTACATTCCACACTCTTTACCTGACTGACCAACACATTCCATCACAAGGAATGATACATTTTGTTTAGATAAATGCAAGCTTGAGGGCTAGGATTTGAGGGCATGGATTCTGAGGGAGAATCAACCATATAAATTTATTCAGTTCTCACTTTCACCAAAATGGCAAAGTTCTAGAAAATACACTTGCAGATCGCCAGTTCTTAAACAGCTGTTACTTAAACAAGTAAAATAATCTAGTAACATAGCCACAAAATTTAATTCCACAAGAGATCTTGAACTGTAAGAGAAAACAAACCAATCAAACAACCTAAAAAGACTGCTTACGGCTTTCTAAAAAGCATCCACTCATTTTCAATGCATCCTTTGATAATGCATTCTTGTGAAGAAGCATAATTTTTTTGCTCTTTAGGATGAACAGAAAAGAGCTATCCATATAAAGGTTTTGCAGAAAGGAAGGGATGGTTTAAAATAGAATTTGGCAAATTGACTTATCTATTGAGTAGAACATAAAATTCTTCAAACATTTTCCCAGAAAAAAAAGAAGATGGATCAGTTAGTCTGAAAGATTGTTGTTAATGATTACATGATTTTGCTGCATTTCTTTACCCTACACCTTTTTAATCCGCTATGTATTCTTTGGGAGGGTTTTTTATTCTGTTTTTTTTAAGACTAAGAGATTATGATGAAGTTAAGCATAGCATTTTTTATATACTTAAGGAATAAAATAAACACAATCGTATTTAAGGGCAGTATCTGCATGAATTGTGTGATGTCAAAGAAACCACGTACTACACCACTTCATCCAGCCAGGAAAGATTTTATAGATAGGATAGAGTAATGCCAGCAAGATCACATAATATGTCTAAACCAAACCAAAGCAAACCTTTGGTCATTGCTTCCTCAAATTCCTTTTAAATTTTAAATTCTTGCCACAGTTCAAGTATCCCTTCTTCCTTTCAGCAAAGAAGTTGGCAGAAGCCAGCTGTTGTCTCTTGTAACAGCAGAACCAAGACTTCAGACTCAGTTAGAGGATTAGAGCCAGACTACAGAAAATGAAGATAGGCATATGCCTTCTTAAACAATTCTGAAATGTGGGTCAATACAGTGGGTGAAAAGTTAACCTTCATCATTTGACTCTGAACAATTCAGCTCTTTCCAATCCTTCTCCCTCCTAGACTGAAAATGTTAAAATATAGGACTGTACTTGTCATACAAATTCATAAAGTAGTCTGTCTATGTTACACTAACTTGCTTCCTAAGCAAATGGAGGCAGTAAATCTTGCAGTATTTTAAATTTCACTTTATGTTTTTGAAAACTTAAAATGAGCATCTTACTACACCCTTTTAAGTAAGTGGTATTTTTTCAGCCCTGAATGGATGACAAAAAACTTCAGTCTTCCAAATATGCAAGTTAATATATATCTAACAGACACATAGCCTAGGATCAAATGCTATATTTCTTTCCTATGTATTTACGTTAATGGGACCAGTAAGTCCACAGAGAGAGTGCGGTTAAGATTAATATATTCAGACCTGAATTGAAACTGAACATTGTGATGTCATCCTCTGCACCCCTGAAACAGAGCTTTTTACTGTTCTGTCTAAACCTCATGCATCCATTTCACACAACCATGTTCTTATCCTTAATTTTCTTCTTCATATATTTCATTAAAGTCAGAATCTAAAGGTGCATCAAAAAACCTCATTTTGCCATTTTTCACAATTTCAAGGCATCAATCACCCACAAAGATATGGTTCTAATTCTAAGTAGTTTCATAAATCTAACAATTATATCATCTGAAACTTTCCTCCAAAATTGGATTCAGATTTTTATCCACATTACCACTCCTTGCTAATTCAGCCACTATCCTCCTGTTTTCCAACCGCTATTTCAACAGTACATTAAGCAGCATAAAGATGGGTTTAATTTTAGTTTATATATTTGGCAAAGATTTTCCATAGGGTTTCTAAAAACAGAATTTTCATTACCTGGAAGGGACTGTGGGGAGATTTCTTGAACTTCTGGTGTTTTGGATTCAGCAGGCCATATTCCAGTTTCATTCTTAGCTAAAAGAACAGACAGTAGAGAGTAATTACAAAGATATATCTGCTCTCTTTTACCACAGATTTATTTCTGTCCCACTTTAGTTTGACTAAGCCAACATGGATAAATGTGGAAAGCTGAGTACCTTTAGGACCCAATGAACTTCCTCTGCACAATCACTACAAGCTATGTTAAACACATGCATTTTTGGTTTTGTTCTGTTCATTAAAAGATACTTTAAAAATAAAATTTACAGCAAGGATTTAATGACTTATGAATCATTATTTTCACTGTGTGAAAGGGTTTTCAGTGTTTTTTGTTTGCCTAGCATTTCTGCTTACCCAGTTTTTTCCTGGATGCTTGAGGTATGTCATCTATTGTCAGGAGAGGAGGAAGTTTCTGCTGACTTTCGTTGAGACCTGGAACAATAAGGTGCACTACAGAGAAATATGTGTGCCATTAATTCCAGAAGAGATGAAAGCACACAGTCTGCTCTCCAAGATAGTTGAGCAACTACTACTATTGGGAGTTTAGTCTGAGTATCTGGGAAATGAGTTTTTTCTATCCAGTAATTATCACTCCCATTGGTGCTATTTCCCTTTTACACCACTCCTTCTATTACCACCATTTCATGATTTGTCAGAGTTGAAAACCATTCAATACTGGAACATACAACCCTGGAATACTGCAGCATCACAGATACTGGGACATTCTGTCTGGTGGGCCAAGTAGGCTCACCACCACACTGGGTTAGTATGTGTGTGCTTGATTCACATCAATACACTGAGACTCGCACAAAGAAAACTTAAGCCAAAGTTAGGCACTTATAGAAAATATTTCCATACATAAAGGACTAAGCAATAAATCCAGGAATAAACTGGTCACAAGGTGCATGATGCAGTGAGCCTTTAATGGCTATTTCAGGCAGACCAGTAGTTCACCACACTGAGCGCTATCTGACAGACTTTCTCCCGTTTTTATGTTCTAAGACAATATCGTGTATTCTTATAGCTCAAACAAGAACAAAAAGCATGAAACGGAATGGCTTGGTGGGAAACAGTAATGTCCTGAGATCTAACATCAAATTCTAGTTGCAAGATTTCTGTAGTTTAATATATCACATTTGTGACTGTAGATGGGATGTTACTGTGCTACCTTAAAAGCCCAGTAAGAACAACCCCTCATCTAAGCAAAATGTTTGCCATAGAACTTTACTTGAAGTATGAAAGAACTCCTTGGCTTAAACAGTGACAGTGTCTTCTTTTAAATCCAATGACAATAAAATAATTCTGTTTCACTTAAGCTACAACATTCTTGAACCATCTGTACCACCATAAAATGTAACAAATACTGTCTGAACCAGCTGCAAAATACCTTTTGATATGCAACAAAAAACTACTAAGATCAAGAAAATTAAAAGCATTTGCATAGTTCAAAGTTTCAACCAGGGGTTAAGAAAAATAATAAAAATATCTTCTAGTCACCTAATATTGCTCCTGGGAGAGAAGAACTATCTGGTGCTTTTGACTGTGTCCGATTTTGAATAACTGTGGAGACAACACAGGGAGATTAGAAGCTAATTTTAAAAACCTCAAAATAAGAAATAAAAACACATCAGAAACAAGCCTCAGCTTTCAAAAAATGTTTCCTCAGTATTCACAGATGAGGACACCATCTTAATCTTTTCTGTATTTACATTCAGTTTAAGAGACTGCAAACTGTGTTTCCTCCACATCATCTCTTAATTGTGCACCTCTTTCCCCTTGGTGAGAAAATCATCGTATCAGTTTTGGTGAAAGTGACATTCTGTGTTTATGTTATTATAGGGCCAGCTGCAGGCCCTCCCATTACCCCGACCCTCATTTTAATCTCAAATTACTCTCGCGGAGCATAAGAATAAATTAAAAAAATTACACAAACTTACTTTGTTTGATTATTGTGACAGGGACCAATTTCTTGTTATCACTGAATATAATCTGAAAAAAGAGAAAAAAAGATAAAAGTAGCGCCTTGGGATAACTGCCATAATAGTAATTGAACTGAGTAATAAAAATAGAGGGTTCTAATCCAATACCACGCCTGTCCCAAGTTAACACTAGATATGGCTCTGGCCCTGGTCCCTGATGGTTGTGCTATTGCTTCAGCTCCCACGGGCTAGTGTGGTAATATTGCATTTTGATCTCCTTCTATCAGCTTTGAGTTTTGCTTAATAAAAACACAGTATTTGACAGCTTAGGAAACCCCAATTCTTTTTTCTTAAGGATCTCTGGAGCACTTGCTGGGGAGTGGTCCAGAATGATAAGAGAAGCTGAACTTTAACTACAGCAAAACATCTGAAACCTATGCAATTACAAATAGAGGATAGAAACATATTCTCAGGAATACTGTATTTAGAACATAGATTATTCCAGAACTAGGTGCACATTTGTAAGCCATCAGCACTCTTGGGTGCATAGCCTGATTAAAGTAGATTAGCTTAGAGTAATTTTGTTTAGTGGAATTGTTTCCAAAGCATGAGTGGTCAGCCACCCACATGCTTCTTACATTTTTATGCTAAATACTTGGACTGTTCTGCTGTTCACTTCTCTTTGACCTAGAGTACTTCTTGCCTAAATGTGAATATTCAATTATATTGATACCACAGAAAAAAGGAACACATGAATGGGCCCCACAGTTATTAAAAGAAAAAAAAACCACCTGATACCAAAGATAAGTATTAGGAACAAATTCTGAAAGCTTAATAATACACTCAAGTGATGAGAGAAGGTAGACTGTAATGATAACAATCTAAAAATGCTAAATATGTTAAAAGGGGATTTTTTTTAGTTATATTTGAGTTACAAGAAAAAAAATAACTGCAACAATCACCTTCCATGCTAAATATATTCTGCTCAAATCAGAATCAGATAATGTTAATTTTGCACTGTATGACATCTAGTCTACTTCATGTGAAAGAACATCTGCATGAAAAGCCACCATTTGATGACAAAGTGCTAATCATTTACCTAAGGATAGCTATTTTTGTTCTATTCTAAGTATTTCTGAAAAGCTTTAAAAACAGTGGTTGGGTACACATTAACACATACCAAAGTTTAAGAAGCTGGAAGAAGGCCAATCTCCCCAAGTAAGATGGACATTTCCTTGGGGAAATGGATGGAGGCTACTTACTCTAGGAAAGCCATTGCTGTCAGCTACCTAATAACAGTTTTGCGTTGGTGGGAGCACAGTCTTGAATTAAGTGGAGGTATCAATCATTGCCATTATATGAGGATAGGAAAAATCTTCCTTCTTTATTTTTCCTGTCTTGTTGCCAAGTTTTACATTTCCATTTTTTTTCTAGTGAAAAAATTGTGTTGCATGTGTTCTACTTTTGAAGTAGCCTTCCTATTCCTACGACGAACAGATGGGATGGAATGCATTTGTTAGAAGAAGGTGTTAGTTTTATTGTATTTCTCAATACTTCTTCAGAAGTATTTCTAATATTTCTTCTTCAGAAGCCTTACAATTGAATAAAGAGCTCTGAAGTTGTAGTGAGCACTTGTATAACCTCTACTGTAGAACTTCTAATCATAATTATTATCAGCCTTTTTACTAGTAAACAGTTCTTATATTGACAAGAGCACTCTTTCTCTGCTGAATCATAATGGACGGCTACAATGAGAGCAATATAAAAATGCCAAATACATTTAAATACATTAAAAATTTAGTTTTTCACTCAAGAATGAATAATTGACGTCAAATCCATGTTCCCCAGCTGCTATAATTAGACTGCTCACCTGCACAAATCTGTAACTGCTGCACTTGAAATCTACCCATGTTGTCAAAGCTTTCTTCTCAGTTTCCAAAAAGTGACTACTTTAGATATTCCCATGTCTAGTAAAATTTACTACTTACACAAACTATAAGCCCATAATCTGTAGGAATGGCTCTATCAACCATATTTTTCAGTCAGGAAATATAAAGCATACAGGTATTAGGAACATTAGTTATTAAAAAAATTGTTGCCATCATGAAAGAAGATGGCAAATAAGGTAATCCATATTTTCAGAGGAAAATTCCTTATTTTCAGAGGAAAATCAGAGATGTAAATTATACCATAGGTCAGGCATCTTAACTTGTGACCATATACCTACAGCACATTGCTTACAGGACTGCAAAATCTCAAACATTCTGTGAAACAGCACATGGAAACATTACTTTAAGAGACTCCTGTTCTTTCTTTCTTTCTCTGTTGTATTCTGACACTTCAAAAAGCCAAAACTAAATGGCATGCACGTAAGAGACTCCTCAAAGAAGAATCATGGTCAGCCTGGATTGAATAAGTCTTGGAAGAGCAGGAATATTTTACGCTAGAGTTTAACAAGTAGTAGAAGCTAAGAGTCCTCTTCGGCTGGGAAAACTGAGGAGGACCCCACCTTCTAGGCTGACATTATGAAATTAGAGGAACTTAACCAGACAGAAGAGGAAATAAATTTCTACTGCATTTTCTCTGCCATACCACTACCCATTGTTTATGAAGAGAAGAAGAATGACCATCCCTAGAGCACTTCTTTTCTTCCAGTCTCTCATTAGTTGCTGCTCACACAGCCCCAGGAGCTTAGACAAACTTAAAGGATGAAACTGCCAAAAGAAACACGAGATGGTATGTGACCGATGTTGAAAGGGCAGAATGACTAGATGGGTTGGTAACGTTTTAATAAACAGCCTTTAAAAATGTCCTTACAGAGAAGAGTTAGGACCATGTTGATATGAGTCAGTTGCGCCTTTGGAGCAAAATGAAGCATAAACAAACTTGGCCTAAATAACGCTCATTCTGGCTTTGCATCGATGATCTGATTGCGTCACTGAAACATACCCCACCTGGTGCTGTGGAAACTGAAGGAACAATGTAAACTATCTGCTTTTTGGCTTTTTGCACGACTGAAGTGAGAAGGATAAGAGAATTTTTAGAATAATCTATGGAATGTTTTCATAATATTTCTGTGGAGGGTGATAAAGCAGTACTGCTCTGGAGCTAAGCCCTGTGAAGATCACAAAAAAGACTAGATATTGGCTCTAGTTCTCCTTTCATACTTGAGCTGTGCAAATATTTGGAAGACTGTTTCAGCTCACTTTCTCAGGACTTCTCCCACATAAATAGAATCCCTACTTCCACAGAAGCAGCATAACAGTCAGGGTTCTGGCACAGAGGGTTTGCTAGGAGGAGCAAAGGAAATCAGCTTGCGCTCCATATCCCAGAATGAATTACCTGCTCTTGGGCAGTCCTGTGTAACTTTGAAGACACTCATGGGACCAAGGGGAAGAACAGAAAAGTTTACTTCATCAGCATAATGAGATGAGCACCCTCTTGAATATCTAACTAACTGGATTCATATTACTCACAAATAAAACATTTTCTCTTGAACGCAAGGCATAATTATATTTCCAATAACCTAAGCATGGTATTGATCTAACTCTATATGCAATGCAATAATTGAAGTATTACTGCCTTAAATGAATGGAAATGGCCTCGAGTTGCACTGGAGAGGTTTAGATCGCATATTAGGAAAGTTCATTCTCACAGAAAGGCGTGTCAAGCATTGGAAATCACTGCCCAGGGAAGTGGTGCAGTCATTATGCCTGGAAGTGTCAAAAAATGTGTGGGTATGGCACTTGAGGACATGATTTGATGATAAACATGGTGGTGGTGCTGGGTTAGCAGTTGAACTTGACGAACTTAAAGGTCTTTTCCAATCTTAATGATTCTATGATTCTATGCATATCTAATTATTTCTAGAAGAAAACATATTTAATGAATTATGGTTTGATTCCTGAAGGAATTCAAGGTCTGATAATTACAGACCATTTATAATATTCTGAACTATGAAAAACAAACAGTGAGAAACCATACATTACCATTTCCTACCACAAAAACACTTGGAAAATCTGAGAAGAATGGGTTATTCTCTTGTAATAATCAACACTCATGAGTTAACCCTTTAAAATCTCTAAAGTAAGAAGAATTTCTACAATTTTTCTTGGGAAGTTATCATATAGTCTACCTCAGCGATAGTAACTTAAAAAGAAGCAGAACAAAAAAATCCTCCAGGAGATTAGATGCTGAAACTTGCACTTTGATGAAAAAACAAGGAAAGGAAATATAAAGAAACCAATTTAATCTCATAGTAGAACTGGTAATGCTCAGAAGTTATGACTAAAATGTCTATTTTTCACTGTATTAAAACCCACTAGCTGGTTCAATCTAGAGAACCTTCATTTCTGCTTCAGGTCTTAGAAGAAAAAAGTATCTGTGTACATGAATCCGAAACCAAGTGAAATCCATCCATGCTTGTTTGTGAGTGTTCATGAAAAAAGTCAGGTGAGGTAAAAAGAAAATCTTTATTAATGATAAAAATCATCTCTTTTTTTGACAAAATGGTAAAAATTCTACTATGCCACATAAAAAGATTTAATGGACAGTCTAGCAAACTTGATTAAATTGCCCTTCCCAGCTTCCTCTGGTTCTGAAAACATTTGCCTCACATACAGGAACTATCGGTGGATTCAATGGGATGACTAATTCAGAAGACCTGAGTATATACAAAAATACTCTATAAAATCACATCACCGAGTTATCCAAAAGTTAACTGATCACAAAAAATATCACAGGTTAACAACCCTGACTACTACAAAAGAATAAGGCTTTTTAAGTTTGGAATCTGCACATGGAAACCATCAAATTCATCTTTGTTAGGTTGGAATAAGTGTATGTAATCATTTCAGTTACAGTTCTCAGTTATTTTGTCCATCCACACATTTAAACACTTTTCCATACAATGCATTTAACAGATTGTTTTCTATATTAACAATTTGTGGCCTTGTTTCTCACTGTAGTCTAACAGAGAATAAAAAAATTGATCATATAAAATACGAATCAGGTATTAGAAAAAGAGACTGTTTTGCATACCTGTGTTTGGGAGTTGGGTACCAACTTGTACATATTCTGGAGTTGCCCATTTACTTTTTTACCTGTTTTGACAGAAAGATAAATAGATACGTATAATTATTTTTTTGTTTTGTCCGAAGCAAAGCAAACCAAGTTTATTCATCTTTTTCGGCAGCTAGGAAAGTTAGGAGGCTTAATTAAAAGTCTGTATAAAAACGCATCATGGAAACATTTTTTTGTCCTGTGTCTCCAGATCCATTAATAGATCTGCAAAGCCTTCTCTTCACATTTTGACAGCAAGGAAATGAAATGTATTCTTTTTGGGTTTTTTATGGTTTTGTTTATCTCAATCTATGAACAAAGTAATCCACAGATTTAAACTCTGAATTTTTTCTCTTAGATTTTCCTCTGAGTTTCTAAGTAGTTGAAGTTTCTTGTGATGCAGCTGTTAAGTAAGTCAAAAAATAGTTCTGT
The DNA here is from genome assembly GCA_013397725.1 of Rhagologus leucostigma. Classification (NCBI taxonomy): domain Eukaryota; kingdom Metazoa; phylum Chordata; class Aves; order Passeriformes; genus Rhagologus; species Rhagologus leucostigma. The sequence continues at coordinate 527,842 of VZTD01000172.1, forward strand.
TCAGCTATTCTATTCTAGCATGATGCTTCAAACTTTCTCTGTATCTTCCACATGCCTACACTTTTCTGCTGCCTTTGCAATGATGGGTGGGCAAACAAGAGTCAAGCTGCACGTTATCATATTTTTTTCAAATTCCATCCAAAACAGATGAGAAGTAGAAAAAAAAAATCAACTCTAAAGAAATACCAATTGAGATACATTTTGGTTGGAAAAAAAAATCTTTCAAAGTGCTTGATACTTCTAAGGAACAGGACTTACTATTGGCCTAAATTCAAGGGAAAACTGACAGAAGTTTCACACTGACTTCATGAGAAAATAATGGGAAGATGGTCAGAAATAAGCTACTTTCATCTCTTCTGAAAAAATCTGTTAAATAAATGCTGAACATTTGCCATGCCTTTCATGTGTTCTCAGATCATGAATTAAAAGCAGATTCTCCTCCCAACATGTTTAGTATATAACAAAAATTTGGCCTGTGGATTCAACAAATCCGGGAACATGCAAAAGAACTTTCAGATTCTAGTAATTTATATATTCTTCAGTGGGAAAAAGAACATTTACGGTGAAGGATGTTTGGTTTAGGTTGAGATGCTTCCCCTATATGGGAAGAACTAGAGTTGATACAAGACAGGAAATCAGAACGGAAAAGAAGTGTCTGTTTGTGTTGACTGATAAACCATACAGGCATCTGGTTACATATTTATTACAAATATACACTCTCTGTTTACCGGTCACATTTTCCGTATCTACCCGCTATACACTAAAGATATGAAAGGCTTGAATCTGAAAGTGCTGACAATTTTCTGATTAGAAGATACTTTATCAATAGACCAGAATGTAGACATGTAGGGTAATCACAAGCTCCCTGGATTTAGTTGCTGCAGCAACATCCATTGAATACACAAGTTTACATTCTAGACAAAAGACATCTTATGTAAATAGAATATGAACTCTGACAAGAAAATCTTTCGACCAAAGTCAGTGGGTCGCCATAAACTTACAAGGATGATTCTCCTGGCCTATTAAAAACGTAAAATGTCTGTAAGAAACACCATTTAGAAATATATTATATACAAAGAGAAAATTTAGTGATGCTCATGGGTCTCATGCTCATCAGTCTCGAACACAGTAAGAAACTACTAACATTTTGCACTCTTCATTCCCTCTGATTCTAAGTGCTGAAATATATTTCAGCACTTGCTCTGCAGATGACTTTAAGATGTTTGAAATGTGATAAAAACCAGCCACTTGGTAAGATATCTTTAAGGCTGTGAAGCAGAGCTTTTTGTGAATCAGGTATGGGAAAAGGCTACCACCGTTATCCTCTTTAAGCTCATGGTATAGCAATGGCATTATTCTGGACTGCTAAAACAGCTCTATGGACACAGGGCAGGTGCTTCGTAGTTACAGCTTTTTACTTTATAATGAAGGCCAGCAAAGCTCTTTACTCAGGAGTATGATGGTTTTTTCAGTGTTACAAGCCACCATACTGCTCCCCTCCCTTATCCACAAGTATATTAAGCTCTGTAACTCACCTACAAGTTGAAACTGAAGGCCAAATCAAATTTCAGCTCGAAATCTCATATGAATAAGGCTCTCTAATGAGAATTCCCATTCTTTACATTTTGAGTCAAGCTAAAAATACTAATTATAGGAGTTTGAAGCATCTTGTGACCAACATTATGTCCAGGAATATCTTTACGCAAACGTTTGAGGAAAACAAATCAAATTGGATAATCTCTGCTAAGTCCTCTCTTCCTTTCATTAAAAGCAGGAAAACTCTGCTGATGCCCATTTCCTCTACTGGTATGAATGATTCTTTCAGCAGTACATGTTTTTACAAGGGTTAATTTGACATCACTATTCCTATATTGTCTTGGGACTTTGGAGAAGAACCTTACAATATGACTGACAGACAGAGATGTAATACACTGCCTCCACGAAAACACAAACAAAAGCATACATGACACTGCATGCTTCAGACATGATCCATATAATACCTTGACTGAAAACTAGCTTCAAATTCAACTTTCGAGTGGAGTCATAAAGGGCCCATTGAGGTAAGACAGGCCCTGTCTAGCTCAAAGACCAGCTTCAATGTAAATGCAGGTATACAAGAAGATTCCAAAAATGCTAATAATTTCCATCACTCATATTAGTTGATGGAAGAAATTAAATGGATTAGTTGGATGATGATTGATGGATTAGTTCATTAGCTGATCATCTTATTATTCACGGCCTAAGGAAAAAGCTTAGAATCCAGAATCCACTCAGAAGTAAAAATATACATACTCAACCCTTAATGTGTATCTGTACTAAACATCTTTAGACTTCTACCAACCTGCAGCAGATCCTCTATTTGCAATGACAAGAGAACAACTTTTGGAAGACGAGGTGGCAGTTTTTCAAAAACAAAATATTTCTAGTTTCAGCAATTTCTAAAATAATTTTTTAGGAGCATAATGGATGGCATTTAAACAATAAAAGCCTGATCAGTAGCTTACTCTAAGCAATACCATAATAGAGGAAGAAATACAGTCAAAATCAACAGCTATTTGATTAATTATTGTCAAATACTTACTAGAGAGAACTGTCTTATGATTCAAAGTCTTGCTCCAAATACTGTCCTCTACATTGTCTTTAACTCCAAATTCATAAGGTGTGTTTGGCTTCAGATTGTCAATCACTGTCTCTGTAGCTGGGCAGAGCTGAAACACCCATTTCTTGTCTTTACCTTTTTCTCTGTAGCGAACTGTATAGAACCTGCTCGGAGAAAAAAAATAGATCTACACAAAGGATCTCATGATAACCATTTTTGTGAGGAAATAATATGAATATTAACATTAACATTAACATTAATATTAACATTAATATTAACATTAACATTACTATTATTAATAATAATAGTAATGTTATATTGTTTTTGTTCTTTCTGGCTCTTTGTGGCCACCAAATACCAGAAAAGCGAGAATTTATTCCACTTATATGCACCCCATCATGCAGACCCTGACATTAGGAGTATCATACAAAGAGCAAAAGGACAGTCTCCCTACTCACAAACACCCGTGTGTGTGAGGTTCTACCCGCAAAATGCAAGCTCATTTTCCAAGCAGTTCCTGTGATTCCGACATATGCCCAGAACTAGTCAATCGAATCATGAGTCTGCTGGTCAAGAAGCCTCAACTGATTTCTCAAAATCTTCCATGTGCATCCAGTGAAAGGTGTTCCCGTCAAAATTAGTCCAGAAACATTCTCCAGGGAAGACCAGCAATAGTCATCGTTTGTATAATACATTCCTCATTCAGAGATCCCACTAAGTATTGCCCACACTTCAAACAAAAAAATAAACTAAGACATTACTTTCAGCAGTTTGAATCAATAACGTGATGAATACTAACAGATTATGAAATTAAGAAACATTTCTACAGAAATTGCCCAATTCTGTCAAGCAGCACCACCCTGAAAAAGTATGACTGCAATACTAACCAATCAAAAACAAGGCAGTGGAATTCATGAGAGCTTCAACACAAGAACTCCCCTGCTGACTATAGTCTGATTTTCAATATACGTGCTGAATCACTACCAGAATGGAGTGAAGGTTTCTGTTTTTGGAAAAGCAAATCTCAGAGAGATTTGGCAACTTTTTAATCCAAGTATTGCTGAAAATCATCACACATAACAAATAATTAATATCCATTGTCCGTATCTGTCTCACATTTACATCATCTGAAAATGGAAGAATTCAGTCCAATTGTATTCTGCCACACTTAAATAGAACAACTTAAAGCTTGCAAATCAAGTTTGTGAGATTTATTACAGGTATTATACAGACAAATACATAGAGACGAAGGAAGAGAACTTGAAAGAAAACAAACAAACCAAAAAAAGGTTCTTAAACAACTGAAAAAGTTTCGAAAGTCCATACTAAAATTACTTAGTGGACCAAATCTAACACAGTGAATGCATAAAACTGCTTTTGCTGAAGTTACAGAAGAGCACTTTCAGAGTACAGTTTACATGAAACCTGACAGTTGAGTACACAGAACTAAAACACAATCTACGACAAGGGAAGTGTCACTCATAGAAAATATTTCCACACACAATGGTTCACCTTGTTTACGTATTTTATCTCATAACTGTCACATTTGTTTTCTTGGCACCAAAAATATAGATTCTCCTGGTTTAGTTGCTCCAATTCAGCTCATTCGGGTACTTCACCAGGTTACAAAACCAGTATTTATGTTGGCTCAAACAACCTCATTAATTGTACTACTTTGAAAAGGAAAGTTAAAAAACAGGAAGGAAAAAGAAAGACGAAGTAGTGAATATCCTCTCTCAGTTCCAGGACTACCAAGTAATAATCTGGCTCCTTACTTCTGTGGGCTGTGATCTAGTCAAATGTCAAATAATAGACCTGGCTATCAGTTAAACTGACAAAGAACATTTTAAACAATCCATTATTGGCAACATTAAAAGAAGGAAAATTTTTTCTCCTTTATCCTCTTAATCCATTTGTGTGTAGTCACACAGACATTAACCAACAGGAAAAGCTTACTTGAACTCCCTGTCACTGACTTGCAAAAAACGTAACTTCAATAAACAAATTCAATCTTCAACACAAATGCCTCTTACTGGACCCCATACAGTCTTTTGGTAAGGGATGTGGAATAAGTATAGATAACAAATGTGAATTTAAGTGGAAATAGTCACCTTCTTCCCTTGCCTGAAAGAGGAATTTTTATTTGTTTTAATCTTCATCCTTACCTTTTCCTACCTGTTTTAGTCCAATGGGATAGATATAAAGTAATTGTATGTGATGAAAAAAAGAGTGAACTGACTCAGTTCAGTTTTTGAACTATCTGAAAGAAAAGCTGCATCAGAAATGAGGCAAAAAACCCCACTAAAACCTTGTTGATAATGAATAGGCTTTTAAGCGGCTGTTCCCGCTTGCTTCCAGTGAAAATGTTCTACTTTTAAATGCTGTTTCCACACCTGAAAATTCCTTCACTCTAATATGAATTAAAATACCAAGAACACTTGCACAACAAAAAAACCCCCATCTTTCACTTAAATTCAAGACTATTATAAAATCCGAAAAGAGGATTTTCATAATTGTGCCAAACTACGCCATTAGAAAGAGAAACATACAGCATAGAAGAAATGTGCTCTCAACTCCAAGATTTCCAAGCCTATAAAAACTTCACCAAGGGTATAATTATTTCAGTGGAAACTTGCCATAGCGAGTACTAAAAACACGGACTGCGATGACAGAATTTCCTCAAACATTTCAATAAAAAGCAATAAAAATAAAGTTCCATGTAACAATTTGCAGGTCACAATCATTTGACTATTAAAAATATCTAAATATCTACATGTGCTTTTGGGGAAATGCAATCATTTGTTTATAGAGTAAAAATTCAGAAATGCCAAGTTCTGTCATCAAAGAACAACTCATTGTTAAACTAGACCAACAAACTGCCAAATAAAATGCAATTTCTGTGTCTGCCTGAGAACACTGTAGTGATTGAATTTTGTTGTAATTTTAATTTCTCCCTTTTTCAAACCTCTCTTTCATCAAAAATACAATATCAAACAGTCAACACATATAATTGAAGACATGAGAAAGCAGTAAGATCCAGTCACCACTCACATCTATCAATCCCCTTGTGGCAGTGACATACATGCACAGAATGAGTGCAGCTGGCTGAACTGGAAACACTCAGCAAAACATCTTCATAGATTCCCCCCAGAACGACAGAAGGCAGGCTGAAACAGAGCTCTGTCACATTCACATAGAAAGGAAAGCTACACTACATGTTTCTCAAATAAAACACTTCCCATTATCTCTGTGAGGCAAGAATAGGAAAAACTGATTGCACACCACAGAGCCCTAACAGCTCATATCCAAGTATATACACTGCGGAACAGTCCTAGGAATGCTGTTCCCACCTGTGAATACTGGTTTGATGCTTCAGCAAGAAACATGGCACACCCACTTACACTTGCTAAGAATTTATTTTAATCTAGATTCTCAGCAGGTATAAAGACCTAATAACATTTACCTTAATTTAGTGTTTAATTTTGATTAATTATTTGTTATGTGTTTTGGTGGGGGACATTTTAACAGAACAATGTTTATTGAAATCTCTTGTATTTCTATTTACAACAAATGCTAATCAAATTACTGCAGGGTTCACTCCGTTTCTTTTCCAGCTAGCACTCTGTAAAACATTACGGCTCTTTTGTTAAACTCCGTAAAAGTTAGTACCTCTCTCTTTCCCCCTAACAGGTAATGCTTCACTCATTTGAAGATACCACCAATCAGGCCCTCCTGGGGACTGCAGAGAAATTTTACCTTCCTCCTTTTTACTAGACATCTAAAATGATAATAAACTCCAACAATTTAAAACAAAACGTGTCATGAGCAGGTGAGGGGTATTGTTGCACTCAGAATTAAGTGCAGTAATAACGAGGAAAAAAAAAAGCAAAACCCATCACAACAGAGGAATGAAGAGCTTACATTCATCAAGACAGCCTCACTCCATATGCATTTGTGCAACGTCATCAAATGTTTAGTGTCTGCATTCTCGAAACTCTGCAACTTTTATGATATTTTGACTTTGCTTGCCTCCACATAAGATATACACAAAATGTAATGGCAGAAACAAAATAAGTAAAACCAATTTCATCATTTAAAGGAAGCCACAAGAGCACGAGATTACTCCATAGGCCAACCACTGCAGTGATTACTTTATCTGCAAAGTCAATGTAAAAGACTCTCAGCCCGACACAGAAGGTTGTTTCTCTTCTATGTTCAGCTTACATAGTTCGTTTTTTTAAAACTCCACAATGGAAGGTAGTGCTCAGTTTAGAGACAGCCTTTTCATTGCACAAGAAATCAAAATACAATGACCGCTTTAAAGAAGCAGCACACAGGGTTTTTGCTTTTGAGATTAAACAAATCTTATTCACTGTTAAAAGAAGTAAAATTCTAGGATGGATAGGCAAGACATTAAGTTTTCATCTATCAGTGTGAATAATATTGTTTTGCCAATTCTAGTGACATTTTTCCATTTTTTAACCAAATCTCTTTTCAGCCAGGTTCCCAGAACATGCCCGCACAGTCAAATATTTAGACACAAAGAATTAGATTCTGGAAATCTTGTAAGGCAGATGGTTTTTCGAGACTTCAAGACTAGGTCAGTTTGTATAAATATCATGGGTTTATTTGGAACCCGGTCCCAACCAAAACTCCAAACAATTTAATCATGACTATTTTAGTCACACGTAACACTAAACAAACAATTAAGCCTTGGAGATATAAGAACATTCCAGCTCCGTGATTTCGTGTTGCCAGAGACAAAAGATTATGAAGCTCATTTCTATTTTGTTCATAAAAATGTAATCAGAATTTTTTTTAAGAGACTATTAGCATACCAGATATTTATTTATTTATAGTTAGACTCATTAGAGGCTCAGCATCCATTTAATGTTAGAAAGTAATAAAAGAAATGGTTTGAACTATGGCTTTTCAGACACTGAGTGTTGCGCAAATTGACACATGAAGTTGATTACATTGTTTCCTTTGTTACTGCTAAGTTTACTTTAAAGTAACAAACACTGACATATATAAAAAATGGAAAGAATGACACCAGTGAAGTTAAGGTTGCAAAGCACTTTCTAATTTAGTTTTCACTTCTACATGATCACTAACATTCACTTCTTTTACTTAAAAATTTTAGGAGAATGACAGAAATGAAGAGTAAGAGGCTCTGAAGAGGGAGAGGCTGAACAGCAACAAATCATTCAAGTTTAAACAAGCTTTTAGCATATACTCCCACAGCAGAAACTCAAAAGCATCTGAAACTCAAGAAGTGTATTTGCTGCTGTATGTTTTCCTTTAAGAAATGCTGATAAGTTTAAAATACATTTTTTATGACACTTGCAACACAAGGTATGACTTCGTTGGCAGCTGCATAGTGACAAAAGTTTGTAAATAGGAACAGGAGGAGATAGGCACATATCTTTCTGAATTTAGGGTTTTAAAAACTCTACTTCTGTGTACTATACACATAGTCTATGTACTATGCACATAGAAGTCTATATACATATATAAAGACTAAGTATGGACTCTTCTCTGGTTTTCCCTTACCGTTTTTCTTACTTTTTTTTTTAAAGCATCAGATGAAAATGAAATAAAACACAAAATCTGTGCTACTTGCAACTATGACATTAGGACATTTAAATCACAGGCAAACCAATTTAAACAATGTCAATGTGAACATGTCATAGTTTTTAACTTAAAAAAGACATACCTTCAGGTTTTAAATTTCTATTTTTCATGTATCTGAAAGTGTGTTTGTTTTTCTATACAATCCACTAAACAGAATATTATATTTTACTGTATTTATAAACCCTGCTTTCATCTAACACAGAAAATAACGTTTTTTAGTTCCATCCCCTGACTTTTCTTCCTAAAGAACTGAAAGTCAAAGTCCACTTTTTTCAACCCCCAGCTACAGAGATGTTCTAATCAAAGCAAATTCAAAGAAAGAAAAATCTACAGAGTAGTCTCTCTTTTCCAGACCTAGATGGAGAGTAAATGCAGTCTTAGTACTTTCATTTTGACAGATCTGTCCACTAGTATTTGTTTGAACACAGATAGGCAGAGAGGAAACAAGCTTTTCTACTCTCTCAGAAATAATAAAAGGAAGAATTGAACATGGCTGTGCAGCAGGATATCATGACTTTGCCATCTTCCCTCATCAACTACCTCCCACTGGTGTTAGAAAACAGAGAATGCTGAGAAGGGTTCCACCAACTGTGCTTTCTGGTGTTATGTAGTTTTCATCAGTTACATGAAACTAATCAGTTGAGTTTTCTGATTTAGATATTTTTGATTTTCATTCTAGTGCTAAGGATCTGATGAGAGATAATGGTCACTTCAAGAATGCTTCAAAACTTCACCTTTAATTTTTGGTCCACAAAAGTGACAGTGAATACTTTTGCTTCAACAAGGGATTAGCATTTGGGGTTATCTTGAAGGAAATATGTAGCACTCTATTGGTTTACGCTCTTAAGGCCTAGGGAGTTTAACCAAAAGAATGGTTTGTTAAAAAACATCACAGTAAATATTTTTCATTGGAGTTTCTTAAAAGCTTCATGGATACAGAAGACCACTATGTGCCCTCAAGAAGCAAGCAATCATTTCACTGAAGCAGTAAAAGATAGTAATGTTTTTTGAGAACACGGCACCTCAAGCCAAATTCATTTTCTCACAAAACCAGATCTTCTAAGGAATATCCCACTGAGGTTAAACTTGCACTAGAGGAAATCTTGGCCAGCAGAACTGTGCTATTCCATGTGGTTTCTATCTTCTGACTCAGTAACACATTGAAATAACTTTTATTATGCAACATTTGTACAAAAGCCTAACATCCACATGGAGATGGTAAAATCCTAGGCCAAGAATAGTGACTCCATTTCAGGTCATACAGAGTGACAAATTTAAACCTTGGTGGGATATTTACTGACAGAACTGAGTGAAGAGGTTGTGACTGCTATGTACTCCCAATGTCAAAGATTAGGGGATAGCCACTAACAGCAATCTTGAGGATGATTAACAGTACATTGCAGCATGTCATGGCAAGGAGAACATGCCAGATTAAAAAGGATCAAGCTAGGTAGACTGCCCCCGAAACAGATTGAAATGTTGGTGAATCTGTTATGTGCTTTTTAAGTCTATCACGATGATAACTTGCTAAGAATGGGCTACTTCCTATTTTTTTCTTACTGCACATTATCAACAGTCATTCAAATCATTATCATAAATTAATATTTTTTCTTCTACACACTGACTAGAAATATATATGGATCTAATCTCTCTTAGAATTCTGGATATTCACATCATGGTCACGTGGACAACTGTTCTCATCGTTTATACAAATCTCACGCACTTTGGTCCAGTAAAGGTAAAATAAATAAGAGCACCACTTTAGTGACTTTTTTCTTTCTTCATTAACTTCATTGTTATGCTTGATTGCAAAACAGAAATCTGCTTATAGGTATATACCCCCACTTTGATAAGATCATTTGTAATTTGATTTAAATATTTTTAAACTAGCTTCTCCTGTCTGACAATATTTCACTAAAATGGAGTGCACATTAAAAGTAATTCCTGAGAGGAATACATCAGAATGTATTCTAAACATAGCAACACACTAGTAGCACACTGCCCTAACTCAAAAACTATGTTAAAAACTTTGTTCAAACTTCGAGTCAATGAATGTCCAACAAGAAAATTCAGCTACTGAGGAGAAAACACAGAATTGATGAAGGCATGGTGGTGGATACCATTTGCCTTGAATTTCCAGGTGGATTAATACAGGATATAGGTTTCTCCTAAAGTGTTCTTCCTTCCCACTGCACAACGGATGCTGCAGCATTGGTGCCGACACATCACATAAGGATAAACTCCTCGGTAAAAATGGTGCTAAAATCACTATGTCAGAACACTTTATAAGCTTGTCCAAGATCAGCTCGTTTCTTCAGTTTCTCACAGTAGGAAAATATTTGCTTCTTTCACGATTGAAAGAGCAAAATCTAAGCCTAAACCAACTTTTACTTCCACTGAAGAAAAATCTGATCAAATTTCATCTTTGGACATTAACTAACATTCCATAACTGTTTCCTAACAAACATTAACATTTTTTCAATAGTGTTTGAAATTCCGGTTGATGATGAAGATCCGCAATTTTTCACAAGAAACTTCTGATGCTTGAAAAGGATTAGTCCTTTTGTGAGGTACAAAACTTCCGTAAGGTATGAAAATGGTCACCCTGGCTACACGGGATTTTTTTTTAACATAACCTATGTTTGATATCCAGTTTAATCGTGTCAGCTAGAGTTTTCTTATGAACACCAAAGTAAGAAAATTCAAGTCTAAATTAGACAGCTACAAATTAGACAAATATTAGATAGGTAAAAGAAATGTTCTGAATAATGAAAAAACAAAAAAAGCGCATTTAAAACCCAAAAGATAACAGCTGCAAAACAGTTGTAGATGCATCCCATGGGTGTACAATGTTTCTTTTTAGTTTTACAAAACACTGCTGAGTAGGATAGAGCTTCACACAATGTAAATGAAGGTAAAAAATCCGTCGTCGAGGAAGAATACGAAGAGAACATAAAAAGACAAAGTAGGGAAAACATCTATATTAACAATTTAAACATTTTTATTCATCTGCCAAGGGTTGAATAAATCATAATAGTGCATTTAATTGAGAAGCTCTTCTGCACTATGACTTCTCTTGAAACTGCTACTTGGTGAGTCTTCCTGAGTTTCCCACCTACTGTGCCACCCAGTAAATGCCAAAAATACTGACATAGAAGAGATCCTCTTTTACTTACAACAGAAAATTAATGAAAGCTGTACTGTATCAATAGCAGGAAAGCAGTTTTAGTGATAAGACAAAATAAAGGAAACAAAAATCAAATTATGTTAAAACAAGGCATCATTCCCCCACCTCAGCACACCAAAAGACTTCTTTTATTCAGTCAGCTCTAAAGTAAAATATTTCCTATGATTTAACAAAGTTTTGATTGATTCAGATACAAACGAAGGTAGAGCCAAGGCCATTGGTTTAAGAACAAAGGCTCTAGTGTGAAATAGCGAGATTTGTAATTCAGCATGTAGACATCTGACTAAACTTACTGTCAAGTAAAGATTTACAAAGCACTAACACGAGCAAATGAGAAACCTTACTTCCTATTCAGAAGTATTGTTTACAACATTTTCATTTCCACTGTAAAATTTATGTTAATCATAGCAGAGAGTGGCACTGAATTAAATCACGATAGTAATAAACCCCATCTTTTTCTGTTTTGTTACCTGTCGCTAGCACAGTTACTTGTTGCTGTCCAGTCATGCTGAGGGTTGACCAGGATGCCCCAAGAGAGAAATACAGAGGTTGGGGTGAGAGTGCCAACTACCAGCTGCAGAGGCTTTTGTGTCTTGTTCCGACCTACATAAGAAACATATAGAGTTAATTTCGCTCTCCTACATTATGTAGAGGAAAGTTTTTGTGGTTGGATAATTAAGTAAATGAAGATCTACTTCTCTTCTAAGCTTGAAGGGAAAGGTACAACAGTTCTCTATTTTTAATGGTCACTATTTCTATCATGTGGTTTACAGAGAAGTGTCCATGGTCACTTTTTCAACCTAATATTCCAGTTAAACCTAGTTTTTGAAAATGAACATTTGGTGGTTTAGATACGTTTAGTATAAGAATAAGCTATAGGTAGATTAAATTAAAACCTCTGGCTATCTTGAACTCTATCACAGAACACATGACAGAGTCCAGGACATTAAAAAGTCTCCATGGATGTGACAAAAATAGTAATTTCTTGGCAGTTTTCTCAGTAACACTGCAAATATGTCCACACATAATAAATATTTTCTAGAGCATTCTTAAGAGTAAAACAAAACCTACAAAAATTCTTTTGCTATTAACTGTAGGCAGATCTGAGTCAGTGTCTGTATCTGTGGGATTTTTCTCTTTTGATTACCTACTATATTGAAATCAGCTTTTGCATGATACCGAACTTCAGCTTTGCTCTGTATGAACGAGTAAAATTCTTGTGTGGAGAAAGAACTTATTCTAAAGAAAGTTTAAAAGTTAATAGGTGGAAATGAACAAATGATCTAGAGAAACTATTTTGAACCTGTAGTTTATGGACTGCTACAAGCCCAAGGCCAGTGTCTGGTGTTTGAAAGATGATTGACTATAGGAAATCGATATATTTTTTACATCACATTACATACTTCAAAAATCTAAAGGATCTGTACCTCCTCAAAATGTACAGGTGATCAGCATTTCCTGGAAGTTTCTAAACCACTGATCTAAAGAGTTTATATCTCACTGTTGTGAACCAGATTTGTCTAACTTTCTTCTCATGCCTTTTGAACCCTCTTATTTCTTCACTTAACAAGCCCCAGTGACAGTCTGATTTGTATTTTCAACCAATACATGTGTGTACATTTAGAAATGTTAACCATGTTGGTTTTTATTTTATGTTGATGATGAATATGTTGCTACAAAACACACATTAACAAGCAACATATATATGTTGCATTTGAAAGGTAAATCACTTTCCAAAATCTTTCCAGACACACTGTGTTATACCTGGTGAAGAGCAAGAAAAAATTAATCCCAAGCATTACCAGGAACTAGGAAAAAAATATCATATAAAGATCATAGAATAATTTGGGTTGGAAGAGACCTTTAAAGACCATCTAGTCTAAGTCCCCTGCCACGAGCAGGGACATCTTCAACTAGATCAGGTTTCTTAGAGCCCTCTCCAACCTTGAGTGCTTCCAGGGACAGGTCATCAGTTTATTTTTCACAACAGTCCAGTGATCCTGAAAGAAGTCTCCATATTAAAGCACGGAATTAAGTCTCCATATTAAAGTAAGAAATTCAGAACTAACAATATTAATGACATGATTAAGGTCATACAGAAGGACTTTGAAACAGATTCAAATAAAATTCAGATTTCTACTCTGCTGCGTATAATTTCACCTGGAAATATCCCTCTTTCTGCAACGCCTTGCATCAGCAAACTTAGTAGTATTGATATAGAGACAGACGGCGACACACACACACTACCATTTTCCAATGAGAAACAAAGACCATTAACATGTCTATGGATGAAGGAATCCTTACTTGTAGTTTGGGAAGAATAATTTAATGTCTTTAAACATCAGAAATTGGTGTTCTAAATTTCAATTCTCATTTGTAAGAACTTTATGCAAAAAATCTTTAGGTACATCTTCATGTTTTGAACACCATATGTGTGACTAGTTACTGACTAGGAATTACTGTCCTACATTTTACCTTTCCACATATGGAATTTGTGCATCCCAGTCAGATGCATACAGGTAGAAATACCTTTTCAGAGAAACCCGGTAAAACGTTCTGTTTTCTTTCAAATATTTTAAGAAAGAGATCCAGTGATATTAAAATACCTGAACAAGATTTCTTGTTATTTGAAACACGTGCTGGTCTTACTGAAACCAGATATCGCGGCTCTGCATCTGCAAAGGAATAAAAGAGTAATTAGTACAGATGTGCTACTTATTTGAATAAGAGATTAATCTGAAACTAATTAGAAAAAGTCAAATAGTCAATGAATGCTTGACACATTATCCAATCTTCGTGAACTTTAGGCTGTTTTCTTTAAAATTTATTGAGTTCAAAATAATAAATGCTTCGATTAAAACAAGGTTGAGATGTTTATTTTAGTTTGGGGAATTCCTCTTCAGAAATAAGATTTTCCCTTTGTCTTTAAACCAGATGTCAGAGATTTCTGCCCTTCTTAATTATTTAAATCAGAGATTTCTGCCCGTCTTAATTATTTAAAACCAATTCTCTCTGAACTGCAACATGAGAGAAATTTTCATAGGAGATTCCAGCAAGATATCCACGGACAGAATTTGGCTCACCATATACTGACCAAAATTATTTTTACTATAGCTTTTAGAAAACAGGATTACTCCACGTAAAATTCTTATTCTAGTTTAGATACATTTATCTAAATGTATAACTACAGATGAGAGACTGAATTTCCTGCAGATTTCAGTGTAACAGGCACCTTGAATTCTACCAGTTGAACAGAACCAATAAGAAATCATTCAATTTTCTCTTGCACTCAGATTTCTGTGAAGAGACAGAAAGCAAAAGCAGTACCAAAAAAAATCCAAAGCTTGCTACTGAAAAGGCTCTGCCAGTGGGGAGGGAAAGCACTCTAACTTAACCTCACTGATTCTACGCATCTAACTCACTGGAAACCCATACTATGGGTGTACTTTAATTGTTTAATTATTCTTTTTAAGTGGGTTTCATCTGCACCCAATATCCAAGATAAGCTTTGAAAACAACTGTTCAAAACAGTGCGGAAAAAAAAATTAGCTAAAAAAAAGGAACCCCAAAGTGCAAATGCATCCTCATTTACAAAAAATGTTTTTTAATATTTGGAGGGGTGCACAAGTGTGGGACCTGTGTAACCATCTGGACGTTTTTTGTATTGAGACTGAAAACTAGAAATAAACAACACTTTAAAATAATTTGGTTTCCCTCTACTTTAAACTCAGTTTTCTCCTCTGCAGTTATGACCACTTTGTGAGACTCTTATAACTCTCACAAAGTATTCAACAGGATTATTTTAAAGCGTAACCTTGAAAGTTTGAGAACTACAAAGCCAGTCTTCAAAACTCTAAAAATTTATGGGTTTATCAATAAAATGTCCAAGGATTGTGAAAAAAAATTATTCAAATACTTTGAAACATTTTTTCCCTGCTCCATAAATGGAAAAATTAATTCCAACTGAAATCTGAAATTACTTGTGTAGGAGTATAGAAATAGATTAACTGCTAAACAAAATATGGCAATAAACAAAGACTGTTAATGACTCACTGGACATCTCAGCTACAAAACCTGGCAGTTTTCAGGATTCATTACTTCTAGCAGGTATGTTTGTTCTGCAACAAAGTGTTCTCTAAGGAAATATTTTGTGTTATGTGCTGTTCATTAAGCTTTATTTTGGTGGATTTAACAAATGTTGCCTTAATAAAGAATACAACACATTCCCATTTTGCAGAGAATTCATGGCTCTTCTGACTGTAATGCAACCTAAAAAAGGAAGTATTTAGGAAAACAGGCTGAGACTAGATGTTGAGAGAGTGGTGTTATAGAAAGAGCAGGTTTAAAAAATACCAGTTCTTTAGAACCACTGAATTTAAGACAGTAGTATGATAATTATAACTGAAATCATATGAATATGAAATTGTTAAACAAGTCCTTTCAATAGCTGGGATACAACAATAAATTTCTGTTCCATACTTGATAAAAGATATATCTTAGTTTAGAAATATGATTCCATGATTCCTGAGCAGAACCATCCATGCTACTCTATAGATATTAAGAGTAGAGCAACTGTAATTTAAGTTAAATTCATTGGTTTGATGCACAGTATCAAAGCATTATGCGTGAACTGGAGGACACGTGCCTTGAAATGCTTTTATTCTGGGCAGATATACATTCTGTATCCAAGGCACTTGAAATTAAAAAATGCAGAAAGCTTTTTCAATATCATATAAAGCGCCCTGACTCATTAGAAATTGGAGTTCTTTCTTAGTCTTCCACTGTAATTCAACATTTCTTTTAATAAGTTCAGAAGACTACTGAGTTGTCACACTGATTCAGAGTCTTCTTGCTGAGAAATATGACTATCAGTCACCATCACAATGCTGAAATCAACTATGACTCAATTCATTTTCAGGGCATTAAAACACTGCCTCACCCATGTATTAAACTTTGTCAAGTTACAGGAAATATTTAATAATAATCTGTGTTCTTTTACGATGCCTATATATTCATAATACATTCCACAGATCCATGTCTATAAGAAGCAGGAATCTTGGGGAGAGATTAGTAAAACAGAGAAAGAAAATGAAAATTCTGTGAAATACCAGAACTTAAATAAAACCATAATTTACCTTGCACTAATTCATATTGATGCTTAAGAGATAAATTAGCTGAAATAAGAGGTAGATAGGAAAATGTGACTGTCAGTCATAAAAATATGGTTGTTTGACTGGATGTAACTATGATTCACAGAATATATCAACTATTTACATGAAAATATATTTAAGAAGAGAAGCTCATTTGAAAAATAAAATTATAACCTCAAGTAAAAGCAAACTACACCACAGAGTACAGACAATCCTGTTTGCAACCGAGTATTTCTTTTTTTCTTTGAACTGTATTTAGTAAGAAAAGGATAGTTACATAATTAAGATCAACACTGAAATGTCTGGACACAGCTGCATGAATCCAACATCTGCATCCAAAAATCATTTCAGCATTAGTCAGTATATAACAGAGACATGTATGGTAAAGATACAAGATATAGATCTGTCTGTCTCTCATCTGTGAGGACCCACAGTCTCATAAATGAAGGACCCCTACAAAACAACTCAAGCTTTGACAAGTTAAGCTGGAAATACATTTGCAAATTTGCTATGAAAATCTTAGCAGCTCCTTGATGCCACAAGGATAACATCTTGTGATAATACATTCTTGGAAGGCTGCTACTCTAAGACCACTTGTTTGGACCTATTACTGTCTAACCTCCTTTATTAAGGCTGGAACAACAAATATCTTGGCTAAGAGCTCCTTTCGGATAAGAAATAAATCTAAATAGTGACCATCTTCAATTCTTTAGCCACAAAATACTATAGGAAAAGGCCCACATGTACCAGAGAAGTGCTACTTGATAAATCCATGCCTAATTCTTAGTGGTATAATTTCCCAAACGTGCTATTATACTAATAAATAAAATTATTAAAAGAAAAAAGCTTCTATTACCCACCTTAACAGCTTATGAAGATAACCAGAACGTAACAAAAATACGTGCCACTGACATATCAGATTAAAGTAGGAGAACACTTCCACATGCCATGAGCTAGGCTATCAAATCAGTAGCAGCAGGCAACTAACACACACTACAAAATGCTAGGAAATTCTGCTTTTGTCCAAGCACACTATTCAAGGCCCAGCCAATATGCACTTGAAAGCAAAACAATGTAAGAATGAACTGACTGATGAACTTAGCATAAATCTTAAAATAGTGTTACAAATGTATCATTAGAATTCATAGACCACTGGATTCAGAAGTCAAAACAAAGTATTTTTTGGCTTCAGGCTGCAAATCCTTAATCTGCAGTTAGGGATTGCTAAAAATTTACCATGGGATGTTGTTAAGGGCAAAGGTGGAGGAAGGGGAGGATGGAAAGTATTGTAGTGTAACAAGCATGGGAAAAGCCAGAAGTGGGACAAAGAGGCTGGCATGAATGAACCCACTGCTGATCAATGCCCTCGTCTAGAGGAAGGGGCATCTGCTGACCTCCTCCAGGTCCTCCCTTTCACTCGACTCAGCTAACATTAGCAATGAGAACCTGGTTTCTGCTAAGTTAGGAGGAGACAACATAATTCTGAATTAACCTTCACGTTATTTGGCATCTTGAAAAGCATGTAGGTAATATATCTGCAAATTTCTGGTATTTGATCAGACATAAGAAACTGCACTGCAAGATCTTTTAGCTAAGGACTACTCTAGCACAGATCCCTGAATTACACTTCTTAAAATGTGTTCAAGTTGGTACTAGAATACTTTCATATATGTACATAAACACAAAATTCACCCACCACATATTGGGGTTGTTATAAAGCAGGATTACTGATACATTCTCCTCTTTCACTGTACAATCTTGTTCAAGAAAAGGAAAAGTAAAAGCATTCCCCAACTTTGAGCTGATTTTAGAAACTGAAAGGGAAAATAATTTTGTTCACTCTGTTAAGCAATTACTGTCCATTCTTACAAAATTTTCCTGTCTCCACCCAATTTTTTGGGTTTCCCCAACAGTATCAGCAATTTCTAGGAGGCTGGCTTGCAATCTTCCTAGCCAAGTTAGAAAAGACTAACAGAAATTTCTTAAGCAAATACTCTTTCTTTACGAGTCAGGAAGACTGAAAAAATTAAGATAAAGGTCTAAGTCAAGCCCAGAGCTTTTGTATGGGTCTATTCACCTTTTCATTAGTCTAGCTGAATTAATATCTTGGTGTCTTTTGACACCGTCTGAATAGCTTTCATGACCAATAATAACGTTGTTTACTGTCATGTAAGCACATAAAGTATACTCAGCACAAAACACTTCTGGTGTCCTGTTAAAGGGGCATAATTCTTGGAAACAAACTTTGCTGCTGCCTTGTCATTGCCGTTTGCCCTTCAATATGACTCAGATCTATCTGCTAGTGTAGGAAGCTGCTCAAGACTTTGTTGCCAACATAAACTCATTACAAGTTCAGGAAATCCAATAGAATTCTTTTCTCTTTGCACATGCCCCTCTGCAGGCAGATCACAGTTTATGGATAATCTTATGCAATTGCTGCCTCAGTTACTATATAATTTGCAAAACAAAGGGAAAACAGATATTTTGAGGTAAGGATCACTGCAGTGAGGTGCTGAATATTTTCATGGATGAAACATACGTGAATGTCACACTTTGTACAAAGCCTGAAAATCCTAGGAAATGTCATATCCTCATTAATTTCTTTAAAAATATATGCACCTATAGACACATAATTTTATAAATTAATACATCTGCTGACTTCAAGCTTCCTGTTAACAGGATCATAAGAGGTGTGTGACCCAGCAGAAAAGTTGACGATAAATTTCATTTTAATCTACAATGTCTGAGTTGGAAATATGCAATTTTTGGGCCTTAGAAATATATATTGTGTATATTGTGTCATCTTCCAGTTCCAGCTGGGGACAATTACCCCAAACAGAATACAGATTATGCTGCTCCATTAAAAAAATCAGGGATGCAGAGCTAAATCAAGCAAATGTGGAAATGTCTGCAAGGCACTTCATTCTACCTTGTGGAGCTATACTTTTTGTTAGAAAGGACAAACGATATTTTAAGGGATTGATGCATTTTAGGAGGGGAGTAATGACTTATATGTGAAGTCAGTGTGTTTTCTTACATTGGCCTAACACCTAAATTAATGAATTTTTTTTTTTGAGTAGGGTCTACAGCTGATCATATATATGCATGATTTTTCCTTAAAACTCTTCACAGAATAAACAATTTTAATACTACTAGAATAAGATCCACTTTCACAGATCTTCCATTCTCGTGGATCTAATCACTCTCTCAGGAGATTATATTCCACAGCAATGTTCCTTAATGCATTAGAAAAACATACCTTTTAGACACTAACAAATGCCCTTAAATCTCCATTTCTAATCTTTACCTTCAAGCTACGAACCAAGTTAAGGTTGTGATCATAGTCTCTAAATTGACTGAGAAAGGTATTCTCTTTCCATGAACCACTAAAGCTTACAAGAAAGGAGGAAACATTAAATTTTATTAGTCTTGATCTAAATAGACCACAATGACCTTTCATATTTGGGAATCACTTCCCCCACATCCTGTTCAATAAAAGCCTCTCCTACCTCTGTTCAGGGAAGCCTGTAAACTCACCTGATTTCTGTAAAATTCAGATAAGTTAAAGCGTGAGAGGACCAAGAAGGAGTTCTCAGGGCAAAAATGAATGTCTTTTGTCTAAACCTAGTTGTTCTGACTGTGAAAAAATGTGTGGAACCCACTGAAGACCATTTTCAGAGAGTGCAGTGGCACTTGGATCACTAGAATATCTAGAACATGGGATAGACAACTTTGAGTGCGGAATTTAAAAAATATATTGTTTTAATATGAAGATAATGTGCTAGGCCAACTTCATCACATATGAGATGTACTAGAAGGACAAAGATAATCTAAGATCTTTCAGCAGTATGGTCTACGGGATTTGTATCTTTGGCATGTTTCTTGAGAGTATTTTTATTGCCCCTCTACAACACCTTGCCTTTTCTAAAATCAGTATGAAGTGTATGGTAGAGGTGAGGTCTCTGGCTGCCACAATAAAACTTAGTCATTGTTCCTAGAATTAAGACTCATTCTGCAATTCTTCCAGTTTCTGCCAGCAACTGATCCCTAAATATGGTGGTGAGGAGGCAGTGTGCTAGCAATCGTTTCTGTCTTCATTTCTGCCACACAACTCACTCTAAAATAGAGCCAAAAGCACCACTGATGTTTATTGCTTTAGCTCGTGTTCCATACACATTTGGAAAGCACAGTCAAAGCTGCACTTTAATGTTGTGTCTAATATTTGTGAAATGGGAAAGATTATGCACTCTCTGCTTCCAATAAACAAGTCCCCAAGGCATACAATCTAACCTAAAATCTCTTAACTAAAAGCAACAGCTCCAATAAACCTACTGGTAATTGCCTTAAACAAATGTTTGCAGCTTGAAGAATATATTGCTGATAACTTCTTTTACTCCTGTCTTTTCAAAGGTGACATTTTCTGAAGGTTGGAAACACTTGTCTTGGTACCTGTATTACGTTGCATTTTGCATGTTTAGTTACCGGACATTCAGAAGTCATAAGCATAGACTTATTGTCACAAGCAAACTGACAACTTCTATAAGCATGAGGTAGATAGAATTTTGAAGTTATTCTCCTTTGAAACAATCATAAAGGAAGAGTATTCCTCAACATTTGTGCTCTTCCCTCTCCAGATACCCTACAGAAAATGGATATGCAGGTGGTTAGTGCTCTGATGTGCTGTAGAACTAAGAAGGTTCTTAGTTCCCATCCATTAACTTTTATGGTTAAAGCCACAAAATGTCAATACACCTTAAATTCCGGATGAGCCTGAGCTTTCAGTTTTCAATATTGCAATACAGTAAGTATTAAAGCTTCTATTAAATAGGAAGTGTAGATGATCTACACGATATTACATTCAGTCCTTTTCTTGCTCTTTCCTACGATCTCAGAGTACCTGGAAAATACTAATCCTCACTACTCCTGCAACAGGCATTGTTATGCATAATGCACAATATACTACAGAAAATCCTGTACATCATTCTTAGTGAACTGATTCAAAAGTTACACATAGGATGAATCAGACAAACCAGACCCAGCTTAACTCATGGTTATGAAGTCAAACACTGGATTGGTGATAGAATTACAAAGAGATCCCAGGAGTACCAACTCATGAAAAGGAAAGTTAACCTTTGCCACAGTGATCCTATCAGTTTCTAATATCTTAATTAATCTGTGTCTAACATCTTATTTTTTTCATTTTTTATTCTGCAGTTTTCAGCCTGGAGCAAACACCCACAATGGCCTTGACTGACCACATCAAAAAGATGGCAATTATTACTTCTAGGCTCATGAATCCTTTCCTCCCCCTTGTTTTACACCAAGATCATCAGCATTACAATGATGAGGGTAAATTGAATCATTTCAGGCTAGAATAGCTTAAAGAAAGCAATAGGAAAATCCTTAGGGATTGAACAGATTTCTCAAAAGGTCAAATCCTGATAAATCAATGCTTTAATAATTTCTTCTTCCTCCTCCCTAATCCAGATAACAGAATATAATGTTCTTGACACGGTTTAACCCTCTTCCATAGAACAGCTCATAGAACTCTGTTGGTGACGTCTGACATGGAAGTTAGAGGTTAATTTATAACATGTAGTACTGGAGTAGATCCCCTCAAGAAGAGGCACCATTTTGATATGAATGTTTCTGTCAAAAGGAATCAACCACAGAATTCTCAAGAATGTTTCACTGCTTCTTCTACTGTTTGTTAAATACACGTACATTTCCCTTATATTCTACTTTGTAGCTGCAGCCTTAGGCAAACCATCCCATTTGATCCATCATGTGGTCAGTATAGCACAGTCTCTTAGTAAAATGAAAATCCCCAAAACAAATACCAGTAAGCAAACTTTTCTAAACAACAAGAACTAGTTTTTCTCCGTGAGGGATCTCCTAATTCTGCTTTCAACTGAAATTCTTGACAGCAACCTTAAACAAACACAAAGAAACCCTGACCAACAACACAATAAAACAAAAGTTAGGCAAAAAAAGGTTCATATTCTCCTCAGTCTCTTCCCATAATTCATTACAACAACAGCATGCAAAGCAAATATGTCTTACCAAGTTCTGTTACATAGTTTTTTCCTTCTGAAGGTAAAGGAATGTACTGATTAGAAAAGAAGTTGCTTCCATAACCCAGGACAAAACCTTCTAGTTTGGTGCTTTGACTCTGTCGAAGATACCTCATGCAAACGGTGTCATCTGTTGCATTGATCTGAACCTTCAGACTCTGCCTTTTCACTGGGGAAAGAGTAAAAAAGAGAAGATCAGAATGCATTTTCTTGCAGTCATATATTCAGTAATGGACCATGACAATACAGCAATACAGGGCTGTTTAATTTGCTAATAGCACGCAACTGAAGAATTTCTTACAGGTGATGTCTCCTGGAAACCCACTGTATTTAAAAAAGTGAACTAACAGTCATGTAAAAAAGTGGTTGCCAATGTGACTGTTTTTCCACTAGTTTAGCATTATCATTTGCTTTAACATCGACAACTGCAGTAGTAAAACCATGCATGAAGTAAGTGGAAAAAATGCAAGTGTTTTTTCCTTTAAATGCAAGAATTATAGTAGTATTAGCCATATATAGGACCCATAGGTGAAAAATGTGCAAGTTTTTGGTTTGATTTTTTTTGCTTGTTAGTAGAAAATATGAAGTTGTAAAATTAAGTTAATCAGCTAATCACACTCAAAAATCATGGTAGAGGATAAACAGTAACTAGATCCAAATAAAACTTCTACATTTTTTTTTTCTCTATGTTGGGCTGGAAATGTAATTTTGTATTTGGAATTACACCAGGACACCTAACTAACATAAATACTTTACTCAAAATAAAGAAGAAACTCTTTTTAAACATTCATTTTTATGCTTTCCAGGGGAACAGCACATAAAGTAAGAAACATCTTGTATATCCATCTGCAAAAATCTAACTTGAAGCTAAAGAGAATGACTTCATAATAGAATAACTAACTTTTTAGGCTACAAGTTGGTGTTTTGGCTTCTTCTTGATGGGGTAAGGGAGGATTGGCTTTTTCCTTTTCCTTCCTTGGTATGTACAATTTTAATATTCCCTTGTCACAGTTAGGCCTATCATATTTTCAGAACTGTTGAATTGCTGGCTTTTCCCGAGACTTACAACACCAGCAGTGGACTAGTACATTTTGGGTTATTATTTCTCTTCTCATTCTCAAAATAGAAATTTTTATCCCCAACAGATTTTCAGGCATCTGTCCAGTCACAAGGGCTGAAATTAACTTATCAGGAAAAACCAGAACTTTGCAGACAATCATTTTACTTCAGGAACGAAATCCTGAAGAAAAAAATGGGAAAAATGATATATCATATATCATTGAATAATAGTGTAGAGTGCTACTAAACTTTTCTTTCTTTCTTTCTTTCTTTCTTTCTTTCTTTCTTTCTTTCTTTCTTTCTTTCTTTCTTTCTTTCTTTCTTTCTTTCTTTCTTTCTTTCTTTCTTTCTTTCTTTCTTTCTTTCTTTCTTTCTCTCTTTCTCTCTTTCTCTCTTTCTTTCTTTCTCTCTTTCTTTCTTTCTTTCTTTCTTTCTTTCTTTCTTTCTTTCTTTCTTTCTTTCTTTCTTTCTTTCTTTCTTTCTTTCTTTCTTTCTTTCTTTCTTTCTTTCTTTCTTTCTTTCTTTCTTTCTTTCTTTCTTTTTCTTTCTTTCTTTCTTTCTTTCTCTCTCTCAGTAATTGCTGACTGATATTCAAAGTTCCTCTAGACAAGTACATACTGATTCTCTGGTATCACCCCAGCATACCCTGTTTTTTTTAGAGAAATACTAATGACTAGAGTTGCCAAGAGACCAAAACCCTCACTTTGTTTTAGTAGATGATTTGAGCGTCTGCAGTTGTCTGCACACAGAATGTAAAGCCTTAAGCCAACACTTTATGCCTCTTCCCTTTATAGAAAGAAATGCACAAGTAAAACTGATGGAAAACATCTGCCTCCCTTCCTTTATCTAAAGACTGATCAAGAAAAATCATTCAGCCAGGAAACTGTCACAATTTTCCAAAGGCAGCTCTGCCAGGTTCCAGAAGACTGCAAGACTTCTAGAAAACTCAATTCTCTGGCATTTTCAGCAGTGCAATACCTTCACAGGGGAAACGGTGGCAGTTGCTTCCTAATCTCTGTGACATCCTAACTCGTTTATTTTCAGTACACAAGACAGCTGCAGATGTGCAATTGTGAATATTGACAGGGCTCCAGATAGCACAAACCAGGAAGAAAACACAACAGACTTCAAATGCCCCTGATGAGCTTCATAAAGACACTTAGTAAAAAGTGGTAACAAAGTTCAGGATTACTATCTCTGATTGACAGTGAACTACATCTATTTAAATTATGGATCCTTCAAAGCTTCAGAGAGTTGAGCACTACTGAAATGATGGTCTCCTGGTCTCTATTGAGTATTCATGTCTAAGAATAAAGACTTACAGTACTTAATTCAAATATGGTAATTTGATTTCCATAATAAATTTCTTAAACAGTCTAAAAACCGAATTTACAAAAAAAAAATTGTGAAGATCTGTTTAATTTTAAATTTACAACCATTTCAACCTTTTTTCCCCCACAACTGTATCTACGTATCTCTCAGTTATACTTTATATCAATTTGAAGACTTAATTCTGTATCAAGATTAAATTTAACTGGGTCTGATTTCAGTTAGATAGATACCATTGCTTATTCATAAGCAGTCAATTATAGTGACCAAGTGTCTTGATTTTATTCTTAAACCTCTCAGTGAGGCTTCTACAATTAGAAAGTTTAAATGGGATCCCAAAACAGTAGTAGCTTTGAGATAAGACCCTTTAGACCCCTTTTTTACAGCTAGCATATCAAAACCACCAAGAGAGCTTTTAAAATCAAAGACAGTTCTAGCAGAAAATAAACAGGAATCATGTATTTTTAAAGAGAGAGCATAAGGCAGAAAAGAAGAAAAGCAGATGACCTTGAAATTTAAAACAATAAATCCTTGTCCTCACCACCCTGTCTTGACAGGGCAGGTCCTTTTCCTCTAATTTACTTTTAAGTACAGTGATGGCCTGGATGGCAACAAATACTGCAGAGTCCCTGTAGAGTTTAGGAAAAAAAACATTAGGAAAAAATTCTTTAGGTTGGAAAAGACCATCAAGATCATCAAGTTTAACTGTAAACACAGCCCTGTGAAGTCCACAACTAAACCATGTCCCCAACTGTGACACCTATACGCATTCTAAATACCTCTAGGGATGGTGACTCAAACCTGGTCAGTCTGTTCCAATGCTTCATGATCCTTTTGGTGAAGATATTTTTCCTAATATCCAATCTAAACCTCCTCTGGCACAACTTGAGGCCATTTGCCCTTGTCCTGTCATCTGTTACTTGGGAGAAGAGGCTGACCCCCACCTGGCCCCTACACCCTCCTTTCACGTATTTGTAGAGAGAGATAAGGTCTCCCCTGAGCCTCCTTTTCTCCAGCTCCCTCAGCTCCTCCTCATAAGACTTTTGCTCCAGACCCTTCACCAGCTTTGTGGCCCATGTCTGAACACGCTTCAGCTCCTCAACACCTTTCTCGCAGAGATGGACCCAAAATTTAATATAGGATTTGGAGTGCAGCCTCGCCAGTGCTGAGTACAGAGGGGTGACCACTGCCCTGGTCCTGCTGGCCACACTATTGCTGATCCAGGCCAGGCTTCCATTGGCCTTCTTGGCCACCTGGGCACACCCTGGCTCATGTGCGGGTGACCAGCACACCCAGGTCCTTTCTCACCAGGCAGCTTTGGGTTGTCATGAGCCAGATGCAGGATCCAGAATTTGGCCTTGTTGAAGGTACACAATATCCACAACCTTTCCTTCACCCAGTAAGTGAGTGACCTTGTCATGAGAGGAGATCAGGTTGGGCAAGCAGGAGCTGTCTTTCCTAAAGCCTGACCCAAAGAGCAGCAAAGAGCAAGGCAGACAATTCTCCTTCACTTCAACTTAGCTGCATGTTTTTTCAGGGAAAATAACTGCTAAAGCAACAACACAGATGCCACACTTCATATGACTAAACCACATTCCTATTCACAGGCTGTGTGCATTCCAGAACCACTGAAATGAGGGATGAATATTAACTGGTAAAACAATAAATGACCAGTTTCTGGAAGCATATGAACAGAAGTGGAGCAACTAAGGACAAGAAGAACTCAATCCTACGTGCAACACAGGCACTGCCAATCTAGTCAAGAGAGGGCCAGCCTGCAGCAATATGGATATAAGGACTTCATATAAATTAGCTTGGCAAATGGAACTGCCCCCAAGAGCACATTAGCAATGTAGATTTCACTTGTGTTGATCTCACAGTGTTTTGAACAACTACTCAGGAAAGCATTCTCATTCTGAGTAATATGTCTCTTTTAGTCACCACTCAGATAAACATTTATTAAATATGATTGAATGGACAAGGGAAATAATAGGAACTTAATAGTTATGATACTGTGATAAGAATCTATTTGATTTTGAGAAAATAATTTTGTTGTATCAGGATTTCAGGAGACCTTTTTTCCCTGCATTCCCTTGATGAAAGACTCTAATGATAAACTAGATGCCCTCTAATTCCATTCGTGTCAGTTTTTGGCATTTGTTAGTGAAACTCTGGTCTTAAGTATTTGCATTTGTAGTTTTTACATTGAGGCCATTTCCAAATGGAAGGTTTTGAGATCCATAGCTACCTCTGAAACACGATCTTTCTCTCCACGCTTGCCAACAGAAATTCCACACTGATCTGCAAGTATTCTCTTCAACAAAAGTCAGTGATGGCCAAGATCAGCAGGAGAAACTGCGCAAAGCACATCTGAAGTAAAAGCACTGAGTTAAGTGCATCAGAGCACTTGCAGTGTTGGAATCACTCTAAGGAAAGGAATCTGCCTATACTGGGAGAGAAAGACAGCTTGATGAATCAGCTGCATCATAAGAGAACCAGCCACCACCGAATCTTCAGAAAGAAGAAAATAGCTACCAATGGCCTGAAGAATCCAGCTGGAAGCACCGTAGTTTGGCTAGCTGGAATGTATAGGCAACAGGAGACAAAAGCAAAAAAAATATTGAAACTTTTAAAAGTTTAGATGTTACTTTCATTCATACCAGAAGTCTACTGCACACTTTTAAGTGTGCATGGCCTCTTGTGATCAAATACAGTCCTATTTTTTGTTTTTATCCATAGAGTGAAGATCCTTGAACTCTACCCTATAAAACTAGAGGGTGAATGCAGCTGTACTGTATTACAGCAAATTTGCCTTTGTTGCCAGAATTCCATTTGCCTTACATTGAAACTGTTTGTTTTCCACCGTTTTAAAGATTTTTAGGGGGCATGAAGGCAAAACCCAGCACTGCCTCCCAGAGTGCTAGACAAATGAAGCGTGCCTCATGAAAATATATTAGCACCATCTATTCGTAAGCACAACCTCAACGTCACTTATTCAAATCATTCACAGCAGTGCTTTGATTTTTCCAAATCTGGTGTCATAGTACCACCAGGCAAGTTTTCAATTATCATCTAACACTATGAAACTTTTATTTTCTGCTCTTTTATATTTTTGTATTTATTTTGGCTGCCAAACATGGAGAAATATTGGTTGTTTGGCCGCAACCCAAATATAGCATAAAATGGGAAACATTTAAAAATAGTTCTGTTTCTATGTAGTAGAATAAACAAGACACACTTCTAAAGCAGCCACAACCACAGAATTATGGAATAATTTAGGGTGGAAGGAACTTCTCTAAGTCATCTAGTTCAACTCCCTGCTCAAAGCAGACCTCAAGTTGCTCAGGGCCACATCCAGCTGAGTCTTGAACACCTCCATGGACATAGATTCCATAACATCTCTGGGGTAACCTGTTTCAGTGCTTAGCATACTTCTGTTTTAAAAAAAAAGTCCTAACTGGAATTTCCCATATTCCAGTGTGTACCCAGTGCCTCTTGCCAAATTACTCTGCACTTCTGCAGGAAATCTGTCTTTGTATCCTCCAGTCAGATAGCTGAGGACAATGTTTGATCCTTTCTCATGACAGATTACATCATGCACTAACGTTCCTAGCCATGAAATTCACATTAACAAATACTCTGAATGATGAAAGTAGGTGCCATAGGAAGAGGGCAACCAAGAATACCTTACTAGGGGAGGGTGAGCTAACAGCCTTGCAAGTAGTTTTGTCATTTGCAAGTGAAGGTCCCCAATTAATTACTTTTTTCCCAAGTATTATGCCTACACAAGCCTGACATTGCTTCAGAAGAATAGGCTGTCAACATGCAGCAGTTAACTTTGCAAAACACGAACAAGCATGTCTATCTACAAAAAACTAACTCTTAAGCTCTCAACTTACACCTTCAAACTACTTTCATTTCAGAGGGCAACTTTAGTTGGGTGTATCAACATTCTTAACAGAATGCACATAGCAAATAAAACAGCATAAACTAATTCCCCTCTGTACTTCTTTCATATCTGAGGCAATTTGAGTAATTTAAATGATACAGAAATTCACTACTAAAAGGGTACAAGTAGCTGAAATATGTAGTAGGGAAACTCCTCAATAGTGATGTTCAGCTGAAGGTAGTGACTCGAAAGGAAGAGATGCACTGTGAGGGTCCAGGGTCAGCCCCATCCCTTCTGGTGCCCTTTCTCACAGCATTCTTTCAAGGCTGCTGACACCTTTTCCTCCAGTTGCTATGAACATTTAATTTTATTAAAGTTAATCAGAAATACGCTGCTCTTTAATGTTAGAAACTAAATACATACTTCTGAAAGAAAATTGTTAGAGCATTTATATTACAAAACTACAAAAGAAGCTTTAAAACTTCTTTTGCCAATTCCTCTCTATTGATCACTACGGTTCAGAACTGAGTCAATAAACTGTACTCATTAGTATTTTAGGACCAGTTAGGTCAATGCAGAGGTAAAGATGTAGTTATCAGCAGTTCCATCTTCTATATAGCTACCTAAATCATTGTACAAAGGAAGTTTGTTGCTCATATGTTGCCATCTGTTTTGCCTGTTTTCAGGTCATTCAAGAACTGCACTGAAGTTCCACTTCCATCTTTATCACTATCTTCCTCACAAGGCTCCTTGAACATGCTGGTTTAAAGTTATTTTTTATTGAACTTAGTAAAGTAACTGTCATTATTTTTAAGGTGCAAAGCTGAAAAGAATCTGGATTTAAACTTGGGATCCCACCTCAGTGGTCCAACCCCCAGTTCCAGCCTTCATTCTGCAGGTCATTTTTCATTATTTATTAAAATAGGAAACAAAACTGAAAACAAGAAAGAAAACTGTTGTTTGAAAATAACCAAGCCTGCGGCTCTGATGGAAAAGGGAACAGGAGTTAGACTTCTGAAAACTTCTTTGACATGACTTAAAACAACCTGACCCTGGCTCCTCTTGTGAGATACTGTTTAATTTTTATTTTAAACCTTAGAAAATTCAGCTCCTCCATGTGTCCAGTTAGTAAACTTACTTTGGTGTTTAAAGGTAAAAATTTAGTTTAAATAAAATTCAACATTGAACAATTCAACATTTTTGAAGGATAGGGACAAAACCAAGCCTATCCATTATTTTCAATGCATAATGGCCTCTGAAACTCCTTCAAGTTGAATAATTTTTGATAGATAACACTTCTGAAATAAACAGCACACAAATTCAAAAGGACAAGAAAAAAACTTGTTGATAAAACAACCTGAAAGCCTTATTTCAATTTAGATTATGGATCACTTATTTGTAGTAGGATAAAGCTTAATTTGGATCTTATGTCTTTAGGTTCTCCAGGGCCTTGTTCCCCTGGCTTTTCTCTCAAAGCTCTTTGTTTGTTGTTGTTTTTTCCAGACTGGCCTGGCACGTGTTTTTCTGGATGTAATTTCACCTGGACAGAGCTGATGAGGCAGTGACTGCATCTTGCCCAGAAGATCTGTCTTTCTAATCCTGGCTCCTTCTCCTGTCCAAGGAAATCTGTCCAAGGCAACTCCACGCAGGCTGGGCTACGAAGAAAATTGTGTCCTGGCCAAATAACCTGACAGATTCCGCATAAATATATTCAATAAAGGCAAGCAGAAGACTGTGGGGAGCAAGAAGAGTCTCCCAAATTTTCTGGGTCTAACTTCCTTTTTTTAAGCTTTTAAAGAGCATCAGCCAATGCAAACTCCAAAAGAGAAATTTGGTCTTTGGATATGGCCTCATAAAAGGTGATCATATTTTAGAGCTGATCAGCTGAATAAGAGCTGTTCTTTAACAACAGCTCCTTGAGAGGCAAAGCTCAACAAAACTCAACAAAGCTCAACAAAACTAAGAACCTGAGGAGGTGAAGAATTCAAATGCTGTTGGTCTGGCTCTGCCCATAAACTACAAATGTATTGAAGAGATTGGTATTAAAGACCATAGACCTTAATGCAATAACTCTTATAACTATGTTCGTGAGCAGGCAGTGCATTATCACTGACATTACCTACTCGGTGGCAGGCAGTGTTTGGCATCACCACTTTCTTAAGCCACTTTTTCTTCACAAACATCAGTGCATTTTTGAAGACTCGAAAATCAAAGGCGTAATGAAAAACACTGTCTGGAACCGCAGTCGCCTTTGCTTCTGTGAGAAGAGTGACGACGCTGCACTTTACAATCCAGGATGTTAGCGTTTATTACTGAGTGCACAGGTAATCTGCTATGTGGGTTGCGGTGTACCCAGATTGCAGTGAGGGACTCATTTCTTACAGCCAGTTTGGAGTCTGTTACATACATGTGATCACCATGTATTACATCATAATACACATGAGTTTTTTTCACTGTGTGTCTACTCATCTGTGGATCTTTTGAAACACTTTGGGAGGAATCATTCAAAAGAAAAATATCAAAATAACTGATGGCAAGAAAGTATAAATTCGACTGTGTTAGAATAAGGCAGCTCCAAATTAACATTAAAAAAAACCCCAAGCAGTAATAAATTGAAATTTGCATGTTTATCTGTGTTAATAGAACAAAATATGTAGTCATATAATGAAATCCTCTGTCTGTCGTAAGTATTACCTTATCTGCCATAATCCAAGCAGTTGAAAGAGTGAGTCTTTAGCTCAGTATTCTGTAAAATTGGCTTGGATGATTTTAAAGCTAACTGTTTTACTTCCTTCTCTGAATCAGCACATGGTTATTTTATAAGGACAAAACTGCTTAAAGATAGTAGTATTTAGACAGCTAGGAGGATTTACAAGCTATACTAACAGAATAAATTTGAAACCAGCATGTACTTCCAACCTTCTAGTTGTAAATTAATCTATAAGTCTTCAGAATCACCAACATGTCTAGGTATGTTTCAAAATTGTTACCTTCTCTATTTTAAATCCGAAGACATGGATCCCAGTCCTTTCATGCACTAGTTCTCACTTCTAAAAAGATCTCTTATCACTAATAGATAAGTACATAAAGCACTGCAAAACAGACCAACTCGATAAATCCAGTAAAAAAGGCAAAGTTAATGACTAGAGGTACAGAGTCTGTTATCCAGGAAAGAAGCCTGAAAAAATAGGAGTCATCAACCTTAGAGGAAAAGTACATAGACAGATATGAAGACAGCATCCAAATATACATGGCAAACAAACAAATTCCTGAGAAAAGCAGTATGAGTAAGTTCTGCTCCACATCTGTGGAGACAAGTGACAAACTGTAGCAAGGAAGATATCTGGAAAACAGGCAATTACACTCTGGAACAAACTGCCTCAGGAATAAGAACAAGGTAGTCAAAATGAGTTCAGGAAGTCCATTTCAGCCCTATGTTTCCTTGTAAAAATGAGTATTTTTCCACTTGAAGGCTACTGCTTTTGTTCTACACATCTAAGTATGCACCATAAAGCCTCAAGGAGGGCTGCCCTCCTCAGTGCTGGGTGAATTCCAATATCCTACTTCCTATCTCTAACACATAGAACGAAAAGCCGGTAAGGCGTGATCTCTTCAGTATATAGATAAGCTTAAAAGAACCGCCTGGGAGAAGCAAGATTAGTTTGTTATGTGAGAACAGAAAAATATCTCAGTGCAATTGATTGAGTAAAGGCAAGACAGAGCATCCAGGAAACTGCAAGCTCTTCCCCCTAACCTCAGTCACCGGGAACAGTCACACTTATGCACATGATGAACAAGAAGGTGATTTGGAACAGCCAGAGCAAATTTACCAAGACCAGGCTGTCTGGCAAAGCCTGCTGCCTTCTGTAATGTTATTACTGGGTTTGCATATGATGGGAAAGGGGTGAACATCGTTTACTTCAACTTGGGCACAATTTCCACACGTATCCTTCCTGTCAGACTGGAGAAATGCAGACCGGATGCCTACATTACAGGGTAGATGGAAAACTGGGCTCAAAGAATAGCAGTCAGTGGTTAAAAGTCCAAAGTCCCCTTTGATACCCCTTTGATATTACTCAAGAACCTCTTTCTGGTTCCTGAGTAATATCCAGTGTAATTCCTATACTCATTTCAGTGAGGGAGAATGTTTTGTGCTTTGTGTACAATTGGTAAAGAACTTGGGTTGGGCAAATAGAAGCAGAGGAGTTGTCCATAATGACCTGCTTTGAAACTGAAGGAAAACAAACTAGATAGAGACACCCATTCAGAAACAGGTGAAATTCTATTTATAAGTCCCCCATTATGCAGGGTATATTTGAAGCAGGAATCTTTAAAATAATATGCAAAAAAGATGGAAACAGAATGGGATTCTCCTTTTTCTGAAGTCACAATGGTTTTCCAGCTCCAGCATTGCAACCCTCATATGATCACACAAAATATCTGTGTTCTCTGCTCAAAATAACACCCAAGACATACAGGACTTCAAATACAGCAAGGATTAATAGCTCTGAAGGGGCACTTGGCAAAGGTGCTTGCAATATTCTGTGTTAACTCTGGAATAAATTCCCTACTTTTTAGAGGCAGACAGATGATAAAGCAATTTAATATCTGAACCACACATAAGAATTCTTAGGCGGTGTTGTATATCAAATGCTAAACTCAGAAAGAGTAAGAAAGTTTCATCAGTTAACAAAAGCAGTACTGAAATATGAAATTCTATTGTGCTACGACAACTACGATTTGGGCTTGTCAGTGTAGTCAAGCCGGTCAACAAAGCTTTTAGTCAGTCACTTCCCTTCAGTGTAGAAAGCTGTAGACACAAACAAACAAACTAAATGTAAATTTAAAAAAATTGCCATATGTTTCCAAAAGAGCAGTCAAAATAAAGTGGTTTCACTTATGTTCCTGGTGTCCAAACTGAACGTTCTCACACATGTCCATGACACTTGCTGGATACAGCCCAGTCCTATAAGGATTGATTCCAACTGCACATAGTTTTTCCAGCTGGAAAATGTATCTCATCTTGCACCGTTAGATGAGACAAATCTAAAGACTGATGATCTGGCTTCTTACTACTACTCTGAAAAAAAACCGCAGCAAAAACCCCAACAGATCAGGAAAAATCAGAGGTGATCCTTTTTGTCTTCTTCTGTATTGTTCCACATTCTGAATTTGCAGAGATCAAAGGAAAGATTCTACAGTTCAAACACACCTGGAGAAAGAAGCAATGAATTGCCAGTACATCTTTAATTTTAAAAAGTACTAATAAATACTTTATAAGTTTAGAATGTATTACTGAATTCCTAAATTTGACAGAAATTCTTTTTCAGCACTATGAACACATTGTGAAGCAGAGGCATTGTTAACTTGTCTTAAGAAAACTAAAATATGAAGTAAATGGTTCAAAATCAGTGGATTACAGAAAATAATGGACACCAAGACTAGTAAGTATACAACACGTAAGATAAAAGCTATGTTTATGATTAAGTGAGTACTAAGATAAGCCAAATACTTATATTTGCTACTGAAGGTGTTCCATCTTTTCTCCCACATATTTCCCTTCCAACCCAGGATATGGCATAGATTTTATGTTCTCTGACTATATTTCCAGATTCTTTATCTGTTACATCACCTTCTGTATTTTCATTATGTTGCCTTTTATCTACAGAGATGAAAGCAAGCTGTAGGAAGTAATCTCTGTTTCCAACCCATCTTTTTATGTCTATACTTACTTTTTAAATAAATTCTCCAGCCAATGTTTCATTGAAAAATGCCAATAAAGAGTGCTATCAGCTACACAAAAGAAAGGCTTATGAAAATTTTGGGGTGGAATAGGGGCACATACCTCTATGCACAAAACCATCAGCTAGGCAATCTTTGTAGGCCTGACTTTGCATTTTACTTGTACTTCTCTCAGGCACGCATCCAAATGCTCATGGAGAATTTATGGTATGTAGGAAGCTATGTCTCACTCATTACTGGTCTTGTAACCCAGTGTGCAGTAGATTATATTAATTCCCAAGGAATGCTCTCTGACTTAAGAGTGTATTAAGCACATAAATAATGCTTCACAGCTTCGGAGTTTTAAAATGAGATGATCTTCCCTGCACCAGGTTTTTTTGTCAACTGACAAGTGTTTTAATACTAGAAAAACAAATTATTGAAAAAAAATCTAGAAGGGGAAGGTCATGGAAAAAATTATTTACAGTACCTGAAATTTCAACAGGGTATAAATGAGATTATCTATTCCCTATATGTGGTGGAGTATCTGTAATTTTTCTACATCCTTAATACTATGAACAACCTCACATTGCCTTCAAATAAATATAATAATAGCATATGATGTCCCTTGCTAATTGCTGTAAGTATTTCTGAGTGGAAAGGGAACACAATAAACATCTGTTACATTACTGAGAAACTGCTTTCTAAGAATTCATGGCTGTACATTAACAGCTAATGCTTTTATCGACAGCTATTTGACCACGTTACTAAAATTGTGAGAGTACAGGGGATTGATGAAAGTGTGAGAGATTAAAACAAATAATTTTTGATGCAAAGCATTTACGAAAAATGAGCAAGGTCCCACGCTGCCTTTGTGAGTGCACGTGCATGCCTCAGTGCACTAGAGAGTCTATGTGAAATCACACTCGTGACTTGCTTACTTGTGTGCAAGTTATGTGTAGATTTTCCATTGGTGCAAAAATCCCCAAATCTGCCAACATTTCAAAAGAAGTTCTTCAGCTAAAAATAATTGCATAATTAGTATTTTAATATTTTGAAAAAAAAAATCTTATTTATGTTTTTACAGACTTGATTAACAAAGGACATAAATTAACTCCTACTCCATAACACCAAGTCACATCAGATGTATCAGCTACTAAGGAGCACTGAATAACCAACACAAGCAAGAAGACATTTCTATTAGAATTGCCAGTTTTCGTCTTCCTCAGATCTAAACCAAAGAGCAGGAAGGAATGCTGAAGAGATGCAGTATTGGTGCTTGTCAGATCATAGCTAAAAGCTGGTGCTCATCTGTAAGGTAGCAAATGCCGAGCTGCCACTGTGGAGCAATTTCATAGTCATGTTCACACAGTAAATAGCTGTTAATAAGCTTTATGACAAAAGAAAGAGACCTATTGATTCAAGCTGAAGATGAAACCCCATCACTTTTACCTGAGTTAGCTCTTCATCAAACTAAGACAATTCATGGTTCTTACGCCTGACCGCAGCCATTTCCCTGCCTGTGAAACACGCTGCACACTGTGCTATAAATAAAAACTCTGCCCAGCCATTTAATCCAACTACTTCAGTGTTTGTGTGAGCCACAGAATGGAACTCTGCCAAAATGTTCAGGTCAGACAGTAGAGTTTTCTTTCTATTATTTGTATCCCAAAGCTCAATTTCTTACCAACTTTCAGACTATTGCACCCATGCCTTTATTTTCAACGAGTGTTTGTGCATGTTGTGCAGACACACTGAGATTTCAAAAGAAAAGCGATAAGCTATAAGGTCTGAAAGTCTTGTAATTTTCTCAGTGTGCATTTTTCTTGTTCATGTATAGGCTTGAACTGTCGTAATGGGGTAATCCAAATTGCCGGAAAATGTTTTAACTTCAAAGTCAGAAAATGATCTTCTGGGACATTTCAAGCGTGCATATTTGTATTTTTGAACCAACCACAGTTTTATGCGTTCTAAAATTACTCCAGACTTTTACATAATAGAAAGAAAAATTAAACTGAATAATTAATATAAAGCAGATATTGCAAGCAGCTGACAAAAGAAGAAAAGTCTTTCCCAAATGTGAGTTTAAAAATAATGTTATCCCACATACACTCTCAGACCTTTAAAATTGGCCAGGTTCCCAAAGTATTAATTATGTAAACTCATATCAAGCACTCTGTGGCCATTTATAGATTCATAAACTAATGCCACAACTGCAGGTGATTGGAAAGAATCTTTTCCCACTCTACTGAATTGTGCTTTTCCTGAGCAGATTTCAAGAATAATGCAAAACCTTAGAACTATATAAAAATGCTGAAATAGCTCTACAAAAAAAACTTCCTCATACTTTGAGAATCCATTTTGCCACTACCTCATCAGCTTGAGAAAGAGTATAGAACTACAATTTCTTTTTAAGTACACATGGTAATATTCTGGTGTGATAACACCACATGCACACACAAAATCAATAAAAATCAAATCACATGGAGGGGTTTAGGCACTTCATCAAGCTAGGTTTTATCGAAGTAGATTTATTCACATGGAGCCCTGATACCTGATAACATATTTGTTCAAGGTAAACAGGATTAATATAAGAGCCATGGCTACAATAAGCCTAAAAAAATTGTGAACTCACTTGCCTTATTTATTTTTCTTCCAGAAGATGCTCTAAATAATATTAAATTATTGCAAAGTGATGCACCTCAGCAACAATTCTAAAGCATTTTAGAGAACACAGGTTATATTTTGTCTACCAACCTCTGAACAAGTGCAATGAACACTCTCCTCCAGACTGGGAGAAAAGTAGTTTTCTTCTCATAAAAAGGCATTCTCTACCTCCCTGCTTTTAGGTCTAGAATCTTCATAGCTAGTGCCTCAACCTTTTACCAGCATTTTATTCAGCAGCTCTGCAGCAGTGAAGACTCTGTGTTGATATTCTGAATGCAACCACCCTTCCGTAACCTTGCCTGGATACCTGCACTCTTTGATGACATCACTTTGGTTAGGCAGTGAGTGCAAAAACATTCAATTCTGGTGATCATAACTACAATCACACCTACATGAACAGTAGAAATTCACTTCGTGGTTCAAAACTTGACCTGTGTTTTCTTCACCTTGATAGGACACACACTGGTTTGCTCAAAGTGGAGGTTTAGAGTTGATATAGCCAGAGTAAAATGGCACATGATTGTTATGTTTTGAGGGATGGCTGTACTAGAAAAGTTGGCCCAGGCCTTGCCCACACAAAGCTTTCGTTCATGATGCTGCCAGTAGTCATCTTCATGACCACCACTCTCACAGCACAATAAGACAAATACGTATCTCACAAAGCAAACTTGCATTACATACATGTTGTCCTGTATTGTAGAAAAACCAATTTTTAACTAAGAGCATTTGAACTAAGGCCTGTCAGGCAAGTCTGAATAGCATCTGGCCTGTTTCCAGCTGCCCTTTTCCACTTGGGAAGACACTGCAAACTGGGCTGTTTTGCTAATGGCACCTGTTTTAGGCTGCGGCCTGTCCAGAACATGAATACCTGCTTCTGTTCTCACCAAGATTCACCATGCCAGCGAGTAGGACTCCAACCATCTCCTGTAAAAGGCAGTAGTCAAGAACGCTCCCCAGCAACAAATTTATCTTGCTCACAAACAATTTCAAGTCTGCACTTGAATTTCCCCAAGGAAAATAAATCCACTAGGAGCTGCATGAACAGTTCTGACTATGGCAGGTCAC
The DNA here is from genome assembly GCA_013397725.1 of Rhagologus leucostigma. Lineage (NCBI taxonomy): Eukaryota > Metazoa > Chordata > Aves > Passeriformes > Rhagologus > Rhagologus leucostigma. The sequence goes on from VZTD01000172.1 coordinate 566,216, forward strand.
TGCTAGCCATTTTTTCCCCCTGGAGCAGACAGAGGTTTTTGTTTCCACATGCAGTGTGTAGTGCACACCTGGTGAGTCCAAACAGTCCAAAGAAGCCTCAAACCCATTGTCTATCATCAGTCAACAGATACACAGACTATACTATCTATATAAAGTAGGTCTGGCCCGAGAGCAGCAGCCTATAGCTCTCCCCTCAAGTGAATTATGTGGCTTGTCCTTCTGGAACAGCTAGATCCAAAGATTATATGACGAAGGGCTGATAAATAATGTTCGAAAAGTGATACTTAGGAACACGAAAATTAAGATTAAGAGGTGGAAGGGTATATAGATCACCCAGCAGTGAGATCATTTTGGAGGCGTTCACATGCAATGGAATTTAATTCTGGCAGAATCCACCCATATGTATCATCACAATGTTGCACCATGGCCTGTGCCAATACAAAAATGGAATTCTGGTGTTACCGATTATCTTTGAACTCAGAAGCCTGACACTCAGTACTGGGTTTTGATATGTGTATGTGCAAGCCTAGGACACAACTGTCTGCGTGATAAGATAACTGATTAAATGAACTGCTATAATTGTTACATTCTTACAGGCTATTTTCATTTTCGGTAAGAATGAGCCAAATTTGCCATGACATATCTAGAGACTGAAAACTCTTGTCATTCTATTACACCAGATAAAGGATCCCTTTTACATTTCTCATTGGACTTGTCACTTATGTGCCATTAAACATAAGAAAAATATTTCACAAAAAAACCCCAAATAAATTTCACACTACTTTTTCTAGACACAACAAGAAATGAAGTTAAATAACTTAGTTCAAACTGGCCCTTCTTCATAAGAATGTTTTTTAACCGTTAATGCATTGTGCATTTTGAAAAATAGTTCCCAGACAGATGTTTTGTAAACACTGGGGAGAGTAACATATAAACCACATGGCATTTCAGTCCTTTTGTGATATTTTGATATGCCAGCTTCATTGCATGTTCAAAAACCCACAACTTCCAGGAGACTTTTCCCTGTCTTACGGTTTTTGCCCTGCCATCCTACAGCTACCAGTGGGGTGGTTCTGGCAGGAGGGGAGAGGGCAGCTCAAAAGTTTAAGGTTTGGCTGTTGCAATATAATAACTGTGATACATACAATAACTCTACATTGTTTTAACTGTTTGACACTAGTAAATGAAAACACATGCTGAGTTTATCCTCTGCTTAGTAAGACATATTACACAACATAGCATAGCCAGCAAACTTAGCTATGAATAAAATCAGCCTATTCCTTTCACAAATGTCAAAGTTTGGGAGTCTACTGTAAATACAGCATTCACTCTCAAGGGGATGTCAGTTGTAATTACCTTAAGTACAAATATTAGCTAGTAGCTATCTACAATATCAGACCAAACATATTCAGTACTTCCAAACACAGAAAAAATCCTCAGGAAAAACTATTGTTTTTCCCACTTATCCCCACAGCTGACAACTGTAGATACATGGAAGTTTTGGATCTGGTTTTCCCTACAGGAGTCTATAAATTAGGCTTTTTCACATGGTCCCGTAAGAAATGCCAAGTCCATATTCTTTTTCCCTAAGAAGACAGCCACCAGGAGAAAGCTGAATTTGGGTTTCCTGAGCCCTTCCTGGACAGCAGAGTAAGCCAGGCCTGAGTCCTGAAAAGTAGAGCAAAGATGGACCTGAATTCCACTGTACCTGATGACTAATTCAAATAGTAGGAAAACCACAGCGGCCAGAAACATGTCAAAAAATCCCCTGAAAACAAACCAGAAAAACATTCCAACTCTTTTTTTTTTATAACTTAATAAAACAGCAATTTTATAAGAAGGGATCAACCCCAAATTCTTTTCAGCTCTAACAAAGTAAAACAGAACGTAAAGATAGACAAAAGCTATTGGAAACAGAGACTGTAGTGAAAAACCGCATTTCCATGCACATCTGTGCTGTAAGTGGAAAGTCAAGTGACAAAATCAAAAACATGAAATGCTGTTTTACCAAACACTAAGAACTTGTTCCACAACTGTTGCCTTCAACATTTGTATTAGCTCCAACTGGAAAGATGCCACTGAAACAAGGTTTACAAGGCAGTACAATGTTGTGGCTTATGTCCTGTACCTTGTTTATTCTGGATTCTGTGGCTTTGCTTTCTCATCTCTGTCTCAGATCTGGGATGATCTGCTTACCAACTCATTCTCTAAAGACAAGACTTTTGTCTGTACTTAATTCCTGTCTAGAGAGACGACACTGCATTATTTAAGAATGGAACTTCTCTGTTACAAAGAACCATAAAAATTAGAGAGAGTATGACAAGTTATAACTCTGACACCTATGCATTGCAACTGTTTCCACCCACTCATAAAGTATGACAGTGTTGAACTAAAAAATTATATGTGTAGGATGGCACTGACATAATGCCATAACGGGAGAGACAAAAATAAGTGGAAAATTTCTAATTAGAAGAAAACTTCAGAGGCTAGACAAAGTCGAACAGACAGCAGCTGAAATACCAGATGAAATATCATCCCTAATTGTACCATCATATCCCACTCTGCTGTTCTGTGATCCCTCACATAGTATCCAAAGGCACTGACCACAGAATTTTCTTAGCAGCTGATCTGCCAGAAGAAACACAAACATAATTGTAAAAACACCACTGCCTTCATACTAAAACACAATACCTACCAGTCTTCCCTTCCCAATTATATTGTCTTTACTTATTATTATTATTATTATTCCTCCAACCATGCCTTAATCTTTGAAGTCAAAATACTGCAAGAAAGAGTTCGTTATTAAAGAACACTCTTCTGAGAAAAGCAATAATATTTTCTTTTTCATGCTAGTGAAACACACATTTCTGGAGGTGAAAGTACAAAAATAAATGGGAAAAGGGAGCAATTTGTGTTCCAGCCTCCTGACCAGCACATTTGCACACAGTCTCTCAAAGAAGCTCTGGAAGTCACTGTACTGGCTCTGTTCCTTTGCAGCTGCAGGAGGCAAGATGTTCCTTCCACCTTGTACCACTGAAAAGAAATCCCAATCCATGAGACATGGGGTCAGTGCATTGCACCTCTGGGAGAGAAGATTTGAGCACTAGAATTGCAAAGCGCTGGTAAGAAGAGCAAGATTTACTCTGATAACCTGTTGCCACAAGTACCTGCACCACCAAAAAGCGAGTTTGGCTAGATTGTTCTCCCTCAAGTTACGAACTTGATTCCACTGTTCCCCAGAGAGCAAGAGTGACTCTGAAGCCTCAGTTACATACTGTGTGACTTGAAGAGCACAGGAATTCACCAGAATTTAAGCTTGCATAGCAGGGCAGAGTAGCCCTCTTAAAAGAATATTACCACTACATATCTTCATTTTCAAAACACTTCAAGATCCACATACACTGTTTGCTTACGAGAAGTCTGTAGTCCCTATCAAACAAGACAATGCTGTAGAAGACAATCCCTTGAACATTTCCAGATAGCAGCTAAGTACTAATACACTTGCTTTTTCAATGCAATTCTTTGTAAATAGTAACTGCAGAGGCAGCTACAAACAAAAGAATTAGACTGATGTTTCCACATTGCAATGGGAGAATTTTAAAAAAGATATTTCACTGGAAAGAAATGAAGTTTCCACCTGCAGCTTTATGCACTTGGCAAACAGAACTTCACTTCTGCAATGTTATTTTAGGACAGAAAAAAAAGTGCATGCCAGAGTTAATCTTGCAGTGGATTAGAAGCTTTGTCTGAATTTCACAGTTAGCATAAACTTAGAGCCACTATTCTACAGTAGTGAGCAGAAAGTCCAGTGAAACCATTTATAAAGACAAGCATTGGAAAAGTTCCTTCCCTCAATGTAGGCAATATATACAAGATTCCTCTCTGGTCAACATAATCCTCTCTTAAGTCTTTTTTTGACAAAACGAAAGTCTTAGAGTTAGCTTGACTTGAACTGCATATCTGTTACTTGCAAACTACACATTGTTCCACTATTACCAGCATGCAGAAAACTCCACACTGGCTCCAGAAGATGAGATTAAAAGAAAGATGCTTTCAAAATAACAGCATCACAGGGAAGAAAGAAAAATAATGAAATCCTGAAAAAAAAGTCTCTTAAGGAGGGGTGAGGGGTGAAAAATCACCTCAACTCCCCAAAATACTTTTAGGTTTCCTTCTAGGAAACAGAATCTCCTAGGAAGCCCTCAAAGTGCTTATTTATTAATAAACGTTTTCATAACTAAATCACAGTTTTCTCTAAATGTCAGTGGCTGCAGGAGAATGCAGATGTAAAACGCATTACAAAGCACAGTGGACTCAGGCAAGCACTTCCACAGAGTGAGAGCAATACGCGCAGTACAGAAACAGTTGTGAAATTATTGCTTTAATGCCAAGGCACTACGAAGTGTTTTACCATCCAGATAAAGAAATATTCTTTTAATTTTATGCTATGACTGTTCTTCCTGCAGTAAGCAATAAAATACTAGTAAAATGCCAATGTTATGTGTGTCATATTACCAAGGAGGAGAAGAGATCACTGCCAGCTTCGCAAATCTACTGTACTTCCAGACTCTGGGAGAAAGGAATCATTAAACAAATATTCATACAGGTTTGGAGGGTTTTTTCTTCTTGTATAAACTTTAATCAATCATATTTCTCTCCCTCAAAATGCATGCAACCTGACCCACAGCAGCCAATTCCTACTGAATTGATAAGGATGGATATAAAGGGAAAGTATTCAAGTTCTTTCAAAGACGGAACTGAAACCTTCCACAAGCAACACAGGCTGCTTCTGAGTCACATTGTCTTTAAGATATTAAACCACAGACCTGCACACTGCTATCTGAATCACTATAAAATCATTAAATACAGTAACTGTTGCATGGTACTTCTCACTGGAGTCACAAGATACCACGAAAACTTCTGAGCTTATTTTATTCAAAAGCTTTAAGGTTGCTGTTCTACCTGGACTTTGCCTTTTTCACTGACCTTCTTTTATTTTGTCTATTACCTTTAATCATTCCTAACATGTTGAAAGCAAATTTCCATAACAAAACACAGGCATTAAAAACTCCAAAACCCCACAACAGAAAAAAAAACAAACCCCCAGAAAATTGTCATAGCTACTTGCCTCTTGGCAATTTCTGAGTATTTCCCAGGTTTAGTGCAATATATCCACAGAAAAGAAGACAGACAAATCTTGACATCATGGTCACAAACCCAACCTCGCACTGGGAATGGCTCTGACAGGTATCACACAAAAGTACCGCAGCTGCATTTAAGTGAACCGTTCTCTCTGTGACAAGAGGCAGCAACACTTTGACACAAGCTTAGTTTACACAGTGGGAGGAGACAGGATGACATCATTCACTCCCACTGCAGAACGAGAATTAGCATAAAAAAAATATTATCAGGCTCCCCCACAATAATCTTCCGAGGTTTGTTACAAAGTCTTTTCCACCACTAAGTGTAAAACATTACCATTTTATTACTTACATTTTATGAAAATAAAATCATTAGTCTCAAACTTTCTATTAACTGAAAACTGATCTGGGAGACATTTTCACTGTTTTATCCAAGAAACTTGGACTTAAACTGCAAAAAAAGCATTTGCAGTACTCAGAGAACTGTTTGCTATATTGACCTCAGTATTTTTGCAATCTCAACATTTTTCTTAAGGTTAATTCAGGCTACTTGTGGCTTTCATCCAGGCAAAATAAATACTAGTTTAATTTGACATGACATTATAAACAGGCATTGTAAATATTTATTCAGCAAAAGAACTGGACTTGAAAAATTGAAATGTCATTTTTTGACTTGTATCTAGTGTTGGCAATTTAAAAATACTTTATAATTTTCCCTTTCATAAGTGTCTGGTGAATCAATGGGCATGACGTACATTTAAAGTAATAAAGCAATGCATCTCATTCCCAGCTGATCTTCTCTCCAGCTACATAACTTTAAATAGAAAAGTAGTTCCATTTTTCCATTAAAAGCTGTTGCATTCCATGTTTACAATGAAGAGGAAGCACAGCATTTGGTCCCACTCACAAGCAAGAAGATGGGAAGGAAAGGGTGAAGCAGAGAAAGAGGAAGCACTAAGGAAGAATTTAGTCTCAGTACATGGAAAAGTTTCCAAAGAGATTAAATCTATCCAACTAAGTAGTGATATCTCTCTCTCTCCCTGAAAATAAAAACCCCAAAACGAAACAAGGGAAAACCCAACAAATAAAGAAAACCCAAAAGAGTCCCCAAGGGAAAAAAAAAAAAAAACAAACAAAAAAAGTCAAACCAAAACCAAACCCAAAAGAACCATCAACAACCGAACCTAAACATATCTCTTGCTTACAATATGTGAAGTTCTTCAGTATGCTTAGTCTGCTCCCACTCCCCAGCTGACTGGACCTGACATTGTTCTACTTCCATAGTGTTTATAAGCAGGGAAAATCACAGCACTCGTACCTGGGCTAGAAACAAAGTAGTTTAAAATAAAAGGGTAATATCTTGAAGCATACAGGAGCATGTCTTAAAGATCAGATTAATCGAGTATTAAAAAAGACCCTGTGTATGCCATAGTTCAGGAAGAACTTCACAAGAGAAGCCATCAGTAATGGTCCTGGAGACAAACTTGAGGAATTTCAAGCTCTTCTAATCAATATGGACAGCACACAGCTACAGCAAAACCAGCTGGACAATGGGAATGTGTTCCAGACTCATCACACCATCTGAATTCTGACATAAGGAAACTTTTTTTTGTTATTCACTAACTCAAATACGGGAATAGCAACTTGAAAGTCAGTATTATAGACAGACCCCAAAAAATCCCTAAACACTATTACCTCAAGGATCTTTGGGAGGATTCGGATCTTGAATATGAACATTCTGAACAGGTAAATAAGACAGGTACAATTTGAATGAGATGTGAAAAGATGTTTGAAAGGCTGTACAGTTGGATGGGGGTCTCACAAAACACCGCACCAGAAGAGTGTCAAATGACAGAGAGATGGATACAGAGAGCAGACGTGCCGTTCTTACTGTTTTTTAAGTTGAAATACTATTTTCAAAAATGCTCCAGAAACCATATTCTATTTTTTCCCTTCAAAATTAAAAATAAGAAATCAATCATTTGATGGAACAGTCAGGAGGAGTAATGGGAAAAATTGCTCCATGGTCACACAGAGCCGTCTTTGTATTAGTGTAAACTGGACTCTCCTAGTTTGTCTTACGGCAAATTCGCTTTCCTTCAAAAGATTACACAACACCTTTCAAAAAAAGGCACGAAGGCCAGCTGCTACTCAGAAAAATCTCAGTGAAACAAACATATTAATTATTTGCCTACATCACAACCTGTCTCATAGATAAATATAGTCCCATCCCCGCTTTCACAACTACTTGCTTCTCTGCTGCCAGTTACATCTTACTTCTTCCTCCTTGGTGCATTATCCAACCATGTCTTCTCTGCTTAGGTGTTCCATACAGATATTTAACCTTCCCCTTGGGACCCTGGCAGACCATGCAGGTTCCTTTCCCTCTGATCATTCCTGCAGAACACAGCTCTTCCCAGCCCAGAGTTCAAAAATCCATGCCAAGAGGCATTTTCTTCTGTCTTATCAAGGATATGCTTCATCAGGGGCAATTTTGGTTTGATAAGCAGATGCAAGATGCGAATTTCCATTAAATGTCAAGAGTATAAAAATCAATTATATAATATTCTTTTATAATTTTCCAATATGCTCCCCACATCTGCACCATCCATAGATGATAAATAGATAATCACTGTTATTGTCCAGTTCTTTTCTTACAGGCCTAACCTTTCCTAGGAAACCTCTGCTACATGAAAAATGGAAAAAAAAAAATCACCTTCTGCTTTCTTTTTTCCTAAATCCTCCTGCCATTTCAGGGGATGTTGACTACTGCACTGCAAAACTAAACATGGGAACACAAGGGAGTTCCTGGGATTTCAAACACTATCCTGCACTGCTGGATGGTTCCATAATGCTGTTCAGGTACCCAATTTCTCCTCTTGTTGGAGAGCTGCTTCACAGTCTCCACTGAAACAGAGAGAGAATTTGATTTCCATTCACAAAGTTATCAAACTCAGCACATTTCTCAGGTTTCTCTCTTCCACACAAACCTGGAAGTACATTACCCATCCTTTGACTCCTCAGAAGGAAAATATTAAATGAAGAAATTCAGTTAATGACAGTTTTGTCACACCTTTAGCATAAAAGGCAAAAATATTGAGCTAAGTACAGTAATGAAAAGTCTCAAACAGATCAAACAGGAAAAGACAAAACCTCTGATCCTTTAATGACTCCTCCTTTTCAGCACCAAATTAATTTTCAGCACAAAGTCAAGTACTCAAAAGTTTACTTGCTTACCTCAACTTCAACTGATTCTCAGTGGGTTAGATCTCAAAAATGGAGATTCCAACAAGATAGTATCACAGCACATCTGGGGGCTAAACAGAGCTTTTCTAGTCCTATTTTAATAGTTCCCAGACCAGAAAGTACAGCAAAAACAAAAGCATGAGAAGGAAAAGAAAAAGTTGGATGGACGGGAAGGAGAAGATCAGGAGACGAGATTTTACATTTTGTTTCCAAATATGAATATGCTTTTGTTGAGATTTGGGCTCAGTCCCAATTCACCTATCACTCTTGATTATTTTGACAAGCAAAAGCCAAGGTGACTCAACCTCTTGCTGCTCTAATTTAAAGCAGAAAGAGCGTGCAAAGAATAATCTTAAAAAACAAAATCCTATCTTCACTTTGAAAAGCACAATAATGCCATGTGAAGCTCTCCAAGAGTATTGACTTACTCACAGTACACTTGGTCTGTCTTTTCTCAGAATGTTTCTGGTTGATACTGTACATTTCAGCAGCGTTTGTCAATTATTTGTGAAGTGCCTTTTTCATAAAACATGCTATATACATGCTAATTATAATTTTCATTCTCTTATGTGTGACTCAATTATTGGACTCTTTTTCTTGCAAATGTCATGGGATCTCCTCTAAAGCCTTCAGGAAAAAAGAGATGCCAAAGAACATTCTTTCAGATGTGTTGCTTAGAGAAGAAAAAGGAGAAAAAAGAAAATCTTAACTCTACTTTCTAAAAGTCTGTAATTACTTCTTTTCCAGTATTCCATTCTCATTTTGATGAGCAAACATTTGAGATCTCATGCTATCAAAAATGCAGTGTTCACATGTTAATCTATTAGTTAGAGGTAAGACACATTCATTTGATAGCAAAAAAGTAACAAAGACAGGGCATTCTACTGTCCTTACCCCAAAATGATTTACAGCTTTCCAAAATAGTGGGATCTGAGACAAAGCGAAAGGAAGATATTCAGCGAAAAGGAGTGGACAGAATAGCTGGTTCTTGTAACATGTTTTACACAGTCCAAACTCTTTCAGCACTCACTCATTTGACACTTTTAATTTCAGACAGTGACTCATCTTTTCTAACTGGCAGTGTATTTCACCAAAGTTCTGCACAACATGGAGTGAAATAAAAAATCGCATTTATTTCACTTCTCTATTGACTTATCTTATCGTTCTCTTTGTAATGCAAATAACCTGGTACACTCAGTTCTTAAGTTTTGATAACATTATCATGACCTGCCATATAGAGAACCAATGTGATTCCAGGTTTCCAACAGTGCAACTGCTCTCCATTGTCGAGATTTTTTTATGTTATTTGGGGCTTATTTTGCCTTTTAAAATTATTTCTTAACTGTCAGGTTCTGAATGACTCCAAGGAAGGACTCTGCAGATTGTCACTATGCTCCCGGTACAATGCCTGGCCATCCACATGGGGGAAAAGCAATTTTCCCTTGTAAGCAGTCTAAACCTCCCTTGTTTCAGCTCATGCCTGTTTTCTCTCATGCTCCCACTACACAGCAATGTGAAGAGCCTAGCTCCGTTCTTGGCCACCTCTTGGGAAACACTGTAAGGGCTGTTGTTAGGTTCCCTTGTCCTGACTGAGCAAGTCCCATTCCCTCAGCCTGTCTTCACAAGGCAAGTGCTCCAGACCTTGACCATCTTGCTTGCTTTTCTCTAGACTTGCTCCAGTTTATTGATGTCTGTCCTGTGTTTGGGGCTGGGGTGAGAGACCAGCACTGGATGCTCTCTAGGTATGTAATTCAGCAAGTGGTGAGTAGCAGGGGAAATGACTGCCCTCCATCTCCTGGCCACGTTCCTATTCACGCAGTCCAGGACACTGCTGACCTGCCTTGCTGCCAGGACCCACTGCTGGCTCCTGTGCAGCCTTCTGTCCACCAAGATCCCCCAGTTGTTTCCATCAGGGCTGCTCCTCAACCAGTCAGTCCCCAGCCTGTATCACTGCAGGGGTTACTCCTATCCAGACACAGGACTTTGCAGTTGTACTTGAATTTCGTGATGTCCCTGTGAGCCCATTCCTCCAGCCTGACGAGGCCTCTCTGAATGCCAGCCCTGCCCTCGAGAGTATCAAGTGATCATCCAAATTTCTGTCACCTGAAAACCTGACAAGAGTCCGTTCTGCCACCTCCTCCAGGTTACTGACAAAGATGATAAAAGGATGGGTCCTAAGATAACCCCTCTGAGCCCAAGCATCCAACCACTTACTTGGCCAGATAGTTGACCACAGTCTCTATGAACCACTTTGGTAGATGTGCACTCCATCAATTACATGATGTGTGCTACAATTTATATTTGAAAACACTATCAAGAAACCAGCTTCCTCAAGCAAATATCCAATACATCAAAGGGTTCCTCACCTGAAGGCTTCCCCTTCATTGTTGCATCCTGACAGAAATAAATCTGCCCAACCTCATCGAGCCTCTAGAGCAAAAACCTAGCCTGGCCTTTGAAGCACTATGTAATTACTTAGTACTGAAGACACTGCTTCTGTCTGTGACGAAAACGACCTTAATCTTCTCATTTATCAACACATTTGTACCACTTGAGATAATTAACACAATTACAGCCTCTCTATCATTGGATTGCCCTGGAACATTCCTTCCAAACATCTTCTGTCTCTGCCTTTCCTGCCATCATATCTCTAAACACTTATCACTGTCTGCCTAAACATAATCTGATTAAGTTGAAATGCAGGCAGAAGCAAAGAGCAAAACACAAAAAGGCGCGTGACAGTAATGAGTCTTTAACAGAGTAATTGCATGAATCAAAAATATCTTAGTATATATTGATTTTACTGTGATTCAAATGAATTTTGGATAGCCTAAATTATTCTCAATTAAAATTGAATTATTCTATACATGCTTAAAATATGAGCAAAGTCTTTAAGCACCAGTTCTGTCCCAGACTGCTTTGGAAGATGGGCTTCATAATCCATGCTGTGTCGAGTCTTGGTCTTTCAATACTCCATTACAATCTTCCTTTGCAGAAGTCAGCACCTCCTAGTCTCTTTCAGTCTCTTTCTACAATATGTTCTGATTTGTGAAGATAGTACAAGATCACAGTCCAGATTAGTGAAATCAGATGTGAAGTCTGGAGTCTATTACTACACACTAGGATAGGATACAAAATCTGTTTATACATTTAGAACACGAATGTTGATGCCATTGGCAATTCTACTGTGAAGAAGAGAGATCTGTCTGTATCACAGATCTGCAGAAGCACCCACCCCTGAAGATAATAACGAACTGCTAATGACTGACTGCTCTGATGTTTGCCAAGTTATATTATAGTGGGTTTGTACAGGAATAAATACCACATGCCACACGTCATATCGTGTATCTGGTACAGATTTGGTTTATTTTGGATTATTGCCACAGGACAAACTACTATGCCCTAACGCTACCGCTTCCTCATCGCTCAGCCACATTCTAATCAAGTACTTCTGGCTTCCATCTCAAAGAGATATAATATATTCCTTACTTCTCAATACACACACCATTTTTCTGTGCCCTGGGCCTTTACCTCTGGCTTGCTCCTTAGCTGGCCTTCCCCCTGTTCCAGCCCCCGGGGGATCCCGCCCCCGAGCGCTCCGGGCTCTGCCGGCGCTGCCGCCTGCGGCCGCCAGGGCGCAGCCTCGGGACAGCGGCGGCCCCGGCCGGGCGGGACGGGGACAGCGGCCGCGGCATCGGGCTGGGCGGTCGGCCTGCTCTGCACCACTGCTCCGGGCCAGCGGGACGGGGACAGCGGCCACAGCACCGCGCTGGGCCAGCGGCCCGCTCCGCACCACGGCTCCGGCCAGCGGCTGCCCGCAGAGCGCACTGCAGAGCTCCCAAGGGGTCGGCAAGCCCTCTGGAGCACCAGCAGGAGAACGGGATGTGGCCTTACACAACATAACCCGTGTCTCTCAGAGAGAGGAGCTGGCTTGGAAGGATTGCTGCTGATCAAACTGCTCCGCCGTGTACCCACACCCTGACAGCGGCTGCTACCGAACACTGCAAGTTCTGCTCATGAGTTGGGTTTTTTCCCGATTTATTTCATGGTGCGTCCCAGCATAAGCTCCAAGGACAGAATGGAGGGAGACACCAAACTGCTCCTGTATCAAGGCAGTGCACAAAAGCGTACGAGTCTGTTGCCTGTGTTCTTTTACTTAAAATAGAAAATTTTATTCTCCCCATGGCTGCCAGCTCAATTCATCAAAGAAAAAGTTTAAGTTCTGCCTCACTACAGTGGGGGCATGGAATTAAATGCAACTCAGTACTGAATCTGGCCCACTCCAGGGACAGCAGGTGCATCCTTAAGCTGTGCTTATTTCACTTTCCCCTCCTCCCTTTCTCTACACCAGCCTTTCAAATATTCTGACGGAAAGCCAGGGGAAGCCCTGCAGAAACTAGAGCAAATAATAAAAATGAAACACTGTTAGATTTTATGAGAAGCAGAGAAGTCATCTCACAGTTATATGAAGGAAGACAACCAGATTCTTAGTTTTATTAAAAGATATTCTTGGCATGAGAAAATTAGTTCTTTGGCTAGGATGCACAGATTTGATGAATACATGCAAAGACAGGAGGGAAATAATTCATGTTTTTTCCTCTCTCTTATGAGTCATTTTGGCCTAAAACACATCTTCCAGAAACTTTTTGGCTGAATTTGGCTGCATTAGTTTGCACTCGCCATCAGCAGGCTTATCTAGGTCAGAATACTGTGAATAACACTTGAGTATCATTGCTTGTCACTACTGTGCACAGAATTTAAACATGTAAAAACCACTATGAACTATACACTCCATTTTAAGATGAAAACGACAGCTAATGAGCAACAGAAACATATTATTATTCTAAAGTACAGAGCACATTTATTATAAAGAACTTTTACATATTAATATGAAATTCATATGTTTACTTGTCATGATTTTCATCTGTATCCAGGGATAGAAAAATAGGAATTTACATAACGTGAAGATTAAAGTAACAGTGTATGTACAATTTATTTGAAGCAAACTAAACCCAGGATTAAATAAACTCTAAATGCTGTCTTTAGAACAAAAATATTTGCATGACACTCTTGGAGCAAGTATTTAACAACTGTAAATGTAATCAAAACAACTCTGAAACATTATAGTCTACAAAGCACATTATTTGCAGAGGAAAGGGTTTATGTTTCACTTAAAAAATGAACAGCAGCTGCACATTTCCAGCAGGTAGCTCTCAAATGTGTGTTAGAAGATTTCTTTTATGTCAAGAACTGTACTTAGCTTTGGCAAAAAGCACAGCCGAAAAGAAATGGCTTAGTACAGTCAAACAATGCATCAGGCCTAACATCCTTGATTTAGGTTCAAGACAGAATGTCAGTTACTTAATACTGGTCTTAACCTGGTCCCATGGACCAAATGGCCAGCAGTGGTGTTGTGGTTTGGCCCGGGCCAGATGCCAGGCACCCATGAAAGCCGCTCACTCATTCCCCTCTTCAGCTGGACAGAGGAGAGAAAATTTAACGAAGGGTCCATGGGTTGAGATAAGGACCGGGAGATATTCACTCACCAAATACCATCACAGGCAAACCAGGCTCAGCTTAGACATATAAAGTGAATTTATTACTAACGAAATCAAAGCAGGATAATGGGAAATAAAATAAGCCCTTAAAAACACCTTCCCCCACCCCTCTCTACTTCCCAGCTCTACCTCCTACCCCAGCAGTGCAAGGGGACAGGGAATGGGGGTTATGGTCAGTTCACCACCCGAGGCTTCTCCCATTGCTCAGGGAGAGGAGTCCTTCCCCTGCTGCACTGTGGGGTCCCTCCCACAGAAGACAGTTCTCCATGAACTTCTCCAACATGGCTCCATCTCACGAGCAACAGCTCTCTGTGAACTGCTGCAATGTGAGTCCATCTCACGGGCAACAGTCCTCCCAAAACTGCTGTGACATGGGTCACTCTTCCATGGGGTGCAGTCCTCCAAGGACAGGCTTCTCCAGCCTGGAAGCAGGGGCCCTTTCTCTCCACCAGGTCTCCCACTGGATCACAGCCTCCTCCAGGCATCCACCCGCTCTGGCGTGGGCACCTCCCCCACGGGCTGCGGGTGGATCTCTGCATCCACGTGGACCTGTGGGCTGCAGGGGCACAGCTGCTTCGCCATGGTCTTCACCACGGCCTGCAGAGGAACCTCGGCTCCGGCGCCTGGAGCACCTCCTCCCCCTCCTTCTTCACTGACGTTGGTGTCTGCAGAGTTGTTCTTCTCACATGTTCTCACTCTGCTCTCCTCTGGAATTAAAACTGCCCCCCAACCTTCGTTTTGATTTTCTTCTTAAATCTGTTATCACAGAGCCATTACCACCATTTCTAACTGGCCCAGCCTTGGCTAGCAGCACTTCCATCTTTGGAGCCACCAGGGATTGGCTCTGCCGGACACGGTGGAAGCTTCCAGCAGCTTATCACAGAAGCCACCTCTGTGGCCACCCCCGCTACCAAAACCCAGGCCATGCAAATCCAATACAAGTGGCTACAGAGGGTTACATCCGTAGGTGGATCTTACCTTCCTATTCAGTTCCATCTGAAAATAGTCCAGCTGTGCTATCCAAAACATTCCCATCACATCAAAAAAATTCAGTGGGGATGAGCAGGAGAGTCTTTCCAGGCATTCTCATCTCAAGTAAGGTATGAATATATATATATATATATATATACATATATAGATATATGTGTAAAAATGAAACCAGTATACTTCCTAAGATGAAAAGTAAATACTGATTTGGAGAATACAATTTTTTCTGTAGTTCCTAAATTTCAAATACTATTAACAGCTAAAGAAATTCAGCAGACTCCCTTACCCCAAATGAAAAGGTACATGCAATGCAAGAGAGTTATAACGTCACATGTCCAGAACAAACCCCATTTTAACATAATTTGCCTTAAAAAATCTTTAGTATTTGAGAAACCTAGAGTTTGGGAACGATCTCCTAATTTGAAGTGCAGGGAAACTGAATTCTGAATTCTTTGCTAGTTTAAAACCCTGTAAGATTTTTTTTCCATATAAAGCTGGTCTTTGTTTTGTGAAGATATATAGAACCTCTTGAACCTGCTTGTGCCTCAGCATCTTGAAAAACTTTCAAGGAACATAGATACAGTGTCCAAAGTGCAAGTTTTCAAGAGCTCAGATGGTCTGTAAGAGCTGGGAACTGCTACAGAGGCATGGACACTCTCTGGAGTACACCCAGTTGTAATAGTACATTTTGGAAGTCTCTTGTGCAACGGTGAGGTATTTTTGTAACAGTTGATACTATTATTTATCAAATAATATCAGCGTCTGTGTTTCTGTTACACCAAACACAAGTAAACCACAGAAACATGCACGCAAACTTAGAGCTCATTTCAAAACCTTTTCCAGCAAAATTACTATTTCTGTATTTTCAGAGAGAGGTCGGCAGCACAGAGTAAGACAATTTTGAAGCATTCCTGAGTTGAGCACAGAGTGCCAGATGACCCGCAACTATGAATTCCTGTTTAATCACTAGACAAATACTTTACTAGTTCAGTAACAATATTCTGCCAGTTTGCATCAGTCAAAATGTAAGGATATTCTCCAAGAGAGGAAACTTCCTCTCTCAAGCTGTTCATCCTTGGGGTCACTGCAGACAAATGAGAACTCTGAGCATTGTGTTCCTTTCACAGTGTTGACACTTGTCTGCAGTCACTACCAGTTCACCACAGAGATGTTTGCAGAGGACCCTGACCTGCTCTCAAATGACAAAAACCCACGAAACACCATAAAAGCAAATCTTCTGGATGACTATTACATGACGGTATAAAGCCCTCATTGACAAGGTACAAGAAGCCACGTAACAGCCACATACATGGTTATCCCCTACCCTAACAAGAAAATAAGAATTTTTGAATATTTCGTGGATGGCCAATTACATTTGTTTCAAATAAAAATATTGATACATTTGCATCAATTAATATAAAAACTAAAAGTTTTAAAATAAGCTCTGTATCTGCTACACCAATGAAAAAGCAAAGTATTCAATGATGAGAAATACTGGTTGAAGATGTATGGAAAAAACATTAACACATGCCTGCTCATCATTGCATTGATTTTCAATTTTAATCCTGTAATTAAAAGTAAGAGAGAATATAAAGGTAATTTGTGGGTTTGATTCATTCAAGTGTTGTCTTTTCCTTCTTTTTCACATTGCAAATATCTTGCTATACGCTCTCCAGTGCATAGGGGAAAAAATCTCCTTTTTTATTTTAGTTAAAAGCTACTTACTGGCATACTGTGAGAAAATGAATCTCTGAATCTTAACTACAAATCTGTGCATTCCAGATCAGGAGCAGTAGTAGTCCTCAAATGGATCTAAATCTCCTTTTACTCATAGTCACATACCTATGAAATTGGAAATATATTCTGATCTTGCATATGCCATTCTTATCTTTATAAGCAGACGCTAAACATACTTTTGCACAGAGGAGCTTTAAAAAAAAATTGTCAGAGGACATTTCCTACTTTGAGTCTGGAGTAAGATAAACTGTCAAAACTTAGAAAGAAAAGAATACCACTTGGTAAGAAGACTCTTCAGACCGTAAAGGGAGAAAAGAATTATGGTACCACCATCTCTTAGTTTAATTTGATGAGAAAATGAAAAGCCAGATGTGCAAAATAATTGGTATTCAGAGAAGTCGTGGTTTGTCCAAACAGAATGGATCCCATTCTCATTACATGCTGAAATCACTTATCAATTAAAGCAGTGTACGTGCTTCCCTGTAGATGAAAGTTTCCCTATCCAACCCAGGAAAGTACTCAAAACTTTAAATTACTAGTGGGATGTGTCTGACCTTTGGATAGTATCAGATCAGCTAAATAGCTTGCATTCCCCTGTATAATTTATAACAACTCTGATAATACCAGGAGATTTGGTTTATAAAATTTGGAACATAAAAGGGCATCAAAAGCTCTCAGAAGTCTGTGAGCAGAACTCCTGGAATGGTACAAAAATGTTACAGAATAACATTATGCACATCAGTTCTGCTACTGTACCAAATTACAACCCAGTCCTGGCTACTGGAACCGTTTAGTAGATGGAGATAAACCTTTTGATTAAGCACACATGGGTATCCAGGCATACCTTTTGTAACAAGCCTTCCCTGTAACAGCAAAATGTTCTGTCATCTGCCACGTCCCTAAAATTTGCCGGCAATGATGACTCAAAGTAGTTAAGGGGAAAATCCGACAGCATCAGTGGTATCGTGTGAGCAGTACAAACATGGAGTTAATCTACTGAATCAATTAATTCTTAACTCAGTGTTCAAGATGTTGGCTCACCCTCAGTGAACCAGTGACAAGGGAACAAGTGCTGCAAGCATAGAGTGGTCCCAAAAATAGAGAAAAACAGCAGGAAGAAAGACAACCTCTTGATACTCTCAGGGTATGCTGAAACCAAAATTAGCTTAGTCTTGGGTCAGAAGCTTCTTCCCCCTGCTCCCCCCACCCTCTCCTTCTATAGGAGAATTGAAAAAAGTTAAACATGACATGGACTTAATTCGCAGAAATTCCTCAGGCATTGGTTATGCGCTTTCCACAGATGTTAGCTGTTTTCAAATGGAAATTACAGTGTCAGACATCATTTTCTCAGAAAAACAGTTTTAAACTCTTTTGATCAGAAGAGATTTAGCTCAGTTTCACATGAGTCAGGGTGAAGAATTTCTAGATGGTCCCCTGGGAACAGCATTTGGATGCTAAAAGACAAAAGCTCTTCAAGCAACACGACAATAGAAAAACTGGAGGTATCTTCTGTAGTCTGCAAGTAGGGGAAGGGAATGGTGGGAAGAAGTACGTGGGGACTATAGGGATTTTCCAGAAGAGCATGTGAGAAAGCAGCCAATAAACTGACAAAGCGTACAGCATCACTTATTTCACAAACAGCATTTAGTCTCTAAGGTACAAAAAGGGTTTTTTTAGCTTTCAAAACAACTAACAAAGCTGCCAACTGTTACTCAATGCATTATCAAGCTAATGGAGGGAAGGGGTTGGGGCAGGGGAGACAGAGAAACAGAGAGCTTTTATCTTCTCCAACAGTGACCAAAAGAATGAAGTCAAAAGTAACAACTTCAGGGTTCTCCCCTGCAGGGTAGTGCATGGCTGGATGAATATTAAAATCAGTACGCAAAAATGTGCATGAAACAACTGCCTTGAGATCTCCATATTCAAAATGAGTATTATAAATATATCCACCTGGTTATGTGAACCTTAAGTTAATCTTTCTTCTTCATTCATCTTACCTTTTCCTTTTCTAAAAACACAGGAAAAATTCTATTTAGTCACCAGCATGTCTCTTACATGCTCTACTTACAGCATTCATTTTATACTTCCTCTGCTTTATTGACGTAAGGGCAATAGCTCTTCTGTCCCATTGTGGAATTTTTCTTACCTTCCTTTTAACACTGTGATGAAGAAATTTAATATAGTAGGCGGATTTCTGTAAAGTAATACTTAAGATCATTAAACTAAACATTTTTGAATGTTCACCTTGCAGGTTGCCAAAAGTCAAAATAATCCTGACAAACTGCAGCAAAGATGTCCTGGTATGTAGAACATAAAAATTAATTCCCTCTGCCTTCATGCAATGAACAACTGTCAAAAATACTTGCAGTTCTGGCTTGAAACAACTGAGGCTTTTGCAAAGGAACTATTCTCTGGCCACACTCCACTTCACTCCTGTCTCTCAAAAAACCAGGGCAGACATATTATTTAAGACATTCAAGGGCAGATGCTGAAAAATTCACGGGTGTTCAGCAAGTTTTCAATCCACCTCACTATCCACTTACCTAACCCATAATTTGTTAGTTGGTCTATTAGGATTTCACAGGAGACAGAGGGAATCCCAGACCAATCTGTGTTTTAAGTAGTGTCTGCAGCGTCCTTTGAATGGCAAAAAGGAGTTAGAAGTAGCAGCTGAGTTAATGAAAACAGACTATATTGATCTCTGGTGTGAATCCTGTTCCCTCTTTCTTGATCCTTGTGACCATAGTCTGATGTTCCTCCTGCACAGCTATTTGTGGGAGTTCTGCTGATTTTTTTTCTCTTTCTAGTTGAATTTTAAGGGCTAATCAGAAGTATACAGGACAATTATTGCTGTCTCAATATGCTTCTATTGGGAGCTTTTTTTTAAAGTCTGAAGAGAAAGCTAACAAGGATTTGACCAAAACATTATCCTGGTAGTCTTTATTACAGTAGTGTATTTTTCTGTGTCTGGAGCTTTTCTGTGTAACTGCTTCTAATAACATTTTAATAATATGAATACTATGAAATGCTTCTGAAAATTAAGTTTAAGTTATCTCTTAAGTAAGATCTTTGATAAGAGAGTAGAAAAGCCTGGAAGAGGTTGCTGGAGTCTCATGAGTTTATGTATTTGTGTATTTCTATATAAAGAGGAGGGAGTAATGCTGATTACATATGTACCAGAAACACAATGGAACTGACGATCTAATCGTGCCTAGGTGCAAGGAAGACTTCACCTCAGTGGAATAACTGAGCGTATGTAAGTCCATGGAGCCGACAGAAGGAATCCGTGAACGCTGAGAAAGCTGGCTGATGAAGTTGCAAGACCACTCTTGCATATCTTTGAAAGGTTATGGTGATCAGAAGAGGTTCCTCATGGTCAGAAGAAAGTAAGTGTCACTTTCTTCTTCAAGAAAGGCAAGAAGGAGGATCTGGGGAACGGAAGGCCAGTCCACAACAAGGTGATGGAGCAACTAATCTTGGAAGCAATTTCCAGATACATGAATATCATTGGGAGTAGTCAACATGGATTTATGAAGGAGAAATCATGCTTAATAAGCCTAAAAATCTTCTTCAATGGTGATCGGCTTGGTAGATGAGGAAAGAGTGGCAGACGTTCACCTCAAATTTAATAAGGCTTTGGACACTCTCTCCTGGGATTCCTTCCCCTCAGGTAAGTCCCAGCCTGAGGGACTGAATTTGCTGAGATGTTTGCTATTCATATGGGTTTTTTTTCCTTTCTTAGAACAACTGACAGTCATTCTCTGCAGTACCAAGTTTCTGGCTGTAGAAGCAGGTGCTGATGTTTAAAATGCTGGCATTATAAAATTATGAATTGTTGAGCAGTAACCTGCTTAAGGTTCCACATTAGTATCCCTCCTGACTTACTAGTCATGTTGGGCAAGCTTTGCAGGTGACTGATAACCCTTCTCCTACCGAAGAGAGATGCTAATGAGAAAGTAGTGGCCAAGAACAGGACTGGTCCCAAAATAATTTGCAGGCTGTCCCCACGTGCAGGTTCAGGTAAGCAAAGAGGATGGTGTGAATGGGTCTGCTGGCCTCAGTGTGTTTCCAGAACCTGTCTTCCATGGCGCAGGGCTTATACACAGTCCTACTGTGCACACAGACAGAATCCATCGTCTCAGGGAAACATTACAGCAACTGAGCACTTGTGGATCAAACACCTTGAACAAGTACCATATGGAGGAAAGTCAAAGTAGTAGAGCTCTCCTTGGTGTTCAGATCAACTTATAGCTATACTCTGCTCTTCGGTGCAAAGGAAGGGAAAGAAAAAGAAGAAAAAAGACCATCATTTTGGATTCAAACAGTAACAGGCCAGGACCTTTCCACTCAAAACCTTTTGTTAGAAGCAATTTCTGCTTTTACTGAAAATTGAACATGATTTGCGATACACAGGAGGTAAGACCAAATGATGAAATAGTCTCTTGTTGTCTTAGAGACCATATGACTGCCCATAACAACTGATTTTGTTTATAAATGTTCTGCACACCAGTCCTGACATCCAGCATATGTTGTGACTAAGCTAGACAAATGCCAGAAATACTTGTATGAGATTATACATACACGTGACTCTTATGCAGGCTCCTTACAGGAATCGAAGGAGAATTTTGAAAAGAAAAAAATAAAAAGCTGTAACCATCCTGAGGAAATCTGATAGCAATGAAGGCAAGGCAGGGGTATGGGAATATTTGCCAGGAAATGAGAGATTTGTTTATACACACCCATTCTTACATCAGCTGTTGCGCTGCAAGTCACTATTAATGAGTTTTGAGAAAAGTGGGTTTGTCATTGACTGAGATGATTCCAAGCTTTATAAGGGCTTCCTAATTTCAAAACTGGTGCTCAGTAGCTCTAAAATCCATTCATAATAAAACCATCAATAGTAAGCCATGTGGGATAATAGTGTGGAACCTTAAGCAGGTTACTGCTCAATAGTCCATAATTTTGTAATGCCAGCATTTTAAACATCAGCACCTGCTTCTACAGCCAGAAACTTGGTACTGCAGAGAATGACTGTCAGTTGTTCTAAGAAAGGAAAAAAAACCCATATGAATAGCAAACATCTCAGCAAATTCAGTCCCTCAGGCTGGGACTTAAAAGGATTCTAAAGAATTCTGAGGGTTCTGAATCCAGAAAGATGCCCATGTTAAGCTACTCCAGACATAATAAAACTAACAGAATCTCGTGTCACAAGCTAGTGACATGTTACTAAAACAAGGAACACTTACAATCAAAACACCGATTTCAAGATCTCAGAGGATGCGAATTTTATCATTAGCAAAAATAAGTTCTAAAGGATGCAGAGATATAGCACTTCATCACTTTTGGGCCTGGTAATTGTCAACATGAAATTGTTGGGAAAAAAAATGTTTCAAAGACCTGCTTAGTAAATATTGATCATGTATGAACTCTAATTCCAATACCAATGCCGTTTCAGTATTCCCTTAATTCTCAGTGAGAGTTGACCATATCATAAGCATTAACACTGAAGATACTAATTTACAATGAATGTGCCAAGCCAAAAGGGAGTTAGGAGAGAATATTCTTATGGAAATACTTTAAAGTTTGAGGGTTTTTACTATATTCTTCTCTGCAGCTAGGGTATGCTAAGCATGGGTATGATCAGTTACGGCAGTTCCCTTACCCTGGTGTGAGGAAATTCTTCCTAATGCCTCCACCAGAGTATGACAACACAGATGTAAAGCAGTGTGATTTGAGAGACCTCACACAGCTTATACACTGCCAGACTGGCAAAATTAACAGAATACAGAAATTTAATGTCTGGCTGAACTGACAACGTCAGGAACAAGGTTTCGGATTCATTCCAGAAAGCAAGAATGCTTCTGGAATGCAAAGATCCCATGTAAGGGACAGGTTTCATCTGAACCTTAGGAAAACTGTGCCAGTGGCACAGAAAAATAAAAATAATAGTAAAAAAAAGGTCACAAACAAGACTTTAAATCACAGAATGTAAGAAAATCATCAGGTACAGAAGACAGCATGGTACTATTACAGGTAAAGATACAGAAGTTCCATCTCTCCAAGAAAATGGTACAGATTAAAAAAAACCCCAAAACTTGATGCAGAAAAATAGCACTTTTTATTTCCTAAATACCGATTAATTTGATACTTGCAGCTCCAAGCAGTTTATGCTTTCCCCTTCAGTCTTTTCTAGTACATTGTGAGACATTGGATTGTGTGCTGTGGTTACTTCTTCAGGCAAAACATCCCAATGTTCATCATCCCTGAATCTTTTGTTTAGAAAAAGTTACACCTGTGACAAACAGAAGCAAAACTGAAGGAGCCAAAAGGATTATACATCCCCAGGGATAGACTCAACTCAACTTTTGTAGCTTTTCTAACCTTATTCAGCTGGCTTGTGTGATAAACCCCCAGACCCAATAATTACTTAAACTATTATAAAGGAAATTATTATCAAGGAATTATCAAGGAAAAGAGGGACGAAAAAAACCCCAAAGCTCTTCTTGAACAAAATCAGCCAAAAAAATTAGCATATGACTCATGTTTAAGTTACCCCGCTGCGTTTTACAAGACTTCCAAAATAGCTGCACCATGCAGCATCATTTATATAACATGAAAGATAGCCCAAACAGTGTCAAATACTGATTTTCAAATTATTATTTGCAAATATTACTGCCATGTTTTCACATTTTGTAGCTCATTACCAAATGTTTAGAAAAACTACAAACTTCCTCTTCTCAGAACACATCATTTATTTATTACACATCATTAAAAACGTGCCTGAATATGATTTTTGACTAACGATGTTATTCACCCTGAGGCCATGCAATTGTAACAAAATAAGGTAATTATAAAATCACATCTAATCTATGGCTTTAGATGAAATGCATATTTCTCAATAAGAAATTTTGGAGTATAGTAAGATTCTAGCACAACATCCTGAACAAATGCAATTTAAATGTGGAAGAGGATTGACAATACAGAATACAGGATAACTGAAATATTTTTGCATGTTAACAAAATAATGTATCTATGTACAGTGTAATTGCCTATGTACACAGTTACAGTAAGACAATACTTAGGTAAATTGACAGGTAACTAGATAGGGACTTTATTACACAAAAGCTGAATTAATTAGTATTAACTTGCAAACTTAGTAAGTTAGTAATAACAGCAAGAGTCCTCTGCACCCTTATTTTATCTAACCTGTATGATAGTCGTGATAGGATACCACTGTTCCCACAAGAGTCCTGCCTCAGTCACTCTACTGAATGGCCTGCTCTCTGAAGGGAGCAAATAGAGATGGAACTATAGCAGGAAAATAGAACATATGGTAGTGAACACTGAAAAACCTAAGACATAGGAACTTAAAAGCAATAGGAAAACTAAGAAAAGAACTCAAAAAGAGCTCAGAAAATAATTATTTTTGATACGGTGGTGTAAACACTACCTGATCCTAATGTTAATTTTGAAGAAATATTTGAATAATACAGTGGGTTTGAAAAATGCAGGGAGACTTTGACACATTCATACACTGAAATCTGCTCCCTGAAACAGCTGCCTTCACTTGCAGACAGAAACAACCTGTGAATCCAGAGAAAGAAATCTCCCAGCTACATATCCTTTTGTTCTTTTCCTGCTTAGTCTAAGAAAATACTCATGGTGAGGCTGTGAGAACAAGTTCATTCATCATCTTAAAAACATTATTTTATTAACACAAAATACAGTGGATATGATTTTGAGGCTGAAGAATACTTACCATATTTTTGGCTAAAGAACTAGAGATGAGTCAAAAGGAACTTCTTGGCAGTATCCTGTCCTAAGCAAACAAAACAATCTGTGTGTTTTACAAACAAGCTCAAGAGGAAGACACTGCTTGCTCGTAACTCCCTAGGTAGTATAGGACACCTGCAGAGTTTCCCCACTATTTCTATCAGAACCTCTGGTGAACAATCAGAAGTTGATTCTCCCAGTTACCAGTGGGAGAATCCATCTGGTTCAAACACTGTGCTAGGCACACTAGCATGATGCCATTTCTCTGAGGCGTGGTGTTAATGGTTGGTTAAGAGTTCTCCGACTGATTTTCGGATACATTTTGCATTAGAAACTGTCACCAGTCCCATAACAACACTCCTGCTCTCTGGCTCTCTGGTGGGCAGAATACCAAAAAGAAGAAGACAGACTACCAAAAAGAAGAAGACAGACTAGATGGCTCTTACCATTTTAAGCCTTCCCCCATAGGCAGGTAAACAATCAAAAAATTCTGTTTAAAATCTTTACAGGTCTTTTTTTTGAACTACACAATTGTCCTTTCCAGCTTGATCACTTCCTTCTCCTCTCATATACATTAAATATATGTATTTCCAATGAGACATCCATATTCTAACCAGATTTAAATTTGCCACATCCAGAGAAAGGAAGCAGTGTTTTCCTAGGTTGGAACTACAGAAAGATCCTCTCCTCCTCTCACTGAACATAAGAATAGCAATCAGTCCTTCTGAATAAAACACCTTCAGTAAGCAGCATCACCAACAAAAACTTATTGTTATGCAGTCACAACTTAAACTGACAGCTGTCCAAGCTCATGAACATTTATTCAGTATTGTGTTACATAAATTCTATTTAAAAATAAAATCTGTGTTTTCCTAAACTTCCAGTGCCGGCTCAATTACCACAAGAGAATTATTTTGTCAGCCTACAAGTAAATACCATTGTGTTAGTTATGATCACTGACGATTAAGGCACAAGGGTTTTTTTAGATGGTCACATGTGGTCTTTTTTCTTATCTTAGGCCAAATTAATTTGGCATTGCAACAGGCAACAGTAAAAGTCAGTAAATTCTAGCTCACTGGAAATTATTCTAGCAATTCTATTTTTTATGAATACACTGAGGGCTAAACATCAGACTTTTGTCTGTTTGCACAGTCCTAGAACCCATGGCTTACTCATGCACAGTGCCTATAGTATTTAGAATCACCATCATTAAGTGGCAAGAGTTGTCAAAAGCAGGGGAATTCAGTTGTGTATCTTCTTGACTCAGGAATGACTAACAACTCCACTGCCTAAAAGCTGAGAACTGGAAAAAACCCTGTATATTGTGCTCAAATAGATTTTTTTTTCTAGCAGATGCATCTGACACTCCCTCCTTCTGCAAGTAAACCAAGCCAGAAGAAAAGCAAGGGAAGAACACTGTAACATTGTTCTTAATGAACCCTAAATAATCAACAAAAGTATCAGTGTAGTTGGAAAGTCTGGCCATGCTGATTAGCCTGAAAGGAGCAGGCACTTCACTGATAAGCTTTTCAAGTTCAAACACCAAAACTATCTTCATTACACAGATTAAATAATACTGCTGATGTTTGACTGCAAAACAGAGGATGAAAAAAAGAAAATTCGCTTTGTTTTGCTGACACTGCTGAACGCTTATCTGGCTGCTCTGTCACCGTATCTTGTTTAGTCTAACATGAAACTACCCTTCTTGCCAGTGAATAAAAACTTCTACTGAAGCATTTGACTCAGATACAAACTAAAAATAGTATTCACTATCAGATATAGAACTCAGAGAGAAAAGGTATATTGAAATAGAGAAGAAATTAGTATCAGAAAAATTCACGTCTGAGTAGCATTCAAATAGCTTCCCACAGATTAAAGGAAGTTTCGGTTGGGTCAAGTCTACAAAAAGCTGCAATCCTTAAAAAAAAAAAGTTCAAAATGAGCTGGTCTTTGACAAGGCCCCATATTCTCACTGCATTTGTGGGCTGCAATTCTGATGAGCAACAAGACCTTAGCCCGTGCAAAGATTTGCACAGAGAATAACTAAAAAAAAAGGCAAAATAAGTAAGACGAAGACCTTAAATGAAAGTGCATACTGAGGCTAATGTTTCTGCCTTGGAAGCTTGGGCTCCTTTTGAGTAAGATATGTAAGAGATTTGCTTCTTTCAAAGTTTACTGTCAGGCTTGCTAACTACAAACACTTACAAAACCAGCAAGATATGGAACCAAAGTCTTCAAATGATATTGAAAAGATGTTCATTTACTTTGTTTTAATAATCCTGCATGGCAAATTTGGGAAACCTGTGTTCCAATAGAATAATTTTAAAGTGAGTAAATTTATCTGATATCCGAGTAAAGCAGATTCATAGAAGACATTTTTTGTCTTCTTTTGTCCACCCAGTTTAGGGATATGTTGGTTTGCCTTTTACGATGATTGTTAAACTGCAAACCCCAGCAGTTCCTCATCTTTCATATTTTTAGATTCATGCATATGACAGAAGAAAAACAGCTTATAATATATTCACAATTATTCCCATCTATTTACATACTTTTTGTATGAGAGAAAAAATACTTTGCTTTGGGAAAATTGTTAGTGTTGCTCATGTGACGGAGAGGGCATGATATATTAGAAATATTGCATTAGAAGTCCACAGCAGATGAACTATATGCATCATTAATTCAAAACACTACAACTTCTGTTCTGCTTGTTGCAGAGCTAGTAGCAGTTCTGTAAATCAGTGCCATTCACATCCTAGAGAGTCCTGGATTCAGACAGTTTTTGGCGGGGGAGCTACATACCCAAACTGACCTAGAGAAAGTTTTCATACAAACACGTCTGTAGGAACACCTTAAACAACTAGAATTTATTGGGAAGCTCTTTGGTCCCAGTACTCTGTCAAAGTCAAATTGTTCAGGCAGAAGTTAAACCACAAAGCAGTCATATCTGCCAAAAAATTTGGCCACTGCTTTAATGTGCGTAGTTTACATGCCTATTCAGAAAATTACATTATTCTGGAAAGATACTATGTGCAGGTATGATGATGCATGTTTAAAAATCCCAAATAAATATAACTATTTATCCAAGCATAATCATATGTGTAAAAAATAGGTACACCAGTAACCACTTTCCTAAGGAAAACTTATTTCCCTCCAGCTGTAAGCTTGCATCAGTAGGGCTTCCCTCCTTTTAGCTTGCCTCAACTTTCAACAGTTTTGTCTTTAGTAAGCATGTGAGACAAACTACATATATATAACAACCAACTGATGACAAGAGTATTGTTTGATTTCTTATGCTTATTTAATTTGAATTATTAATGCTAATTGTATCTAGTTGCACATGATCATTCTCTCTTTAAATACAGGTAGCAGGATTCCAGTTCATTTTCCTCATCACTGCTGCAGCTGCTAGCATGTCCTGCAAACCACAGCGGAGAGTGCAGAAAGCTTTTCACACACCACTGCTGTTAGCAGAAAGCTACAAATCTCCACCCACTAATATTTCCTGACAGTACCCACAGCTTCAGTCCTAAACTAAGAAGGGTCAATTGCTAGAATAATCCCTCAGTTCAGAGATTAAAACCCTGACAACGTAATTCCATTGCTATACAACTTCCACATGGGGAAGGAAAGAACCTTTTGGCAGAGACCAAGCACTTTCCAGAGTAAAAATGTCATTGTTTACTTCTTCCCTTTCAACTCCAGGCAGAGTTACCAGGCCTGCTATGCTTGGACAATTGCCTGGTGGTTTGATCAGCCTGAGGCAAGCAGGAGGTGCTTGAAAGCTCATCCAGATCCATTTGTGATACCACAGTTTATTTTCTACATAAAGAACAATTGACAGTTGCTTCAGTTGATTTTTTGAGGTTTTTGTATTTAGATAACCTTTTGCACTGTTCTCCTCCAGCAGCGCAACTAGAGGAGAAAATATGAAAGTCGTTCTTTCTGCTGTGGCAAAGGCTCAGATGCACAATATTTGGCCTAGCTGTAGTTCCAAAATATCCTAATGTGGACATAGCTTTTACTGGCAAAAGAATACTAGTTAATGTCACAGTTTGCTGAATTAGGCTGAGCAGTTTTTCAATTATTTATACTTTTTCCATTTCTACAAGGTTTCAGGAGTCCAACAATTTTCCTAACCCAAGTGTCCTTTAAATAAATATGCTCCTCAGCAACAAAAAACAAATCCAAAGTCAGGCCCAGATCCAGGGTAAAATTTACACCATTTAAAGTCACTTCCTAAAGAGATGGCAGCACAGAGTGAGTACTTGTTTAACAGAGTTTGCCTGTATCTCCATTTCTGCTTTCAAGCTTTGTGTCAGAATCATTTTATTTGGGCGGGCACACAGTAATGATTTTCTCTCATAAAATAAATATTTCCACATTAGAAACATTCTACTTGTCACTCCTGAAATCTTTGCATTTGACTCCTGAATATTTTACGTGGATGCGTGTTGCCAAATTGCAAAACAAACAAGATGTTTCCCCAACTTCTCCGATTCAGTTTTTGAGATAAAACACAGGTGCAAGGATGATGATAGTTTTTTGACTTTAGATAAGATGTTAGTGAGTGCCAACAACATCTCGAATTCATATAAATAGTTTGCTTTTTTGTCTGGATTGGCACTGCCTGGAACTTGGACAGGTATGCTACAAGAAGAAAACACGTAACCAACCTAATAAAAGGAGTTTCATTTAAGGGTCTCTTTCTTGATGGCGGGGTAAAGAAAGGGAGGATGATCAGGATTTGTGTTGGTCTCTGTAATATAGAAAGGACTCTTTAAGCCACTATAGCCTTCCACTTACAGCTTTGGGGTATTCACTACATTTATATACTTCTGTTTCTAAGTTGATAAGATGTTTGAGTGGTTTACGAGAAGGAAAAGCAACTGTCAGCTGTGCAAGTGGTTAATTTTTGGTAGACAAAATCTCTTTAACTTTCTTTTAACTAGAGTGAAATCTTCCAGCCACAGGGCAGTGAAGTAGAACTGGCACAATCTTGAGACAATGAAACAATCATAAACAATATCATATGTTAGTTCTGAATATTGATATGAATTAATTAATCTCTTTATTAGGATAAGAGGAGTATACAGGCAAAATATGAAATAGGCATCCTTTAACGTCTAGAACATTCAGGCGATTGCAAGAAGAAACCGCAATTCTAGGAACCAAAGCAGTAAACTGAAATTGTCCCACAGTTTTCTGACAGTGGAAGAATATGCTTGGGAATGAAAAGCTCTGCTATTCATAGAGGAGCTGAAGCTGTCTTACAGTAAATCTGTTTGAAGTTACCAAACCAGACAAAGTGTTAACCACATCTGTGGCAGAAATGGCTAGTTACTCAAAGTGTAGTAGAAAGGCTATTAATGACAACATAGAACTTATATTTAACTAAAAATGTTGTCCTCCTCAAGAGTGTTTTTGAATATCCTCTTCCTCTGTTGGGAAAAATAGCGTGGTGGTGATCAAGAAATTACAGATTCCGAATTATTTACTTATTCAAGCCATAACATTGTTTCCGTACTAGTATGCCCTGACAATACGAATTACTAGGTTTTTTATCAATCTGCAAACTGCACTGAAAAGTTTATTTCATAAAAAAATCAGAAAGGTGATCTAAATGATGCCTGTCTAGGAGGGCAAGGAGATGGCATATCACCTAACACAACACTGAGTTGGACACACGGTATCAAAATCTTGGTACTAACTTGAGCTTCTTTGCGTCTCCAGACCTCAACACAGTCATCCAGCCCTTCTAAAATAAATTTGAACATATTTTGGAAAATGCCATTCACAATTTTTCCTTAAATCAGGTCACACAAACCAAGCTGAGAATAAGATCCCAGTCATCTCTGCTGGCCAAGCCCTGCACTAGCTCTCCAGGCATTACTCATCAGCCAGCACCCCCTTGGTTCACAGCTGGTAGAAGGTGCAATTTAACAAAGAGCTATTACAACAAGTGGAAAACCCACAAATTCCCAGAGGCACGTGCAATGTGTGTCTCACAAACCACACCCCTACTGACAGAGTACACTGTGTTCAAAGGCTCACAACTTCCTCAAACACCATTTCCCCTCAGAGCAGGCCAAAATAATAATCCCAGAAAAGCCAACACCCACATGAACTTTTAAACTGTCTTTTTAAAAAGAGCACATTCATGATGAAGTTTTTTTGTCTTGCCTATTTGTAATGACTGAAAAAAATACTGAATTAAACCAGAATGAAAGAAACATGACAAACAGGAATTACACTAAGTTGATTACTATTTAAGTACACAAGGTAAAACTGAACACCATTGACACCAAATGGAAAGATTTAATACCTTGATATCTACTTTTATCTGCTTGGAGAGTATTATCTGTAAAAGAGTCCTTCGGCTTGTGTTCCTCAAAATACATGTATAAGTTTAGGAAAAAAGAGATAAACTGTAATGCAACAAAATGTGCTGATGCCCTAGCTGCACAAACCAGAAAAAAAAGAGGGTCAAATGAATAAAAATCATTAGGAAAGAGAGAACAAAGAATATCACTGTGCCTAAGCACTGTATAAAGCACAGAAGGTACAACTGATGCAGCTGTCTCTGCCCCATGCCCCATACTCAATAAAAAGATGGCAGAACTGAAAAGATAAAGAAAAAAAGCAACAGTGGGTAAAGTTTAGAAGTAGATTCCACATGAAGAAGAAATAAATTTCAAAATAAATAAGTAAATTAACCAACCAAAAGAAACCCACCCAAAACTTCTTAACAATGGAAATAGCAACTGAAGGCTCCTACACTAAAGATACGTAAACCAGTAGTGGAATGGTAAAGATGAATGGGAAGCAATTGTTTCCTTTTTCCCTAGACATGAGGCCAGAAAGCATTGAACTAAACTCTCAAGGGCAGAAATGAAATGTACGACTTGTTCCCTTTTTTCTCCTAAAACACTTATTTAAAAAAAAAAAAATGGGATTCAAAATATAGCATGTATATAGCATTTACAGAATCTTAGTATTGCTGCAACATGAAGAACATTTAAGGACAACAATGTAAGCAAAATATATGCTCATAATAGCTTCATTTTCTTAAAAAATCAGACCAAAAATAGTACATTGGTCCTCAGACAGTTCTGGTAAACCGAGTGCTTCAAAATAGTTTTATTCTGTGTGCTGTTCTTCCATGTTTCATCTGATTTGAATCCAAGTGTACTGTGGATGGCAACAGTCTTAATTGCACTAATATATTCTCATTATATATTCGTGTACTAAATAAAAAAATCCACATTGTAGGGGGGAAGATGAGTAGATTGGAGGAAATCTATTTTTACACAAATCTTGTAGCTGTTCTATGTTCACGCTTTTAATGGCTTCTAAATAATTTCCCAGAGTAAGAAAGAGCCAGATAAAAAAATACAGATAGCATACAGAAAAAAAATACAGTTGTGAGACACAAAGCTGTGAGTTTAGGGAATATGAGCAAAACCAGGAGGATTGTTTTCATACCCTGAAAAACTCCACAAAGTGGATTTTTACTTTCATCTTTTGGGGATAGGTAGTGGGATCCAATACAAAGAAAGCTATAAAGAAAGTCTTGGAGTGCATCATGTACCTAAACTAGAAAAAACCCAAACTGACCATTTTAAGCAACAGTAATACTGGTAATTTCAGCATGATTTTGCATTGTAAAACTAAAAAAAAATTTAACAGCTGTTTTTGGAATATAAATATGCATGGGTTTTTTTTGGTTTTTTTGGGAAGGTAATTATTTCATATATTTCATCCTTTTTCAAAAGTAAATTCAGTTTTAACAATTGCACATTCTTAAAAGAAAAAGAATTTTTAAAATATTCCTGAGAAAGTCTGGATAAAAGATAAGAGCACTACATATCAAAGAAGGGATAGTAGAAAGTAGCTTTAATAAATGCAGTACTTTCTATGGGAGATTCACAGAAAAGCAGTGACAGAAGCTTAAATAGAATGCAGAGCCTACATGTGAAATTCTTCAGGGAAGGGAAACACCAATGGAGCCAATTCTTTGATACCAAAATGGAAAAGCATAACCAGGGTAACAACTTGTAGCAGTAATGAGAGATCACACTATACCCATTGCTGCTTAAAAATACAGCATACTTGTTATAAATTGCAGAGAATTTTCAGAAGACACCACAATTCATTATTTACATAGAAAATGTTGCCTGGGGCTAGTGACAAGAACACTTGCCAAAAGTGGATCCCAAATGGAAGTAATTTTGAATTAGACTGAGATTATGAGATCATCAAAAATATCTCACTTCATAATTGTAGTTTAACTCATTCATGAATAATGAAGTTAGCATTTCAAAACTCCTCATATATGCAGCAATCAGATAAATAGAAGTGGAATAAAAACTCAAAGATGTCCACCACCATCTTACACACTAACTCCTGAACATAATTCTATATAAAAGTCCTTTTAATTGTATAAAGGAAATTTGATTCTAGGGAATACATAGCCAACCACTATAGAGTTACTAATATCTGAATTTCACATGCATAATGTCAGTTGATCAAACAAGTCAATTCTATATGCAAATTGCTGCAGAATATCATATACCATTTATACTTTACATTTTCTATAGACAGTCTATTTCATGACAGCTACTCATTCTTGAAGGATATACTCACAGTTGCACTGTTGCAAATTGCATCCTCAAATTTTGAATTCTCTTCAATCTTGTGAACTTTCTGTCTTACTGAGCATCAAAAATGTCAAGATGACTGATATTTCTAATTTCCTGATACATTTATTCAGTTGAAACATTTGGATTTTTACATCCCCTTTAAACTGAATTAGCCCTGTGAAGGGCCGTGGCAGCAGTATCTGGTATTGTTTACTGTGGAACCCTGGCTTTACAGAGTATCTGGAAGAAGCTACACAAGAAGAAACATGATAACTTTCAGATTACTGGCAAAGTTCTCCACTCTGTGCTGAAGTTCTAGCTGTAAATTTCTGAGAAGCAACATATTACATCTACAGCATTTTTAAAGGATATGAATTACTGAAGACGTAGGCAATAAAATTAAAGAAAAATACGTAACACTCAAATTGCAAAGCATATGTACTAGTACTTCAAATAGCCATTGCATTTTTTTGTACCTACGGATGTACCAAAATACAATCAATCTAAGCAGATGAATCAATACCAGGTTTTATTTCTGAACGCTTAAGCTTAATACAAAAAATAGCTTTGTCATTAACAAAGAGTGTTCATAGTCATAGCACATGGCCTTACTACAGTGGACAGCACTGTCCAAAAAAATCAAAAGTTAGAAGTGACACATGCCATAATAGAAAAACAGAACAAAGGAGCAGCCTCACCCCAAAGAAAAACTGTGCTTAAGAAAAAACAGATTAATCTCAGCAAAACCAGATACTGATAAAAATGAGAATCACAGAAGTTTCAGGCTGATAAGCAATGCAAATGTGAAACTCAACATCATATCAACATAATTATCATCTGTTGTTTGAACCATTTAAAGAGATCATATATATCCATTTCTCTTTTAGGAATTAAGATAAGAAATTAGTCAAACAGCAAATTAACTCAGCAGTATTCCCTAGGAAAAATTTAATTAGACTTTACTTTTCTTTTGCATTAGCGTCTGTTGTACATCAATGCAATGACTGGTAAAACTAGACACAGCAATCAGTTTAACCTAGTTTGGAATTGCAAACATGTTATTGTTCTCATTATGTGGGTTTTGAATGACATGATCTGTAAGAAAGACTAAAACTAAGACAGCAACACAAATAGATTATTTTAGACAATATTTTATAAACCTTTTATCTTTATAGGCTATGGTTATCGACTGACATTATAAGTGCATACAGAAATGACTCGCTGTTCTGGTCTAAGAACTAAAAACAATTGCTCCACATATCAACATCTGTAACAGCTTGCTGGCACCCACCTCAAAATCTGGGGTGGTGCAATGGGAAAACAATACACAGTCTACTCAACTCATGACTGAGGTTCATTTGTTCAGCAGCGCTGTGACTACATAAGCCATCCTGATCAGTACAAAAATAAAGAAAATAATTAGCAAAGAGGAGAAAAAGATGGTCTGTGTCACCTGTCACTACAATCTCTGAATGCTAGTAGTTCAGTTCTCTTCTAAATTTTAACTTATTTATTGCACAAACTGATTACTTCACTTCCTATAGAGGAACTTAAAAATGCTAGCTATATTTTTTTACTACATGTAATTAATTTTCTGTAGAAAAAGTCAATATACTTAGTAGTTTTATATTAAAGATTTCACTTGTCATAGAATGAGAGATATCTCGCTTAGCTCATATCACCCTGAAGGAAAATAAGCAGAAATAAAGCATTTAAACATTATATTTTTGGTCAGGAGTCCAGACTTAGTTAATCAAACAAAACTAAACTAAAAAAAATCCCAAACCCCAGAAAAACACAACGAACCAAAATCAAAAGAAAGTCACTGTGCCAAACAAGAGACTTTCCAAAGGATTTCTTTTTTTTTCACAATTTCCCACAAAAAGAATCACAATTTCTACAATTTCCCAGAGTCAGGATTAAAATAATTCTCATAATACAAAAAAATGTGGGGTTTCAGCCGCTTGGTGGCAGATATAATACAATATACAATATACTTAAATAGCTAAACTACAGCTAGATCAAGCACAGCCATGTTTCAGTGCTTGGCCATGTGCTATGTTTAAAAGGTCTGTTGAATTTTCATGATGTAGGACTCTCAGATTACTGGCAGAATCTGTCAGAGTACATGGATTATTTCTTTTTCCATTATTATGTTGTGCTGAGTGTGACATTTGCAAGAAGATACACATGCGTGAAGCTGCACATGACACGCGAGAAGATACAGCAGAGAAGGTGACACAGAAAGAAACTCCTCAGTGTTTAGTCTAAACTCTTGCAGAATGTCTAGTGACAGTATTACCTGTTTAATGCCAAGTTTAATGCCCAACCAATTCAGCTGTTGATTATTTAGCAAAAGCTGCCAATAAAGATATCAACACCATAAACAGTAGTTACTTGTGCAGTTTGAAGAGCTGCCCACTGGGAGTGGGTCTGATGCAAACAAGACACAACACTGACTATGAAACAAGCATTGGAAGGCAGTTTTAGACATAAGTTTGCATCTGCATGGGGTTTCATGGATGTTAGTGCTATCACAAGGCTAAATAGGATTTCAGCACTCCAAGGTACAGTAAAGCAATTGTTAACAGATTATGAAAGTTCACCAGGTATAAATCAGTAATTGAGGATATTGAATTAGTCCAGTCTTTAACTTACAGACGTTAATTCTATGCACACTTCCGTATTCTCCAATTAATGTACTCTCCATATCTACTCATAACATCTCATTTGCTCTCATTAAAATAGATGTAGTTAGCAATGTAGGAACTAGCTGTTGATTAAGTTCTTTGAACATTGTCTCAGAACACAGTCCACGCAAGCACGATATGCAATCCAACTTCTACTTCTTCTGTTTGCCAAAGGCCAAAACAAAAAGGATTACTGCATAGCTTAGCCTGTAGAAGACTGCAAGGGTTAAAAGTCTTCAAGGTCTTAAAGATTTAAGAAGTTTTGGCCATGGCTGGCACCATATTAGACTGTGACAGAGGAATCAACCAGGACAGTCCTATCTGGGAAATAAACTACAGGCAGCTTAGAAAGGAGCAACACATAAGAGAAGCAGAGAAAAGTTTGCCATTAAATGGTGAGCCAACAAGTCAGCGCTCAGACATTCCACTTTGGGCTGATCTCTCATCTTTCTTATGGCCACAGCTTATTCCTTAGGGACTTTTATCTATCAGTTCAGCATGTCAAAAGAACAAAATGTAGAGCAGTAAGAACCAGCCATCAAGCCTTGTAACCTTGAGTCCTTCCCAAAAGAAACAAGACCTCTATGTTATTTTAGGATTGCTTTTATAAACAAATGATTTTGCAACTTTAAAACAAATCTCAAAGAGCATACCTTAAAATTTAAAGAGAAAAAATGTAGAAGGAATAACATCTTCATTAGTTCAATCAGTTCTCAAAGTTCTCAAAGGAGGTGACTATGGTAACAAAAATAGAAAAATGTTATCTATGTGCATAAATCCCTCTGTCACCAATTCTTTCTCCTACCACAGTATTTCCAAATCACTGTACATCACCACAACATAATTTCCCTGAAAATTGAGCTATTACCTAGAAGCATAAAGGTTTTGAAATTATTTGAAAGCAAGTTGGGAAATAGAAAAATATGTCCCCTCTTACTCCTTTTGGAGCAGCACATTAAGAACTGCAATCCGCAAAGCATGACAAATGTTATCATTCTCATGTGGAGTTTTTTTAGTATCAACATCCATAATTTTCTTTGCCATAGTCCGGTGCCAATTCTATTATTCATATATTACAGCCAAAAATATCAAAGAACAGCCATGGTTCAATGTTAAGAGCTTCTTGAGGTGAAGTAAAGCATTCCAAAATTCACCCTCGAACAGACTGAAATAACATGCAGACTGTATAAAAGAACAGCTTTTCTATTAGTTCAACTTTACCACTTGCATCCAGCCAAAGGCAAAAACTATTCCTGCTCCTGCCACCTTTTCCCCTTCATTTCTTTTATTCTTCTAAACCCTGGACAGAAGTAATTAAAAAATGAAAGTTCTTTACTTGAAGGTTTGTCAGCATCTTAATCAGGTGACAGCAATATACTGCTTTCGAGCATTTTTTGTTTGGTTAAAAGGGAATCCAAATGTAGGCATAGCTTACATTTGGAGTAAATTTATCTAATGATTATTAAATAAGGAAAAAATGGAGAACGTTGAAGTCCTTTCTCACCAGATTATATTTTACCACAAACATAATATACTATTTTTAGGTGAAAGTGTCATAAGTATCAATGCTTTTAAGTTTTTGATGGTCAAATCTCTTTTTACAGAAGATAGAAGCTTGCAAATTCAGCTCACGTGTATTAAAAACATGAAGATACCAGTGTGCAGGTTATTCTCAGAAGCAACACAAAGATGAGCAAAAACATGAAGGAGAATCTTAAGATGACTTGGCTCTTTTACTATCTTCCCTATCAACAGCTGGGACATGCCAAAAACATGATATTAATCATTGTTACATTATTTGTCAACAGATAAGCTGAAGGAGTTTTTAGAACAGCATAGAAGGAAGCAGGGCTCTTGGGTGTTCCTAACCTCTCTAGCTTAATAGCAACTTAGTAAAAAAAACCCCAACCAACAAGTTAACTGGGCAAGATATTTGTTTTCTCAGCAACTCACAAGGGTAGTTCTACCATTTCAACAGAGATTACAAAGTAAAATGTAAGTCTCAACGCTAAATAATCACTAGAACAACAGGATGTGATCCTCCCATCGTCATGAGCGTATCCACATCAAAAGCTCATCATGCCATAGGTATGCAACTGTGTTGGATTTCTGTTGAAGTGATTCTTGCAGGCATTACTTATAATTTAAAGATTCTGGAAACATGCTGCAAACATAGCAAATGTATTCAAGATAGTCAGAAAGCGCTTGCTGTGCTCTGCCACTGTACCATACTCTTGAAGAAAACATGTTACATCATCTTAATTGTAGCAACAGACGTATTTGCACAATTGTTTCAGTGTTGTTTCTGCTAATAAAGCAAGATGACAGAAGAAGTAGAACCATGATCTTTTTTTCAAAGATTTCCTTTAGTTGAATCACTACTGTTGGCTCTGACTCCCAGCAGAGTGCCGAATGTGAGAAGTGTCCTTGACAGCACTGAAGATACTGTAGTGCTGCCCCTACAAAACCTCCCTGCAAGCCAGGCTAGATCAATTTTCACTTTTAGAGCCATTTCAGAACGATTATAAACCACCTTCAGCTCTTTAAATGAATGCATTATAGTGCTGTCTGAAGTACTATTTAAAGACGGTATTCTGGCAGTTCTGTTGTCACCTAAAATGACCGAAAGTCGGGTTAATAGAACTCCTTAGCACCAGTGCAGCATCGAGAAGCAGGCGTTATTAACTGCGGGCCCGGATGCACGGGGCACAGCTCCGCCCAGCGTGTATTCCGATCCTCTGCAAGCACATTGCTTACATTCATCACAGGCACGTGCATCGCAATTCCGAGAAATTCATACATATTATAACTGATCATTACCATAAAACCCTCCCCTGGTTCAGCCTCTTTCATGGTCTTGTTTTGGCTGTGGCTGCA
Source organism: Rhagologus leucostigma (assembly GCA_013397725.1). Lineage (NCBI taxonomy): Eukaryota > Metazoa > Chordata > Aves > Passeriformes > Rhagologus > Rhagologus leucostigma. The sequence goes on from VZTD01000172.1 coordinate 604,864, forward strand.
TTCCTAAGACATACTCGCCTCCAAGGTTCCTTTATCTCCCTTCTGTCCTTGCTCAGTAAGCAGACCCTGCACACACTGTTTCTTTGCTAAAAGTACACAGATGCAGTAGAACTCCTTGTTCTTAGATTAACCCTGTGGTATCAGTTGCCCCTGTTTAAACTTCTCACATTCCTTAAGGTCATTTGATATGTTTCAGCTTGGGTTTTATCCATAGTCACATATATTCCTGCAAGGTTAGGGCCAATCATTTTGCGAACACAACCTATAGCAATGCTGATAATTGTTACAATTATGATCACAATTATAATGGTTTCCAGTACCCCAGCCAGCCATTCCTTCAGGGACCAGCTTCCTATTCCTTGAAGAATTTTGTTGAGCCAATTAGTTTCAGAGGCTGTTCGGATAGCGTTGCTGTCAGCAATTTGTTCTATTTTGTTGTCTTTGGAGATCTTCTGTTACATTTGGGATGCGTACACAACAATGTTCTCTATCCAGTTTTAAATACCCACAAACCCCTTGTTCTTTGGGAGTAATAGATCCAAGGCCATTCTGTTCTCTAATGCCATTTTAGTATCTATTTATAATTTGGAATCCTCTTTCTGTGGCTTTGGATAGTTTCTTTGCTTACCAAGTTCCTTTGTTATTACATTAGTCAAATTATCATATTGAATCGCCACTGACAGATTTATAGGGATAATTCCCCAAGGAATAGGTTCCCCTGCTGCTCCGGGAATAGGGAGGCAGGCTGTAATGCTGGACAGATTACACATTTTACCAAACCCTTGGATTAAAGTCAATATTAAATTTTCTTCAACAACTCCACCTAAAGGTAAAATGATTCCCACAGCTATTAGTCTATACATTTTGCTGCTCATTTACAAATGTCTTTGAAATTTTCAGCTGCAGGGATCTGGTGTTTTCCACTGTCCGCTCTGAGTTGGGAGCCCTCTTCATTTGGGTGCAATGTATCCAGGAGCTAATTCCTTTCGCTTTCACAGTCATTCTTGTAGTCAACAGAACCAGACAAAGTCCTTCCCAGTGCTCCTGAGGTGGCTCCTGAGGTCTTGATGATACATGATCTCTGGGCTGAAATGAATTAACTCAGCTGTGTAGGGTAGGAGGTAAATCTTTTCAGTTAATTCAACGATTTCTCTAATGGAATTAAATATTGTTCTATTTCCTCATTCCCAATTTGTTCCTCAGACAGCACACACATCAATTGCCTCAAAATCCCAAAAGACACTCAGCCATGCATTGACACTCTCTCAGCAAACCAGCATTACATCACGGGCATCCCCATGTCAATTCTACGTGCAGGCAAACTCAAATCAACACACAACTCAGTCCCATACACATGCATTCTCAGAGCCCAAAAAGAACTCAGAACATCTGAGCAAATTCCGCCACAAATCACCCAACAGCAACAACCATGAGGAAGCTGTATTCACTTTTACTTTCATACATAGTAGCCAAATACATACCAGTGACAGTAGAGATGGGTGCTAATGTATTTACAAACAATGCGATTCGTGAGGGTATTTAAGGGAAATGGGTGTTAATGTCTTTGGAATGGGTCTTAATGTCTCTACCAACCTCAAGCCTCACAAGTTTGTTACAGAATCCAGGCAGTTTGACTACACTTTGAACTCTTGAACTTCAGGGTAACAGGTCAAATGGGTCCCTTGCAAAGTCTATTGCAGAACCCAGATAGCCTGAACTTCTGAACTTTGGAGGAAAATGACACGTTCAAGGGGGAAATAATGTGCTAGGCCATTCGGGAAGGCTGTACCTTTCTTGTACCTCAGCCAGTGGGGCAAGGAAGAGGGCAACATGCGGCCGGGAGTTTAGGATAAAAGGAGGCTGTGTCCTCCAAAGCTTTGAGAGAGAAACTCCACAGGGTTACACCCCAGTGGGCTCTCTCCCTTTATTGGAACAAAGGTGCAGGACTCCTCTGTCTCTTTTGCGAACAATGGCTTTTCGTAGCATGATTTTCTGCACCACAGTTCCATATGATCATGTGCAAAAGGCGTTGTTAAAAGGTATTTTAGTATGCAGTTAGTGTGCAATTATTGCCAGTATTACCTACACATGTAAGTACATAAGTGTAATGCTGTAGATACGGTGCTTTTCATGGTTCCCTGCCCGGCCCCGGTGCCTGAGCTGCTGTCTCCCTGTGGTGGCTGGAGGGCAGTAGCACCGGAGCCCAGGGATGGGCTTGGATGAGAGATGTCGAGGATGCTTGGCTCCAGCCGCCAGCCCTCTGTGGGGACTGTCCCTGACAACCGGCGGGCGAAGACTGCCCAGAGACCACGGCTTAGGTTCAGTGTTGGGCATTTCCAGGCACACCTGTGTGCAGGTCTCCGATTCTGAGGACACCACGCTGATGCCCGGCTTTGTGTGTGTAATAATTCTGTTTGAAAAATAATCAAACCAGCAGTAATGGGGTGTGGACTTAAGCGTCTCCAGCACACAGTCAGGATTGGATGTTAGAAAAAGATTCCTCAGGGAGAGGGAGGGCAGTCACTGGAATGGGGTCCCCAGGGAAGAGGTCACAGCACCAAGCCTGTCAGAGTTCAACCAGTGTCTAGCCAACACTTTTAGCCATATGGTTTCCTTTTAGGTAGTTCTGTGAGGAGAAGTGAGTTGGACTCGATCCTAATGCATTCCTTCCAATTTAAGATATTCCATGATTCTACTGCTAGTCCAAATCAAAGGTGTTACTCCCCTTTGACAGTAGCAGAGAAAAAAGCATGATCACAACGGTTCCAGCTCCAGTGCTGGAAGTAACTGCTGTCACCATAAATTAATAGAGAGGACCAGATAACCTAGAAGGTAAGTGGTTTTTTGCATGGCTGCCAGGTGTGCATTTGGTCTAGCAAACAGGTTTTTACCTGAAAGCCTGGTACATGTGTGCTGCTGCTCCGTGGAGACGAGCAGTAATTGCAACAGAAATGGTGCCAGAAGCAAACCCGTGGGCAGTGATACAATAGCAGGGCAACAATACATACATATAGTAGTATCAAAATCCCCAACTGCTTGTCACTCCAGGCTTTCTTGTTTTAATCTTAAATCAGGAGAGAAAATCCAAGTTTAAAAGATATTGTCTTAAGTTGTCAGGCTAGAAAGAGATATGCAGGGATTTCCTGCTCAAGGTTTTCTAGTGATGTCACTCACAGAAATGTCGTGGCTGGGTGAGAGACTACTCCTGAGTAGTCAAAGTTCATTTAGGACTTTAGTAGAGCAAAACTGCTCAGCATGTTGCACTAGCACTACGTCTGTCTGATGACACTGTGGTAAAGCAACACCGTCCATCCTTTGACTTACATGAATGTTAGTGGTTTGCACCCCTGTGCTGCCTGAATCTTGCTTTTGAAATACATGGGATGCACAGCTGGCATTCATAAAGCAGCATGAAAAATGTTTCTTGGTTCTGTGCTTGCAGGTTATCAAACACCCTTAAGTAGCTTGCAGTTGAGTCTTACTGAGAATCTTCATTGAAATTAAAGCAGGCATTCCCTGAAGCTCCATTTGTTGGATTTAGATTTGTTGGGGGATGTTGGGTGTGGAGTTTTTTTGGTGGTGGTTGTGTTTGTTCTGATTGATGTTTTTTTGTTTGGTTGGTTTTATTTTTTTAATAGAAGAAAGAAAGTTGATATCTGCAGTGTCTGTACCAACACACAGAGAAGACTAACTTGAGTGCAGGCAAAGTGGGAGAATATTAGGTAAGACAGCTAATCTTAAGGGATAAAAACAGGGGATGGCAAAGGGAAATGCCTTTTTTATGCCTCTTTTATGGAGAGAAAAGGTTTTGGTAACATGTTTTATAGACTGCCCAAAATGCTGCATCTGCTGGGCTAAGTACACTTCAAGAAGCTATAGGAAGGAAAAATAATGCTTGCTGAAGTATGTCTGAACATTTTTTTTATTATTATTATTTTTGACTACTATTGCAAAATTAGGATCAGTGAGAATGAAGGAAATGTTCTCCATTTATTGTGGGAAGTGTTAGAAATCTGAGCTTGCAGAAGACACAAGCTGGATCAATAAGAACACGGAAAAGAATGTGAAGCAATTACTTTTACTTTTAAACTACTTAGTAGTCCTGGAAACGGAAAGAAGGTAGTGAGAGCAGTAGGTTTTGAGATTTAAAACAGCATTCCTGCACAGAAGGGAGGGGAGTTAGCTGAAGGATGGAACTGCAGGGAGGAAAAAGAGATGAGTCTTTGAGAGGTAGCACCAGTGGGACTTCATCCCTTTCTTACGTGTGCTGTGAAACATGTATTTCTGAAGTCTTGGGCCCTGTATGGAACTGAATACCATCTGAAGAAATTTCCCAGTACTCCACCATCTTCAGGTGGAAAGAACCAGTACTGGTTTGTCTATTCTTCACATAAGGTTTTAACTCACCAAAACAGATTGTTTGCTTTTCCTCTGGAAGCCTGTGTTTTTAATCCCTAATCCTGGGATTAAATTTAAACTTGAAATGTGAGGCTTCTGTTCTTTCCAGTGCTTTTTTTCTGCAGGCTTTTAGCTGTGGATACAACAGATAATTAGGATTTATTGTTCTTTTAAGTGGATTGTGACAGCAAGATTTCTTGGTTGCTTGAGCTTTTATGTTGGGGGTGGTTTTTGTGTGTTTTGTTGTGGGATTTTGGTTGTTGTTATCATTATCATTATCACTATAATTATTATTTGTGTGTATGGTGTGTGGCAGTTACACGAAAAATTTGTCTTCCAGAGTCCTCAAGGAAAACATCCCAACTGTTACCAGCACAAGAATGTGGAGCAGTGATTGCACTGCTATGTAACAATGTAGGAACTAAATGCTACTTTGGTCGTCATGTCAGCCCAGCATGGCCAACAGTCATGTACAACTTCTTGGAAAGTAAAGTAACCCTTCCAGCTGTCATGGGAAGCAGATCTGTGGGTCTGCAGGGCCTTAGCTCAGGTACTGCTTGCTTTGAACACATCCTTTTGAAATAACTGCAAGTTTACCAGTGGATGTATTTTTTTTAAGCTGAATGTTATTTAATCAGGGGTTTATACATTGCCATACTGAACATGGTTACTGAATTTGACCATTTTCCATGAAAATCTGTAGCACTTCACAAAATGACCCAGGCAGACTGCAGGAAAAATTCCTTGCAATACAGCTTTTTGTCCAGCCATTGCTGGTCACTCTAACTGAGAGGAAAAAGGTTAGGGGCCAGTCAGGGCTAGAAGATTGGCTTTGCTTGAATAGGATAAAACTCTCTGAATGGTTATTACTTGTGTACCCACTTTCCTCTGTGCTTTCAGCTGCCCCCCAAAGCATACTGATAAATGCTTTCATAGCTGATGGAAAGCGCACACCCCAAAAAAGAGGTACTGGAAAGCACACACCCCAAAAACAGGTGCTCAAACAAAAAGAGAGAAAAATTGACGATAGGATGTGCTCTTTTTGCTCATGCTGCTGGAAGCTGGGAACATGTTACAGTCAGCAGCTCACATTTCCTATTTTTTTGCTCTAGGAGACAGGTATAACTCAAGTTGCCATGCCAGCATTTGCAGTGCAGCAAACCCTTGCCATTTACACTTGTGCGGGTTTGCTCACATCTCTTGTTCAAGTCCAGCATGCCAACTCTCATCTCTTCTCCCACACACTCACCCCCTGCTATAATTAGCTTAGCAGCTACAGGGTTTTTTGACCCTAAATGTTCATTTGATCCCTGTCAGCACAAATGCAATAATTTAGACCGACTGCATGCAGCTCCATAACTGGTATGAATAGTCCTTCCTGCACTTATAAGGGAAAACAGCATATGGGGGAGCAGGAGGCCCCCAGCTAAAGGAAAGTATATACTACAATAATCCTAAACTGACCTTCCTTCTACCCGATTAGAGTATCATTTGGAGAAATGAGGAGCTCATATTCTTGCTGTGATCTAGGCATCTCTTCCTTTTTAATATATACATTTGTTCTTTACAGGCTTTCCAGTTCTAAGTAGCAAAATTTGGAGGATTCCCTTTTTTATATCCTAATTTTAGAAGTTGAGACCGAGAACTAATCACCATATTTAAAAGGAAGTAATTTTGAACTTTGCATGTCTTCTCTGAGATCTAAGGACATATCCTCTGCAAGATCTGAAACATGTGCCATCCGGTAAAATTAAATGGGGACTAGGCAAAACAGAGACATTTCACGTTTAATGTTTGTATCAAACCAGTTGCTGCCATTTCTTTGCAAAAGGATGTTGGTTTTAGTTTTTAAAAAGAAGCCAAGCAAACAAAACTCCTGCATGGTGGCAAATGGGTTGTGACCAGTTGCAAAATGGTGAACAGCTTTCTTTGCCTTCTAACAGCATTCAAAGGATCAGTCAGTGATGTGCAATGTCCAGGCAGAATTTTTCTGCTGTGGAGTTTAGTAGAAAGTGGCAAATTTTCCTAAACTAATTGTAGTTATATCTCGGAGATGTGTTTCTCTCGTCAAAGACTTCAGTAGAGGACTGAGATACATATATTTTCCTCTATAATTAACATTATTCCATGAAACTGTAAAAACATGGTTGTTTTCTGGAGATGTGTTGAATTAATTACTCACCTAGTCTTGTAGAGTACCATGGCATGTCTTTAAGACAATAATAATAATAATAAAATAATAGGGTGGGCAACAGCAACAGTTAGGAAGTTTCTTCTTTCCAATCTTCCCTTCAGTGTGCGTAACGATGATACAAATGAATGAAATGGATAGTGTATTTTGTCTTGGAAACTGGCTTTTCCTCTCATATTTAACACAGCATTTATTTAAACTTTTCTTGAAAGTTATCATTGAAATGAAGTCTTCCGTAGTAATTTGGGATAGCAGTCTAGAGGTAACAGTCTGGTCTGCGCCCTGTCCTTAAGACAGTAGGTATTGACTGCTTCCCCGAAATTTCCTTCCCTCTTGTCCCATACTGGTGCTTTCTTCTAATTAAAATAGTATGCTTGTTCTTTTAAGTGCAGGTACCCTGTCTAATGCATTTCTAGGGAACAATGTTAACAATATTATAAAACTTTCAATTGTAATTATCATTTGTATAGATATAAAAGTAAATTACTCGGAAAAGCATGAGAGAAAAAAATTCTCAGTTAAGTACCAGCCTAGAAATTCCAGCAGAGTGTGCTGTAGGTTATCTGCTTAAATACATTAGACAGTGAGGGAGTAGAAGCAGTGTTGGAAAGGCAGGTGAGTGTTTCCCAGTGGTCCAAAATGTGAAGTTCAGATAGCGAGGCAGAGCCTGCATACACACCTCAAAAATTTCTCAGAGATTATAATTAATTGCTAAATTTGGTAGTGATAGAATCATGTTGTTTGTTTGAAGCCATCACATTTTATTATTCAGCCTGAAAGTAATAGAATAGATTGATGTCAGCAAGTCATTTACACTTAACTTCTTTATCCGAGGTTGCCCTGTTCAGAAAACTGAATTGGTGAAGTAGATATTGAGAGGACGTAGGAGTCTCTTTCACTTCAGTTACTTTATTGAGTCTTTCTAGCTTGTGTTAGTGACTGATTTGAATTGAGTGAGTTTAATTTATTTTAGATGGAAAAAATTTTCTGTCGATAATACCAAGATACTCTTAATACAGACAGCGTACCATGAAATATTTCACTTTCACAGATTGATCCATATTTGTCTGCTGCCTTCCTAACAGCCAACAGTGGTCATTCCTGTATGCACTACATCAAACAGTTTTTACATAGAAGTCTTTTAGGTCTTCTGAACTTTGTCTGGGTTTGGGTCTGTTATCGTTCCCTTTCGTCCCAAAGCACAAAAGGTGAAAAGAAAATAGCATGAGACTTTCTAGAGAGAACTCATGGGGAAGGCTCAAGTTAACAAACTTCCTTTAAAATCAGGAAACTGTTGTATAGCCCCAAAATACACGCATCCTCACACCAAAGAAAACAAAGCAAATGCCCACTTTAAATATGTTCTTTTAAGTGCACTGTTGAAAGAAGTCTCCTGTGCTTTATGAGCAGCCAGAGGGTGTTGCTGGAAAGGCATCAGCTGATTAACTAGCATTCAGGTTGGTTGCATTCCAGCATGTCCTAAGGTCTCTCAGTTGCTTAGTCAGATGGCAGTCTATTTTTACAGACTTGCTGATGGGTTGCCAAATGGGATAAAGGGACTCATCTGACTGACAGGAAAGCTTAAATTTTTCCAAGCCTGTCAGGAAAGCAGTCTTGTAATAAGGGGAAAGCTTGCAATATGCCATTTGCCAAAGACAGTACTGACAGGAGGTAAGACTATTAAATAAATGGATCAGCTTTCTTTACTCAGAAGCTGTGCAGGAATGATAGACCATCTGCTCTCTTGATTGTCCTTAAAGGATAAATGAAAATTGAAGCGAAGTTAGGCCAGGTTTTCTTCTTTATTCTTTCTAATGAGCCTTTGTGCTGCTAGTTCAGCATGCAGTTTTAATAACAGACAATGGTTACTACTTATGCCACTTGACAGCTTGCAAGACCCTGGCACCGTGGTTAGTGAGACACAAGGTGAACAGTGTAAATGCAAAGAATTTTCTACACGTAATTTGGAGGAGAGGTAATATATGTTTAATGGATGGTACAATCTTTCATGAATCTTTATTTGTCCTGCACAATTAGGGTTTGAGGTGTCTCTCTGCTTTGCTCTTCTGTTTATTGTTGGCCAGATTTAATGGCTTTTGCTGGGGTTTAGTTTTGCTCTTTTACTATGATTCGTTTGTACAGCTTGTGTGTGAACCTTCCTCAAGTGCTTGATTGACCTCTTCAGCACCCAAATGGAGCACTAACATTATCCTTATCTAATTATTAGAGGAGAACAATTAATAAACTGGGGAAAGGTATACAGATAGGTATTGTTTGGCCTACCACTAATCTGAGCTAGTAGAGTGCTTCTCTTGGTTCTGTTGAAGAGGAAGCAGGTGCTCCAGACTTCCAGATATTTAGTAACTTAGTAGCTCGCCTAGAATAACATAGAAAGCCTGTGACAGCTAGAAATGTGGCCTAGACCAGAGAAAATGGAACATGATTCTGTAAACTAAATGTACAACGCTGGACGTAATTTCAGAATATGAGAATGGTGTGTTTATAGCTATATAAAAAACTGGAAATGGGATACTCTTCTCTGTGTTATTAAAAAGAAGTTAAATTTCCTTTTCTTAGTTTTGTAAGTTTGGATTGGTGGGATTCTTTAAGTTAGCAGCACAAATTGGGTACGTCTGTTGGGTAGATTTCCTACTGGGAAAGCATGTCTGTGGGGTTGGGGTGGGAAATCGCCCCAGTCATTAAAAGTGTTTCAAAAAGGAAGACAGGGAAATCTTCACAGACAGTTATGGACAAGAGTTTTCTATTGGAGGTAGTACAGACAGTGGGACAGCAAAGGGTGGTGGCACTAAATGGGATGGGATGGCATTACAGTGAAGCAGTAAAGTGGAAGAGGAGGTAAATATGTTCCTGGAGACAGAGTATGAATCCTGGTGGAGCTCCCAAGCTTAGGAGTATGGCTGATCAGTGAAGGAAGTGTAACTGAAGATACTAGTTAGGGTAACTGTCTAAATAGTACTCAGAGTACTGAATAGCTCTGTACTGATATGGTGAGTATAGAAAAGCCAGTGATGATGTGGCTGGAAGAAAAAAACATCAGGCTGATGAGAGAGATCAGATTCTGTAAGAATTGCAAAGAAAGAAATAGCAGGTACGGGCTGGAGATGAGACACACACACACAAAAAATGCTGTGGTCAGTGTCACAAGTGTGATATCTCTACAGAAGAAGAATCCAAGATTATTTTTGACCATGTTGTATTTAAAACCATTACAGAATGTCTGGGAAAAAAAGGATGTGAAACTGAGGTCTGAATCCAGGAGTTGATAAAAGATGGATCAAAACCTATTTCCTTTGTGAACAGTTTGTGAAATTCACATTTGAGACATGTAAGTAGGCACAATTTTTCAGGGAAGAAGCCCCCTTAGGATCTAACGGAGTTAAGAATGTGAGTCACTGAGAAAACTTCCAGCAGAATGTGCGTGCCTCAACTTTCAAGAGCTTTGTTCCTTTTGGTGCTGGTTTCCATCTTTGTTTCAGAGAACAGGACAGTGCAAACTTGCTGGCTAGGATAGCTCTGTGCGAGTACAAAGTTATGATTTTTTATGCATATTACACAGATATGCTGATTTTTATGCTAAGTAAACCCAGTCTCATGTAAGTGTTTCTGTACCCTGAGGCTCATCTAATATCGTGGTAGTCATGTACAGAATGTAAAGCAGCATTGCCAAAAGCAGATGAGGACACATGGTGATGGCTGAAGCAGTTTGTTAGTTTTGTGTGGTCAGCTCCATCAGGGGTGCAGATGAGGACAAGGATGAAGTCCACATCCATGCTCATGCCAAAAGAGATTGCTGTCAGATGCCTTCAGGGGTGGCCATCACATTTCTCTCTTGGAAGTTAAGCTAAGGTGTCCCATTTTAGAAAGCTGGGAGGAAGAGTATTTGGGTTTGAGAACTCCAAGTGGAAGTGAGTTCAGAATCTGAGCAACCCCTCCAGAACGACTGTGTGCTTAAATGCCTGAGTACTTCTCATTTGTTGGCCAGTTCTTCTAACTTCACTGTCAGGTCACAGGATCTTGTTAAATGTCTTCGTATGCAAGATGAAGATGCCCCCAGTTTCAGACAACTTCTCTTGTTACAGGTGAATAGACACACAGACACAAGGCAGACACATTTTAGTCCTTCTTTTAAATTATTACCTCATGATTTTGAGCTTGGAGCATAGCAATATGATCAAGGAAAGGCAGCTGGATATAAGGGGACACAAAACATTGTTTAAACTTGAGATACCTGAAATAGGACATGAGAAAATTAGCTACCATTCAGTGTACAACACTCATTCAAGTTCCACTTTATGACAGGAGAAAATGAAAGATTATACTATAAGAAACTCAGCTAAGAAGCGGGAGAAGTTGAGAAAATTAAAGGAGCAAAAAATCAGAAATTAAAAGAGATACTAAGGTGGGGAAAATGACAAGAAATAGAGAATATAGTCTTAGCACATACCCCTTTTTTCTCTGAGTGTTTTCTGGTACATCTAATAGCATTGAAGTCTGCTGCAGTAGTTGTGTGTCATTTAATAAAAAATCTGCATTTGATATTTTGTTTTACTTATTTATTGATTCCCTCTTCCGACTTGGAGACTGAGCTAAAAGAGTTAACAAGACATAGTAGGGTAGTTCCAGAGGACAAGTCTTGCTCTGACAGTGAGGAAGCTTGCTGATTACAAAGTTACAGGCAGTTTTCCTTGTGTATTACTGCAAATGCAAATCCAGTGACTAGCACCTAGGTCTGAACTCTGGGTTTAAGCTCACTCAGAAGAATGTTACTGCATCCATGGTTATGATGATGTATGCTCCTACATGGATCACAAGGTTTCTAGGTGTTTACCGCTGGGGTCTTTGCAATGTGCAGGTGCACCAATCATGAATTCTCAGTGGATTTTCAAAGCATTTCTCTGGCTTTTGGAAAGCGTGGTTCCAGAGGAGCTGGAAATTGTGGGAAGACACTGGTAGGTTAGACTCTGCCCGTTTTGTGAGTTGGACACCGTACAAAACCTCTTGGGATCTTTGTCCTGGTTTTATGCAGCTTCCAGTAAGAAACCTGGTTTGCCTTGCAAATGCCACTGTATTCTGGTTTGAGCTGCTTTTGTGGGGATGACAGCGAGTCCCTGGTACCTCCTGTCCTTCTGGTTTACCTTTTCTGCACAAGCTTGTGTTGATGTTTTGTGGCCCATTTCAAAGCAGACTTTGTCCCTGTATCTCTTTTCTAGGACTCCATCTAGTTTCAGCCAGCTTGTAATTGTATTTAAACATGTGTCACATGTTGCTTTTTTGATTCTGGTTTTGTGGTTGTATTGTTATTCTCCTAGAAAACTTGCTAGAGCAGTGCACCAGCTGACAGAGAGCCTTAAAGAAGCTATTTGTTTTGATGAGAGACAGGAAACTTATCAGGACTATCTGAAAGCAAGGCTCAAATTAAGGAGTCTTGCCTTCTCTCTGTGCCACAAATACATAGAAGAATCTGAAGGACAAAGGCTATGGATGGAAATCTTAAATGCATAAGTGCCAAGAAAATCCTAAACTGTGTTGTCTTTCTAGCAGACCATGCAGACACGGCAGGCATCTGGGCCTGTGCACTTCCTGGTCCTTGAAATTCTTGAGTAACTCTTCACGTACTGCACTTCATTTTTAGAAGAAGCTTTGCACATTCATTTACCCAGGAATTCCACTGTGGTTCAGCAGGTGTATAATTAATAACATGCAAGAGCTGGAAGAGAGAAGTCATTACAGGGACCAAGGTGCACACTGTATTTAAAATACGGCCTGGAGCTTGGTCACCTTGAAATAATGCAGACTGTTCTCTGTTGTACAGGGCTACTTTTGGCTCCAAATATTTGGTGACTTAGTAGTCACTGATGCTTCACTTTAATATGTGTGTATTTGGCAGAGTAAGGATAAAAGCTCAAAGATACCCGGAAAAGTTTAGCAGATGCATGAAAGTGTTCCCTGGGGAGTCCTGCCAGACAGTGTATCCAGACACAGGTGATCAGACCAGGGGGCTGCTGTGACTGTTGTATGAAAAGATATAATATGATTTGTAGGATGGTGTTTCTGGCAGATCTTAATCCCTTTTAGTTATTTCTAGCTTTGTCTTACTCGGCATGTGTTACTCATACTGATAAAACAGGCAAAAGAGAAAGAATAGAAACTCTCCAGTTTGCATTGTCATGCCTTTGATCAACAGTGTTTCAAGTGTACATGGGTTAATGAATAAGAATATTTATTGGGGTTTTTTTTGATTAAGGGGTTACAAAACAACAGGTGCAGATTTGCCAAGGAAACTTAAAAGATTTCTTTGATGCGATTTGTGTTCCTGGTCATTACATGATGTGAAAGTAGCTGCATTCAGCCTTAGCCAAAAAACCACTACTTGCTCCAGGATAAAAATAAAGCTTTAAAGAGAGCAAGGAAATTATCCTCTGACTATCCCAATTTCAAGTTATTCAGAGAAGCTCCCATGTGCCACTAAGAAAGATTAGATATATTAAACAGCTAGTAACTTCTGCTATGTATAAAGTGATTTCTGAATTTCCAAATGATAAATTAAGAGGAAACTCCGAGGACATTTATGTACCTGTTGCTATTAATTTCAAAACTGATAGTAACTGCTTGCATGTTTCCCACAAAAATAATGATAATATTTTTTTAGAAAAAAATTTTTCTAACTCATATGGAGAAATTGGAACACAGGAGAACAAATTTATAAACAAACCAGGTAACTCAAACTTGGATGGTACTCTTGAATAAAAAAGCATAATATTCAAAAGAATTCACTGAAGTAGGGAAGCTGATTACTTCAGGCTTCTTTGTTATGGGTGATATGAGAGCTGCTAAATGTGAATTATTGTAAAGTAGCACTGTTATAGCAGCAATGATTTAAGAAGCTAGTTAAAGCTTTTAGAAAAGGAGAATATTGTTACACCTACTGCTTTGGGGGGTTGTGGGAGAGGAAAGCAGTAGATGAGATTTTGGTTTGAAAGCTGTAAATCATCCTGTTCCCTAGAAAGACTGGAAACATGGTAGATCTTATTTTAATTTCTAGTATTGGGTGGTAGTAGTATTTGGCATTCAGCTGCCCTCACTTCTCAGGTAAATAGTCAGGTTATACTGGGGGAGGAGAAGAGTGTTCTACCTCTCTTTGATCTGTCTACTGAGAAAGCCAACAAGACTTCCAGTTATGGTGGTATATTTTGTGTGTGTGAGATGTAAACGCCTATTTGTTTTCCATAGAGTAGTAAATCACCAGATGGTAAAGGTTTTTATCCATGCTGCTCTAGCTGGATTTGTACCAGTAAATTGGAGGTGAAAGGTGCCATATGCTACTGTTAATCCCCAAAGCATTCATTATTCCTAAAATAATTTTCAACACCTTTTAGTGTTGGCATCTCCCTTTCATTAATGTCCGTACTTATTTATGTGGGTAATGTTCAGATGAAATGTAATTTAAACTATATGCGGTTTTATGTGAATGTTCCTGAGATTCAGTGCCAACTAGAAAATCAATTGTCCTCAAAAAGTGATTTGGTGGCTTATGTGAAATGAGTTGGTCATATCATTGCAGTCTCCAGTGGATATGGACTGTCACCACCAGCCTCAGCAGAGAGGCAAACTGCAGATAAGTGTGATAACTTGGGAAGTTAGATGTGTTCTGGTGGAGAATATCTAATTATTACTACCAAAAAATGTTTTACTGTGAGCAATGGCCAGTGCTTACTGTCACTGCTGGTAAGGATCTACTAGACTGGGATGAGACTGTTTTGAGATTCTGAGCACAGACCTTATGGAAGATACAGGAAGAATATTAAAGATTGGACCTTGGTGACTGCGTGGGTAGATGGCAGTTTTGGAGGGAGGTGTGAAGGAAAGGATTAGTGTTGAAGGAGTTTACCTAGATCACAATTTTTCAAGACTGGGCCATGATCAATTCTGGGACACACTTCAGGGTTTGTTCAATGGCTGCATGCTCCTCAGGCTAGTAAGTGTCAGCCAGCTTCCTGCAAAAGGCACCCTGGCTACAACAACACTGCCTCTAGAAACACCTCGCAGCAGATTTTTCAGTAACATATCGATATCTGAGTTAACAGGTTGCTTTTTTAAAAGTGATAGGCATAAGACTTCCAGCATGTTTTAAAGAAATAATTTCAAAGCAAGTAAAATGTCAAAGCTTATGCTGACAGTTGGAATAAGACTGCATTTATTCAGTCTTCCTTTAAGAAGAAAAGACTGTACCCATAGTTGATATCTTCTGCAGAGGAGTCACTCATGAAACCACTTTCCATAATAAGCTATGAGCAGAATTGTCCTCAGACCTTGAAACCAGAGAACACTTTTGTCTTTGTGGTTCTGTCTGCTCAGGAGACACTGGAAAATGGCTGTTTGGCAGCTGCAGTTTCAGCACTGCCACCCTTGGCAGTGAGCAGTGCCCAGCACCCTTCCAGCCTGTGCCGTTTGGAGAACCAGCACAGTGCTGTGTGTGCCAGAAGTGAGTACCCACCAAAGCCGGGGCACCCCTTCTTGGCCAAACCGAACTGCCCTGTCATCACTGGGGAGCAAGCTTGGCCTCCCTACCCACGGGAAGGTGTGGATAGGGGTCTTACTGAGAGGACACCTGCTGCCAGTGCAGGTGAAATGACCAGGGTGATGTGGGCTGCCCCATGGCATGATCCTTTCCAGGCCAGCGATTGCCAGCTGCAGCCAGCCTGCTTTTCTGGAGCTCAGTTGAGGATCAAGGTAGCAGATCAGCACTGATCAAACCACCACTTGTGTGTTCTGTGAGGTCCCCTAGTCTGGAAGCAACGTGAGTGACCTCATAGTCCGTGTAGAATAGCTTAACCAAGAGGGCAAGTTAGCCTTCACTGAACTTCAGTCTGTGCTACGCTGCACAGGATCTTTGTCTCTAGACCATTGCCCTGAAACCAAGCTAAGCTGGTAGTCTTCCCTCTTAATATGATATCGACTGTTCGTGGTCTGCATATTATACGGCAACATTACTGAACTGACCTTGGCAGGCTGTGGCTGCTTTGGTCTTTCTTGCTGATGCTCAGGAGAACCCCGTTTGTCCATATGGTATTTTGAAGGCAGCTGCAAATCAGATTTATTCAGCTGGAATTAATACGTAGTTGACTCCTAATGTACCTGTAACTAGAGTAGGCTGATACCAGTACTTTGTCCTGCCCTTGGTAAGACCCTAAAGAAGCAGGTGGATGGGACTTTTTTCAATTTCTACAGTTTCACATAGATTTGTATCTGAGCTGTTGTTGCTGACTCGGACTGCAGCCAAGCATTGTCTTTTGTCTGTTTTTCTCCCCATCTTTTGCTCTTCCTCCTAGCCTCAAAAGCACTCAGAAGTGGGATCCAATTGACAGAGATGTAGAGCAGTTAGTATTGCTGTTGCTAATGGGCTGGGCTGCTTCTTTAATTTGAACCAAGTTTTGGTTAGGCCTTTCCAAACTGAAGGTCTGCAATGCCAACTAGAGTGAAGAAAGCTCAGAGTGGCAGGATTTTGAGGCAAGCACACTGGAGATCAGCAGAAGTCCTGACATGATCAAGTAACCAGATGTATGAGACAGCTGATGGTCTTAAAAAATCCAGCCAAAGACAGAGTAAATAATTGTATTTTTCTGTACCAGTTTGGTTTTTCAGCATTAATTGTATGTGGGATTTTGCATGATCTTTCATTTAAAGCTGGATAAATACTTTTGATTTTCAAGTTTGGTCCCTGAATGTGTCCTCTGTTTGATGACTAATCTTTGCTAGATTTGAGGTTTCCCATTTCCCAGAGCAAAATGGGCACAACCATTGTATGTCACATGGCTTAGTTAACTAGAGCTGGTTTAAAAAATGTTCATGAGAGGTTCACATGAGTGTTGGAGAATTCGCATCTTTGGTTTTCTATATGACAGGGCTGAACAGCTCTCCTATTTTTTGTCGTGTTGTCTTGTGGGGTTTTTTCCCCCATGATCAAGTTTTTCATGTTGTAAAATCACCTGCTTTTTGCACACAAGTAATTAAACAATGGGAAGTTTTGTTAAATGTTTATGGAACCTACTGGTTGTCACAGCTAATCAGGTTTTAAATCATGACAAGGGGTGCTGCAGTGCTCCATCTGGAGAGGAACAGTGCGTGGTTTACAAGTTTGTTCACAGGCAGCTGAGAGTACTTGATACAAGACAGTTCTCGAATAGGTGCTGAGCTGTGAAGCTGCATAACCTCTGTTCTACTGGGTTGTGCACATCCCTCACTAACATTTCAGAAGTAAAATTTTCCATTTAACCTCCACGGATAGATGCTCACAGTGTACTTAATCCTTCCTCCCTGCTTGTCTCTGGGCATGGCAGCAGCAAGCTGCAGAGGGCTTGACTGGACAAAATGGTCAGAGTTCTGCCCTCCCCTTTGCAAAGCAATATTAAGGATAATTAGATAAAAGCAGCCTATTGACTTGAAGGTTTATAAAATCAAAGTGGTTATGAGGTGTTTCTCCTCTTCCTTATATAGGAAAAAACCTTTAAAATATAACCTCTTTGTTTACTTTGTTTTTCCTAACATGACTTTATTCCATCTTTCCAGGCTAAATGATCCGTTTTTAGAGACTGGTTTGGGCTGCCTGGTTCTCTGTTCTTTGTGAACTGGTTCTCTGCTTTGAATACCTTACCAGCAGCTTCTATTTCCTTTCTTTTCTTGGCAGATAAGTGAAAAGCTCTCATGTGCTTTGCTCTTCGAAAAATGTCCGTGGTGTCATCGATGTTCTTAGAGATAACCTCAAAGCACTTACCATCAGCCTTACTCTTAAGTCACATACCCACTGCTTCTGCTTTTGTTAGCTTGGTGTATTCAGTGTTGCATTAGACAGGACATGTCCCATCAGGAGCTATATGCATAAAGCTGAAGGTTTAAGTCTCTTGAAAGGTCAATTTCTGTGTTTATGAGGCTCTCAGTTACATTCCCTGTAAGCCCGGGGAGGACATTCCAGTGTGGGATCGTTTTTGAATTCTGATGGTTTTTTTAACAGATATTCATGTGCTGACATTATAAATGTTGCTGTGGTGGGAAGAAGAGCAAAGTGAGAACTCCATATGGAAGAGCTCTGTAGACCACACTGCCTTCCCATCATGGCTGTGGGTTTGCATCCATGCCTAAGGGGAGCAGGTAAAAAGCAAACACTAAAAAGAAGTGTGGGAAGGCTTTGTTGATTTTTTGGAGGGTTTCGTTGTTGTTGTTTGTGGTTGTTTTAAGTTTTTAATTGAAACTTTAAATAGTAAAGGACAAAAAAAGGAAAAAAAGCTGTGCAGCAGTCTCTGATTTATTGGAGAACTGTATACAGCATTTTTTTGGATCAAAACATTCTGATCTTTCCACCTGAAACTAGGGATGGGAAGAAGAGCCACTCCCTTACTGAGCAGATGACAGGAACTCCGAACAGGTAACTGCAGTCAGTTACCTGTAGGTTACAGTAGGAGACAAGCCCTGTGATGCTGCTGGAAGTGTTTTGCATCCCCCTCCCTTTCTGAGACAAGAGATCATATAATCACTGTGTAATCCTCTTTAGGTGGAGCTGAGTGAATTTCCTCGTAGCTGTCTCCCATGAGTAGATGGAAATCTTTCACACTTGAGATTGCTTGTAAGCTCACCTCTGAAAATCTACCTCTTCACTTGCTCTTTTATCCAGCCACATGCCTGTGTTACTACATTAAGTTTTGATGTATGGCCATAGCCTTTACTGTTCCCATTTTCATTTCTGTTCAAGCTATGTCAGCCTTTCCAGAAAGGCATGGTTTCCCCATCCGGTAATCAGCTGTGGAGATGCAACCACAAGTCTGATTAACACCAACTCTAATTTGTGTGTAATAGATTTTTGAACAACACTTAAACCTCCAATGATTCAAGACAGATAGTCATATTTGGTTGGTTTAGTTGCATAAATGAGAGCTGGGGAGGTGTCCCCTTATAAAGGGTCAGGCTTTAAGTGTAGTTAACTCCAAATTATATATTTAGTATAGAAACATAGTCCTTAGATGTTCTGACGGTAGAATTGATTTTTTAAAAATATAAATTGGCATCTGTCTCACAAAATTCTAGTATTGAGAGTATTTCTCATCCTGAAACAAGGAAGAGATGAAATCAGCTTTTGTGTTTCATTGGAAACAATGGAAAACTAAAAAGCACAGGTTCAGAATAGCTGTAGTGCCTTAGGCAAGATGACATTTTAGTCCTGGAACCTGCTGCCATCCCCCAAGCAGAGCTGCCTGCTGCAAGTGCTCAGTGTGGTGGGTGACCCAGCAAGGAGGGTGAGTAGCAGCACAAACATGAGTCCAAGAGGACAGGAACTCAATTAAAATTCTTGGGGGTCATTAATAATCTGGAATAGGAGAGCCAAGTAGTGGTAAATATGGCAAACTCAAAACTTTCCCACTTGGTCTAACAAATGAAAAAGATTCCTGGCCCAGAAATAGCTTTGGTATTTTTTCCAGTTGAGTAACAAAAGCCAGTGGATCAATGTTATGTAGAACGTGATGTATCTGTTGCCAAACTGGATCAAATAGCAAAAGATAAGACAGAAAAATTGCTGGTGTTGTAGTACTCTTCAAATAAACCAAGTGCCACGAAAGTCCTGTGTGTTTTCTACTAATATTTAAAATAGTAACAATGCCCTGACCCACTTCCTATCCTGTATAGAGTCAGTGTGTGTCTGTCCTATGCTGCTTACAGATAGACAGATAAACAGTATTGGTGAATTTTTTTGCTTGGTGTTTTATAGGATGAGATGACTGTCCCTACGCTGGAGCTCTAGCACCTTTCTGTGCCTCTCTTCACAGAATCCATATGGGAGAGGGCTCAGA
Source organism: Rhagologus leucostigma (assembly GCA_013397725.1). Taxonomy (NCBI): domain Eukaryota; kingdom Metazoa; phylum Chordata; class Aves; order Passeriformes; genus Rhagologus; species Rhagologus leucostigma. Next base: position 624,310 of record VZTD01000172.1, read on the forward strand.
GTCCTCTCATACTCCTGCAGCCCTTTGGAACTAGGACCAATTCCAGCAGGTCTGGGGAGAAATGCGAGTGAAAGTCTCGATTATTAAAAGTTTTTTTCATTCTAACATTTAAGTTGTACGTTCTTAAAATCTAAAGTTTATTCATGGGTGTCCTTGGTTTGGAGGACATAGGAGAAATTTGTAGTTTCAGCTTTCTGAGAACATGAAAAAGCCCGTTTTCTGGAACTAAACTCTTATCCAGCGGTACATGAAGCTCACAGTCTGGAGCCTAATGGAATGGAGACCCAGTTACTTGGTATCTTTTAGCTTTTTGCTGGGCAAGGCTCTGCGCTTCGCAAAAAAGCAAATACAAGACAAGCACACAATTCCTGAAATGCTCATAGTCTTGCAGCTCTGAACACCTGTTTTCTGTTCGACTTTCTGACCCTGGTTGAATTCTACCATTGTGGCTTGGTGCCTTGAGGTTTAAAAGTGAGGGCTTGAGAGATCCAGCCTGGGCTGCTGGGTGTTTGAGATCCTCGGTTAAAGGGGCAGCTGGTAGGGTCCCGCAGGGCCTCATTTTCTTCTGTCTTTCGAGCCTTGAGGGGAGACATGGATGCTGATAGATCTGTCAGCACTTAGTAAACAATAACTGCTTTTTTTCCATGCTCTTAAATTAAACCAAGTCATTCAAACCTCCACTTTTAACTTTTAAAAAGTGAAAAAGTGCATGCTAACTGCTAAGAAACTGATAGATTTGTACACAGAGCTGGCTGGGTGGTGGTTGGATTTTTTGTTGTTGTTTTGGAGGTTTGGGGGTTTTTTGTTTATTTGATTTTTTATTTATAGTTCTTTATCTTCACCTCAGATTGGAAAAGTATCAAAGAAAGTCAATCATTCATTAAGTTCTTGGCTTTTTGATTAGGGATGAAACATCTTCAAAAGAGTTTAACTGAAAGCAAAGCACTCAGGTATGTGCTTTCCAGCACGAATTTTCAGACTATAACCTTGCAAGTGTTAATGAACTACATTTGGCACTTTGGTTAGCAAAGGAGTTTAACAGCTTAGCCAACTTTGTTAAAACAAAACAAAACAACTTTCTGCTCGTGGCTAAGATGTCTTCTCCATGTCAAACTCACAGTCTCTACATGAATATTATAGAAAAAATGTTTTGGAAATAATTTTTTATTGTCGTGAAAAGATACCATCATGTTCATATGTATACACACACACAAAGAAAGTAGCACTGTATATTCTCTGAAATACCTCACACTCAGCATAAGCAAGCCCCTTCTCAGCTTTTGCACAGCAGAATACCATGACAACATCTGTGATCCCAGCTGCCATCCACTGCTGCACTCAGCAGGAGTGGCACCAGATTTGGAAGGGCTGGCAGCTGAGCTGCACAGAAACAAGTCCCAGGCTACTGCCCACCCTGAGCCCAGTAACTCTCTGCTGTGATCACAGGCCCTGGTGTTATGGGATGGCTCAGCTGTGCTGCTGCAGGGCCACGAGGAGTGGGCTGTGCCCCAGAAAGTCTGGACCAGCTGCTCTGACAGTTCTTGAGCCAGCCACTATAGTGGGGCCTCTGTCTCATAACATCTGGTCACAATGTTCAGCAGCACCATATTATTTCCTGCTGTCTGGCATTATTTGGCTTTCAGTGGTTTATATAAGCATTTCTTTGACAGATGTGTGGCTCTGATACCCATCCCCTGCCACTCAAGGCAAGAAGGTTCTACACAAACGATCCAGTGAGGTTATCCAGGACACGCAGAAAAATTGCATTGAAATATTCTGTTGTTTAGCTAAGATGCCTAAAGACAATCAAGTAACTCTCACTATCACTTAACTCCAGAAAGTATCAGGTGGCTGTTGGCACATGTGGGCCGAGAACTACAGAAGCTGTAGAAATAAATCACTTGGCCTTTTTTGCAAGCACAAGCTAATATGATTGTAATTGGTGTCCTAATGCTGACAGCTGTGTTAATGACTTAAACAAGAGACCTTAGGTGACTGAACAGAGCCCCAACACAGTTTAACATGTAGTCAGAACTCTCTCCGTAACTGGAAGATAAAATTCCATTTCTTTACTTGGAAGTCCCCATCTCAATTCAGCAATTTAAAAATGCTTTAGGCTGACTTCTTCTTTTTAAGGAATTCTATGCTGATTTTCACTAAACTAAGAATAATTTCACTTTTTCCCTTCCCCACAGGAAAGTGCTGACATCTACCAAATGCACGGACTTAAGTACCTGATTTTGAAAGGGAACTCATGGCAAGCTATTGCCCAATTCAGTAATTTAAAATATTACTTGGCTGAATTCAATACTGAGTAAACACTAAATATAATATAGATATAAAAGAATGGGCACAAATGCAAATGCAGTATTTCATTATTAAAACTAATCATCTTCCTATTTCAACTACTAAATCCATTATGAAAACAAGCTGGGAAGGAAACACAACAAATAAATAATGCATATTAACTTACAAAATATGAAACAAAATGTCTACATTAAAAAAAAAAAATCAATGTTAGTCACTTAAGCTTCACAGAACATTTGTATGATAGAAGCCCTTCTGTGCCCCAGCTTGTGTGTCTGCCAGAATGAGCTGGAGAACCAGCCATCCTGGCTTTAGAGACACTGTACTGTGCTGCAGAAGCACTGCCCTGCCTTGCCAAGGCTCCCTGTGGGGTCACTGATGGGCGGTGGTGATGCTGATTTCCGGGGAGAGCCTTCAGGAGGCTGCAGGCTCGGTGCTATCCTCTGCTTTGCTAATGCCAGGTGGCAAAACGTACAACAGGCTTCTACACGGAAGAAAAGCCTTTCCCGTGAGGTTTGGTTTGTGTTGATAATAGAAATGCTTTAAAATAATGCTAACATAATTCTAGCACAATTTTTCTCCCCTACAACTCATTCCCTTGCAAATCAAATATTTCCTTCTGCTAGTGGTTTATATCCGTGAAATCGCCACTGGAGCCTCCAGTGAGGGGATAAAATGCCAAGCAGGGATTTTCAATGTGCATTTTATTTTGGTTGTGCATGTATCTTGTCTTATCCGAGGAGATATTTTTTGCCTTTGTATACAAAATCTTTCAATGTCCGTTTTGAAGTTACAGAAAAATGAACTTTCATAACCTCTGCTGCTTCTGATCACCTCTTAAAAATGTCATTTACATGGAAAAGCCAGAAGAAATTGAGATAAGCAGACATCTGTACATTTTAGCCATTCATTGAGAAAACATCTGCATCCGTCCATGTAATGTTAAGACTATAAGTAACTTCGCAGTTACATCTCAGCCCATTGCTATGGCAGCAAGGTAGTCTTTATCTCCCACATGCATTCTCTATCAATTTCTTTTTTTCTTAAAGCAGCTTCCTGAAATGAGAAACAGAAAAGCAGTGATTATCTCTTTCAAACGCTGGATTCAAGGCTTGTACAAGGCAGCCCTTTCTACTTTCGAGCTGTGGAAAATCTAGATACTGATCCTTTTCAAGATGAAAAAATGAACAACTGACATGGAAAAATGTGAACTGCTGTTCTTTTCAATTAAAAAAAATTATTGCTGAAGATCTGGGAACACAAGTTTTTCTGCCACTGTAGATATTTTTAATAGGATGCTAAGGAATTTTACTACAGTATATTTCAAAGTAACTCAGCAAGCTGTGGTTTGCTGCTTCCTACAGCAGGAGTACAGTTCATGTGAGTGTGTATGCTAACAATAAACTCCTTGAGGACCTTCTTTGTGCTTAGCTTTCATCAAAGCACGCAGCTCAGATTGCTTAATTGTTTGGAACTGTAAAGTTTCTGCTACAGTTGGTGCCCACCGTAGCAGACAGGACTGTACCAGTGATCTGTTGGGTGTTGGTCAGTTGCCAAGTCTTGAGAACTCAAGATGAACTAGTATGCTTTTAAAATTTCTGTTTCTAAACAAAGCACTGGGCAATGGGAACTACACTAGAAGAATTAAGAAGATTATATTTGTGCTTTCAAGGACCTAAATTGATGTCAGAGCTCGGACACACAGTAACTCTGGGATTCCTCTTCACTGCCTTTTTTTTATCTGGGGCTATCTACTTTTAACACTGATATATTAAGTACTGTAAAAGGGTTGAACCTCTTCAAAAATAATGTTGAAATCTGAACCTCTTCAAAAATAATGTTGAAATCTAGCATTTCTAGAACCTTAAAAAATAATACAGTAATGTAGTAAAGGCCACAGGAGAAGATATCAAAGGAGTTAGTTATCCAGACAAGACATTTCACTCACATTTGATGCTGCCTAACAAACTCTGCAAACTGGCGGTCTTTAGCGTAGAGCTCTATAATTCGAATTCTGTCCTGAATCTCCTAGAATACAATAAACAGAATTGTAAGTACATAATAGAAATCAGAATGCTTCTGAAATAACTGATGTCTGGGTTTTGGGAAATAAGACTCCTGTGCATTACTATTTCAAAGAGTGGAGCTTGAAACTGGTCACTCCAATACTAAAATTCTTCTTTATTTTATTCAAATTCTTTTTGTTTTTTTTTTAAGAGAAGAATTTAATTTGAATTCAGTAATACTTCACTTTTAAATCAAAACCAGGGTTTGGACAGAGTGTAGCATTTCAACAGGCTTTAAAAAAAAATTTATCTCTCAGAGATACTTTGCCTACCAGTCCAGCTACATACTGGAGTCACACCTTTCACAGTTGCCTAAGGATCTGTGGTTAGTTCTGGGATGTAAATCCCTTCTCTTTAACCTTCTAGAGTAAACCTTGGATACTGTATATACAGGAAGAAAGAGGATATGATCTAACTTGCAGGTAAGAGAAAGACTTAAACTTTAAAAAAAGTCAGAAAACACCCAAAACAAAAGGACCCTGTGAAAAGGCCTGGAGGTACCAGTTTTTCACTGTGTAACTACTCTAACATAAGATAGTTGGCTTTAAAAGGTAAATATTGTGTTGAGTAATACATCAAACCTCCCCAACTCCCGTGAAGTTACTTGAGGGTTCAGCTCCTTTATTATGTGAAATTCATTACAGGTCAGAACAAAATCATAACTTTCTCTAAACGCAAGCAGGGAAAGCAAGCTTTTCTGTCTTCTTTTAAATAGTTGCAGCAGCTGCTGCAACCTGTTTATCTAGAGCATAGACACTGGGGAAAGATTGGGCCCACCTCTGAGGTTAGAAGTGTGGAATAAGCTTACTGTTTACATGATCTTTCCCATGCCGCTATGAAAACAAGGTCATTTACCTCCTTAGTAAGCTCACTGTTTTCATAAATGTGCCTGATCTCTTCACTGCTGTAGTCTGTGGATGTCTCTGCACTGGTGGAACTGTAGGACGTTAGCTGCGGATATCTCCGGTAATAATGGCTGTAGCCAGTCGTATCACTTTCATACATGGGATTGTATTTAACTGCGTTCTCAATGGACGAGAGGCTGTCACCCTGCCTGGGGGAGCAATAAACAAACTGTGAGCTTCTCTGCAGCCTGGAAGGGCAGCAGATAGACTAAGGAAGCCTGGCATTTGGAGGTTCCTGTACATCCTGTTGCTTGTAAACTGTGTGATATAAGACTTACGACAGAATTATCCTTATTGTAGCTGATGTGTTTTAAAATATCGGATGGTGTCACCTACCCCTGTGAGTCCCCAGTATCACTCTTTGTGTACTGGTCTCGAAGGGTCCTGGCCAAGAAGAAGATGACAGCAGATGCCACAAGAAGGAATCCTGCCACAGAAGCAATTGCAATACCTACAACCAGTGGCTCAGACACATATTCCTCACAGTGCTCTCCTCTGTACCACCAGTTCTCTCCCACACGGCACCTGCCACAAAGAAACACAGGGAAATTACACACCAGCAAAAGCTTTGGTTAATGTATTGAAGTTCCTGTTACGATGTGCCCTCAGTTAAGTCACCCCAATAAGTATATTTTCACTGTCCAATCACCAATTTTCTTTATTATTGTTATTATTATTAGGGCCATACTTTTTGGTAGATAATCATGTACCAGTTTGGTTTGAAAGGGACCTTTAAAGGTCATCTAGTGCCATGCAATGAGCAGGGACATCTTCAACTAGATCAGGTTGCTCAGAGCTCCATCCAACCCGGGGTGGGTCATCTACCATCTCTCTGAGCAACCTGTTCCAGCAACCTGGGTGTTTCACCACCCCCACTGTAAAAAATTTCTTCCTTATATCTAGTCTGAATCTACCCTCTTTCAGTTTAAAACCATTATCCTTGTCCTATCACAACAGACCCTGCTAAAGAGTTTGTCCTCACCTTTCTTACAAGGCCCTTTTAAGTACTGAAAGGCCGAAGAGAGGTCTCTCAAAAGCCTTCTCTTCTCCAGGATGAACTACCCCAATCACTGAATTGATAGAAGGTAGGTAAAATAGCAAAAGAGTAATGCATTTGTGGTGGGAAACATTTGTGCTTTATGCCATTTACAGTATCCTGTGGTGTGTTAAAACTGGAAGGTGTTGAGACTGAGGAAAAACTCCTGCCTTGATTGAGCCTTGCGTATCAGTGACGTATCAATACTGCAAAGGTAGAAAGCATTTGTCTTTACCACCTGGTAATGCAGATGCTAATGAAGGTGTGTTAGCTGAGTAGAATGTTCCTAGTGTTGTGAATGTCACAATGGCTAAATAGATGCATAAAATTAATGACTTGATGGAGGTGCATGTCCAAGACTCTATCTTTGGAATGGCGGCCCAAAACAGTATTCAGCATTTCTGCCTAAATGTTGTTTTGAAAATAGGAACGATAATGTTGTTATTATTGACTTTAAGTATACCAGTAAAAATAATATATTTGCATTATGTGCATTTGGGAGTTTTTTCCTATAAAAACTCAAGGTATTGTAATGTATTATGACCATGCACAGAAATGAACCTTATCAATAAGAAAAATCAGTAAATTCAGTCTTCTAACATAATGATCTGAAACAGTTTATGGAAGTAGTAAGTCATACTTCAATTTTTTCAAAAAGTTTTTAATAAATACTGGCTGGAACATGCTTGAGTTCAGATACTTACCTGCTTCTAATTAACACTATCACACAAATATGATTAAATTTATAATGCATCTGTGATAGTTCACATTTTAAAAGTTTTAAAACCATTTTTGTTTCTTCTGTTAACTGTTAGAACTCTTAGATTGACTTTAGAGATGTTCTAGGTAAACTTTGAAAAGAAAATCACATGAAGTAACAAATAACTACTAGTAATAATACTCTTCTTTGCAACAGTTTTCTTAATTTTTGTTGATAGATACATCGTATTTTTAAAAATAGACTATTACATTTCTTGAAAAGTAAAAAATAAAGTGCCGTGTCAGGGGCATCAACAATTTGCCTGTATCTCGCACAAAGTCTTTTTGATTACCTGCAAAATACAGCAATCTTGTTCAGATGTGGCTGTATCTTTTTTTTAAGCAAAAATCTGGGGTCTATTCCTTCATCCTTTTATGAACCCACGTTTTTTCCCAAATGTACAGTGATTTACTTTTATGCTTTTTCCAAACCAAAGGCATTATCTTTAATATATTGATGCACTATCAATATGCCTTTCAGGTATGAATTTCTTTTATAGAATTTGCTCTCATAGTTGATATGGCACTATCAGAAACTTTGCTACTTGTGAAAGCCTCTGGACATAAATTCTGTCCCCAAAGTTCAATAAAAGTGATTTGAACAACTGAGTGTGTTCCATGACAACCATTATTCCTAGTTAGTTTTATTTTCTGATGTTTCTATTCTACTAATTCGTTACAGTCTCAGTTATGATATATACATAGGAAAACTGATGTTAATACTGGGACTTGCACTGAGCAGCATAACATGAATGATAACCACAATCTACTCACTTGTTACACAATATTGTACAGAAGTTTAGACCAATCTTATAGAACGATACAACAGAGGAGGCAATAGGAGTTTTCATCCAGGAAGCACAACTTCTAACAGCAAGGTGACCTACCTACAGATGGCCCCTTGCCCGGGGCTTATGTCACACTTGCCGTCGTTCAGGCAGAAGTTTGGTTGCAGATCACAAATGCTGTTGCATGGCAGCCCATCGATGCTGAGGTAGCCAGGATTGCAGACACACTCAGCTTCCCCACTCCAGCGATTTACTAAGCATTCAGAGAACTCATTGCAGGCCTGGAACTTGCAGGGATCTGCTTGCTCACCTGACAATACACAGAGCAAAAACTATTAATGGAAGAGGAGAGCCTTAACTAAGACAAGGTGCTGGCTGCCATCTTCTCTAATGGTCTCTTGTTAATCCACAAAAATCCATTGTGCATCTTTCCTGAGTAACAAAAGGTTCTGCTAGGGTGAACAAACACTAGCAAGTATTCCTCTGTCCGCACATGCCAGTGGCATGACTAAGAACACCCAACAAACAGTCAAAAAAGCAAGTATAAAGTGATCTTTTTCATACTGGAACAGGCAGTACCTCATATTTTCTCTGTCTGCTGAAACTCTGTTTTACAAATAAGTAAACCACAGGTGATCTCCAGTATTTCTTTTTATAGAAAACCTAGGCAGCATATGGGGAAGGGCAGAGGGACGTCAGGCACTCACCATCTGGTGTGAGGGGATTTGCCTTTTTGTCTGCAAGGACTACAAGCTTGTAGCATTCAAGATATCTCACTTGTATCAGGCTTAAGAGGCTGGCATACAGCTAAACAATCTATATCAGAACATTTGCCATGCTAACTAGACCATCTTTATAAGAGACCTATCTGAGAAGAACAGCTACCATATGCCAACAGGTCAGCACTCTTATTTTTCTCTAACCTTAAAACAGGAAATATTTCTGGGTTGCTTATATGGTTGCTTAAACTACGGGCTAACTTGGACAGGGGAAAAAACCAAAACAACTTTCTCACTGTATCAGAGGAGTGAAGCAAGAGGGCCTGTCGCTTTTTAGGGCAACCAACGCCTTACCCCAAGAATGAGGCAGCAGCTGTTACCTGTGCAGATGCCCATCTGGCAGGTAAACTGGCTACCATCTGTGGGAATAACTACGTGGAATAAGTTCAAACTACACATGAAAGTAGATGGGCACCACTGTTCTCCCCAAGCCATCTGCTTCCTCGCTCACCAGGTCAAATACAGGGGCATTATACACAGTGTTCCATGAGTTAATTTGTCTCCATAAATCTATATAGACCCCATACAGCTTTCTCTGTCTGGGTCCCACTTTGATTTTCATCTCTTTAGTCCCAGAGCAGATTTTCATTTGCTTTTATTCTATGAAAGACTGTTTTTCTGAAGCCCAGCCTGTGAAATGCAGTGCGCAGCCTCTGAGCTCTTGGGATCCTTAGTACCTAATGCAGAAATTTTTCTAGATGTCTTACTTTAAGCTGCATTTCCCTGCTGTCCTTACCAGATTCCACATCCAGGGAGTATTTATCGATGGCCAGGTTCATGGTGTGATACGCAGTGTTGCAGAAATCTTCCAGGATCATGTACACAGCATTGGTGACATTCCGAGGCACAGGTTTGGCAAATTTCATTCGACTGTTCACCACTATGCTGCCATTTCTGAAGTTCAGGATTTCCAGATTCTGGAATCCCGTCAGATTTGACTGAAGGTAGGGCACCAGCTGCAACACAGGGGATGTGACAGAAAAACTGAATCTTTGAGTCTCTCTCTACTCAAGCCAGTTGCACTGTTACTACACCAGACAATGGGAGTCTGAATGATTTTATCCAAATCCTGCATCAAGGGCGTTAACCTTTATCCAGCTGAAGTCTGTGCTGGCAGCCTGCCAAGAGCCTGAGTACTTCAGGCAGTTCTTAAGAGTACCAATTTGCAAGGATTTTCTAAAAATCTACAATTCAGAAATACAGTTCTCGGGACATGCTCTCCCTTGATCTAAGTACCAGGAATACTTGCCATTTCACAGGGTTTTTCCTTCAAGCATGTTCCCCTTCCCTCTCTCTGCTTTGCTCCCTTAGTCTCTCACAACAGAATGTTTGTTTCAGTCAGAAGAGGGGAATTTCCCAGTTAAAACTGGGCAGTTGTTGCTGTGTAGCTGCTGTGAGGCTTTCCTAGTCATCAGCCAGGTTAGGAACAGCTTAGTTCCCTGAGCTACCTCTCACTTAGGACAGGTTGAATGTGTTGCAGAAAAGCTACCTGCTCACAGTCCCAGATTTTTTGCATCTTTCTCCCTATAAACTAAATACAGAGCATTCTGGAAGCAAGTAGAGGGAGTGTGGTAGTGACTTCAGCTACACTACTATATTTATTGACACCAGCAGAGCAGCTGGTCCATGGTGCTAAGGAGTTCTGCTTTAGAGAGGCTATTGACTGAATAAAAGACGAACAGCATCCCACCACCCATTTCCAGACAGAATTTTCCCCACAGAGGGACACAAATCTGATGTGTAAACATCAGTTTTGAGTTGCTCTCTGTGAAAGAGAGATAACCAAATATAATTTACCGAGAGTTTTTGTCTGTATGGTAATGGACATTTAGCATAGAAGTGACTCTTACCAGTTCCAAGAATCGCTGCTCCAAGGCTTTGTATTCAGGGGAGTTTTTATTAAACAGGTCCTCTGAAAACATCATGTTGGTAACGCGAAGACTGAAGAACACAACTAGAGCTCGGGATGGGACGGTACTACTGTAGTGAGTTTCATGTGTGGCCCAAGCCACGCTGGCCATCTCTGTGGACTGGACACGAGTTGTTAGCTCCATGTGACTTTCAGTCATTTCCCTTCCCTCCTCAGTCCTCTCAGGAGGAAAGTGGACAGTGCTAACACCATCCAGGTCTACTGAAACATCCAGGACTCTTGTTGTTTCATCTCCCAGCTTTGTTGAGGTAGCCACAGACAATGATGGCGTGGATCCCACAGGAGGGAGATGGGACGGAAGCTCAACTGTGCTTGTTGTTACACTCACTGTTTGATAATCCATAACAGTGCTGAAGCTCATGGAAACATGCGTGTCATGGTCTGTCCCATCCTGTACAGCAAAACCCTCTAGGACAGTGGTGTGATCTATTACAGAAGGAACTGCAGCTGAACCTTGAGTAACAGCTGGCATTGCTGTTGGTACTGTCTGATCTAAGGGGGTTTCAAGTGCCCTGTCAGTAGGCCAAACATCAGCTGGTTCCTTCACTGCTGATCCAGGAGTGTCTCGGTCTGCCAGTGATGAATCTAGGGCTTGCTGCTCTTCTGTGGAAGCATCAGGCTTTACCATGGAAGGACCCGCAGTCAGAAGAATTCCTGAAGACGTTGTGTCCAAGTGTCCTACTGTAGCAGCTTCTATTACATCTGGCTGCTTCACTGTGAATAGTTCTTCTGCCATCGCCCTGTCTTTGCTTTGGTGTTCAATTATGTCAGAGATTATGTTCTGGCCTACACTAAACTCCTCAGGTTGCTCCATACTGACAGTCCCTGTGGATGTAAGGAGACTATCTTCCACAGACAGATCTGTATATGGTGGTGAGACAGGGGCCTCTCCAGTTGGCATGACAAAAGAAGAATCATACATGCCCAGTGTTTCTGTCTGTGTAGATGGTTCCACAGACGATGGCTCTTCTGTCTGTAACAGAGGTACTTGCGGAGTTGCAGTCTCTGGAAAGACAAATATTTCAGACTCATCAAGGAAATCTTTTATATCGACTATCCCTTCATTCTCATCTTTGGAAAGATCATAATCTAATTTATTCCCAGAGTTAAGAATATAGTCTAAAATCATGCCTTCAGGAATATCCTCAGTTTTGATTAACAAAGACTCATTGTCATCTTCAAGCCAGCTATCAGGACCAGGGTAGAAAACTGGTTCCAAGGTTGCTTCTTCCCAAGGCCAGATACTTGATTCCATTTCTTTTCCTGAACCATCAAAAGCTGAACCAGACCCATCATCATATATAACTCTATCTCCAAGAAATACATCAGTTTCGTCTTCCATAGGGGGCACTTCTAAGGGAAAAGGAATTTCTTCCACAGAGTCTGCACTGTCACTGCCCTCAGGACTACCTTGGATTACTTCTTCCTTCTCTTTAATATCAGTCTCTATGACTGATGAAGAGGCCACTGTTGGTGCAGAAAGCAGAGGAACTGCATAGTCATCAGTAGACGGAGATTCTTCAGGCACAAGGTGAGAAGGACTTAAAGGCAAAAGTTCTTCAGATAATCCAGTATCTTCAAACATTAAAAATAAAAACAAATTGACAATTAGATGTTGTTTATAATAAAAAGAGTCAAATTTCATTAATTTTATTATCTGTAGACCTGTATTCCACATTTTCCATAATATATCCTGGCCTTTGTATGCTAAAGTCATAAGGACCCCTGTTAACCTCTACCACTTTCCATTCAGGTATTCTATGGGCCGAGTCAAGACATACAAAATTATTTCTATGCTATTTAAGAAGTGCCACGTGCGTATCATTTCCAGAAGAGATAAACAGGCATTATTAGCTATTACAAGCATTTTACCTTGCTATGTAGTTCTCGGATACACGCTCATATAAAAGGTGAAAACTAGCAGAGAAAGATACTCAATTTTTAGACCTTTCTGAAAACTCATTTTGGTGAACTATAATTTGGTGAGTATTAGGAAACACCGGCATCTGAATTTAAGCTTCAGTCAATGGCATCAACTTACCATCTAAACTGGGGGCTGAAAGCCATTCCAGAGAGTCCATAGAATCATGCTCTAACACTGGTGCAGTGACTAAATGAGAAGTGTCTAAATTCAGCCCATCAGGCAAAGAAGTGATGTCAGCCTCTGAGGAAAGTGGAGCTTCAGGTGCCAAACCAACCTCATAGTCAATATTCTCTGGCCTTGGCTGGATTTCATTGTCGCTGGACTGCTCACTGTCTGAGCTGGAATCTGGTTTTGTGTAATCAAAGGTCAAGGCATTGCTGACAGTTGATTCATCTGCAGAAGGACGTTCAGCTAAAAAGGTGCTGTCCTGGAACGTAAAACCACTATTAATATTTCCACTATTACAGGTGAAAGACTGATTGTCTGCATTGGGCTGAACACACAGAAGGGGTTAACAGCAGGCAGTGGCCAAGTCTCGGATTACTGCCTCTGAGGGAGCAATGCACAGCAGCAGGACGAGTGGAAAATATAGACCCTTGCTAATCCTGTGCAACATACATGTAAAATCACATCCTTCTGACAAATGTCATATCCAGTCGTGCCCATCTAAAAGGGAAAGGAGCCATTCAGATTGTTTGGAGTGCAGCATCCCTTATGGTGTTAAGAAATTTACCGTCTATATCCAACCCCATCTCCTTTCCCATGCTGAAAAAATGAATTTGTCCATCTCTAATTAAATCAAAGATAAATGTTGTCTGCCTTCCTAAAGCAGGACGAGGTTTTAACAGCTATTATTCATCAGCTACACAACCAATACAGTAATTCTAATATGTCAGTTACTATGATACATGAAACAGTGTAGAAAGTGAACTTCACTGCATGCATGCCCAGTCATCATTTATTGATATTTTTTAGTTTGTCGGTATGAGATCTCAGGAGGATAACAAAAACCAGAATGTAATGAAGAGCATTTAGAACTTGGGATAATTTAGTCTCAAAGCCAAGATACCTGTGCAGAAAAAAAAAAAATCTATCAGCAGTAATTATGAACAACAAAGCGTATGCAGAACGAATCTGTGAATTATTTGAAATGTGAAAAAATAATGGTTTTTTTGCATCTCCAATTTCCACACTGTTTACTTACTATTCCACGTCCCAATCATTAGTTGGTTTACAGTTAAAGTAGTTAGCATATTTCATCTTTGAATATTAATTTCCTACTATGGTGTCTGATGAGGTAATTATATTTGAGAAAGGCAATAAAGATACTAAGTTATTTGGTCAAGGCTACAAAAGCAAGCTGATAGCCTAAACTCAGGAATTAGTGCTTTACATGGATACCTGCCCATATATAAATGCTGTGCAGTAGTGAGATATGGACCCAAAAACTTGTGGGGTATGAAAAACTGCTAAGCAATTTCAAGAAGCAGCAATTTACTAAGGACTAACCAACTACTGATGGTGATGTGTAAAGTTAAGTGTGCAGGGGACACAGGTTTCTGTAATATGTATTACAGTTAAAAACCACTGTAAAAATTTCTGTAGCTCACCATTCCTGTCAAATCTCTTTTGTATTGCTTGACCAGCAGGAATAACAGAAAGAATCCAAATACCTTTTAATTTGAAATTTTACTCCTGGTTGAAATGTGGGTGAATTAAGTTTTCAGCTTAATTCAAACTGCATTTGAATGCTTTGGAAACAGGCCAGTCAAGGTATTTTCTCTTCTTAAATTACTTGTTTGCATGTATTGATTCTATTTAAAAATGCCAGTTGTTATGCCACCGCAGTCTCATCAAACTTTTTAATTTATATGGTAACAATCAGTTGAAAAGTATATATATCATGGAGGCATGTGCTCCAGCAATTTTATTTTTTGGCAAGACTAACCACTATAAATAAAGCTGTAAAAAGAGTTACTGTAAAAATTAGAAATAAACTACACATATAAATTCCGTAAGGAATTAATTAGGACTACCAGCAATCGCTCCTCGATACATTTATTTAATGTAAGCATTTAGTTGCCAGGGATTGCACTTCATCATTTATTCAAATGTGGATAAGTGTTCCTATGGCAACTAACATTATTCAAAGATTCTTGTTACAGGGCAATATATTGTTATATTAACAAGTTTAATATTGTATTGGCAAGTTCTGGTTTTCACTGATGTGAAAGGCTTACAAATATGATAGATGGCTGTAAACACAGAACTCCCCTCCCTGATTTTCCATTTTCTGCTGCCGGAAAGGCATCGTATTCATCAAGCCATAGCGTTCTACCTATTGCAACTGAACATAAAAAACCAGAAAATACAGATTTCAAAAACTAGACCTGATTTTCGCTTTTCTTTTAAAGAGGACTGTAAAACTCAAAGAAAATAATTAGTTGTACCATCCACTAGCAAATGGCTGGTGAAGTCACGACAGTCCTACATTATGTCATGATCTGGGTATGTTAATACAAATCCAGCTTATTCTCAAATTACCTAGGGAAAACTATAGCAAAATTCTTTTCCATAGGTTGTTATCTATTTGAGAGCCATAAAGGTGGAAATAATTGATCAATTGTGTACCGTTTAAGCATTTTTAGGATTTTCTTATATTTATCTGAAGCTACTTTCCAAATTACCTGTGTATTGCAGATTGTACACAACTGGTTTGGGGACATACTTGATACTTTTTACATAATCAGAGTTTTTGACTGAGGGCATAGAAGCCTTTACTCATAGTCCATGATTAGAAAAATATAACCTCCACCATTTTTCTCATAATAATATTCCCAAAAACTGGTTTAAAATTTATTATTGCAAAGCTACCACTACTCTAAAATACCTTTCTGCCTGCACATCTGTCAGAGTATAGAATGGCAAAATTCTTTGTCTTACTAAAATAAACATCTACAACATTTTACACCAGTTAGATATCTCCAATAAGATGTCTCCACTAAAGAGAAAGCCCTTTTCTGAAAGTTAACTTAAATTCATGTTTATCTACACCATGTTTAGGCCATTATGGCAAATCCACATGAATTTGTATTTTAAACATCAATGATCAGTTTCTAAAACTCAGGGAAAACTGGCATGAAATTAAGGACATTATACCTACATCCATTCTAACAACATTTGAATTCTGTGAAAACAAATTTTGCTTACATAAAAATTTCAGAAGTTGGCTGAAATTAAATATGTCTGTGTTCATAACTTTGTCTCATAATGGACTGAGTGAGAACCTACCATCCAGCAAAGGAGAACCTGGATGTTATGGCATGATCTGACCTCATTTCTTCATGAAAGTACATCTGTGTTACAGTGATGCCATGATGATTTTTTGCTTTTTCATATACCCCTCTCATATACCCTTTCACAT